>OX596011.1:20068723-20156443 GCA_951394025.1 Heteromyza rotundicornis | reverse complement strand
ATTCGCATTTTACCAGGACAACGACCCTAAGCACAAGGCGTATAAAGTGCGAAGTTGGCTCCTTTATAATTGTCCACATGTTTTGGAAACGTCTCCACAGTCTCTGGACCTAAACGTCATTGAGCACGCATTGAGTTACCTCGAAGAACAATTTAAAAATCACACCATTTCGACTCGTGATCAGCTCAAATCCGCCCTAATTGAGGAGTGGAACAATATGGAGCCATCTTATTGCAAAAAAACTGGTGGAATCAATGCCTCGACGACTGCAGGCAGTTATTCAACAAAAAGGGCTGCCCACAAAATATTAATTTAATTATAACTTTCATTTATCTATAATATTTTAATATGAAATGTGTTCTGTTCCATTATTACTTTGATGTTCAATTTTGATGTTAGGTTACAAAAACTTTTTTTTTTAAATGTAGTTAATGGATTTCTTTAATTTTTTGCTTGTTTTATATTCTATAGACCTGGAGCCTTTTAAATAAAAAAAAAATTTTTGCTACAACAACATCTTAGTTATTTTTTTTTAATTTTAGTGCTATTGCAACTTTTGTTCCATTATTACTTTGAGCCACTGTATTTATTCTTTTGTTTTTACAGATTTTCGTTTATCTCTTTTTCATTTTTAGCATTTTAGATTTCAATTTTGTAATATTAAATTTTCTTTCTATTTTCTTTTTTTCTATTTTTCTTTTTTACAGATTTTTTTTTTTTTAAATTTTTTATTTTCAGACAATACATGCGACATTAATAGTCGTGTTTTGGTTGCAAATAAATAAATAAAAAAGCGTCAAGTTTCGACAAGATTGCAACCAAAACACTACTAATGAATGCATTCATTGCTCATATGCGAACAATTTTTCATTGTACGCGAACAATTTTTCATTGTACGCGAACAACTTTGAGTTGGTTCCATTTACCACGTTTTTTGGTTGCTGCATTTTTAACCGTCTTTTTTGATTAGATTTACCTACTTTTTTTTTTGTGTGTACAGACGTATAGACGGACATCGCTAAATCAACTCAAGAGGTGACGCTGATCAAGAATATATATAGTTTTCCATACCGGACACGTCTCCTTCTTGGCGTTACAAACATCAGACCAAAGTGAATATACCCATACTTCATGGGGTGTAGGGTATAAAAATCGCAAAAATAACGGACTTGTGCTGGTTTGTGCAGTTTTTCAATGTCTATTATTTCATAAAATTTAATTGACCTATGAAAAGCGAATTAAAGGAGGTTTTTTTGATTTATAGAGATTTTTTTGTAAATTTTCCTGCTCACGGATTACATTTGCTAGAGCCGAAATATTTTGAGAATCACCATAAAATAAGCCAATGTTCATTTTCAGGGGGTTACACGGACAACTTTTGAAATATTCAATGCCAATTAAAAAATATTTCAAGTAATTTCAATATTTCATAGTAATTTCAAAGTTTACACTTTAAATTCTTTGAATTTTCAACAAAATTTTAGGTAATTTATTCTTTAGTGTCAATTTTTAGAAATTTCCTTTTTCAAACATAAAATATTCATGAAATTTAAATTTATACTTTTTATTTATTTTAAATGACATAATTGATATTTCAAAGTTATATTAGCTGATTGTTATTTTATATCATATTTCTGAAATAAAGAGTTCATATACATTTTTGATTACTTTCTTGGTCTGTCGGGATTTGAACCTTGCCCATTTAGGTTATTGTGACGCGCTGTGAAAGCCTCTTAGCACGTTTGAAGTACTTATGATATGTAATTTTTGTGTGTATATAAATTTTTCATAAAATATTTTTGGAAAGGAATTCAAGTATAAAACAATGAGATACGATAAAATTGACAGCTCATTTTTTTACTGTCCATATATATTTTGTATATTCTAATGACTGGTTTTCATTATGTCAAAATCAGCACTTTGCTGAATTTGCTGGCCAGTGCCATATGCAAATAAATATGCCAGCATATAAATATGGCAATTGTCGACGTATATGACAAACGGTGCCGTCTCCTCATATTCAATGCTAACCCATTTTCACTTAACTGACAATGAGAGCCATTGATATGTGGAAAGCAGCACATGCTAAAGAACCATTTGGAAGAAAAAAAGGTTTTCGAAAAAAGTACCACTTACAGTAATTTTGCGAAGGGGGCGATATATGTACATAAATCTGATTTTGTAAAACATTTACAAAAATGGTTAAAAAAAACCCAAACTACATTACTTGTTTTTTTTGTACAGATGAAATTTAACAAAATATTTTTGGAAAAGTGGGAAAAAAGAATTCAAAAAAAAACGGACACTAATCCGACTCCAGTGGGATTTGAACCGACGTTCCGAAAAACAAAGACCATTTTTAAAACAGTAAAACTTTGAAGATGAACACTTTAATGTACAAATTTTATATTTAAAGTGTCAAAAATAAATTTCAATTTAAAATTAAATACGTCCACTTTAATAATTTTTTTAAAAGTGATTACAATAAAAGTTTAAGTTTTTACTTTTAAATTTTAAGTGTCTAGTTAACTAAAGTAAGCAATTTTAAACTACAGTTTACTTAAAGTTTACTTCAACATCAAAAATGTTTACTTTTGAACTTATAGTAAAGACTTTAAACACAATTTTAAAGCGCACTTTTTTTTCTCAGTGTACTGCACATACATAAGAGAACATCCTATCAACTACATATTATATCATCCAGCAAAGAGACCTTACTACCTCCCTACCATTCGGTCTCCTTATAATTTTCCACTGTTCTCTAAAAAAAAACAAAATGTATAGGATTGCGATTATTATCCTCGCTGCAACACAATGTACAATGTGCAGACGTACTATCTGCATAACGTTGAACTCTGCACTTCATGCATTTTTGATCCTCTATAAAATCCTCTACGTCTATGAGTTAAAAGGAAAAAAAATTTTAAAATGAAATGAAATGGATTTCAAATTCTGAGCCGTTAAAAGTTTGCGATGACGCAAACCTGATGCTGCAAATGCAATGGCATAATATAGCCATTGTTTATTTGTTATTATATTAAAGGGTGTGCTTAATATCTCACATCAAATATCGTCGAGCATATATACAAACAATAAATTAATAAAGAAAATATGATATTCAATAGACAAACACAGTGGAATGGATTTTGTAGTGAACGGAATACTCGCAAAATGGTTACTCGATATGCGTGTAAATATGTTTGTGTGTATTTAAAATCTCTCGAACATATATGTGTTAAATAGTATATTATACTTAAGAGTTTTTTGACCACTTATATATGTATACACTCCTCTTGTATACACACGCCACTTGAAATTTAAATTTTGTTTTTGTGTCATATTTTCCTGTTTGTTTTTGGCTCCACTTTACTAAGGCCACTAAGAAAAACGTTAAAATTGCAAAGCACCTTTGTTTTTTGTTGGTACAATTTTTAATATTGTTTAAGTTGCGATGCCGTATAAGATGGGACAGCTGAATTCCTGCAACTTTTCGTACTGGCGACACCAATGTTTTAACTGACGAAGTTATTACTGTTTATAAGCTAATGTTCCATGTGAATTAGAACGAAGAACTCCTACTGAATATGTGTATACCAAGCATTGTTTTACAAAAAATATCTTTTTGGCAATTTTTGCATCATAGTAATATGCCAAATTTAATTACATCTATTAATGTAATTGCATCCAATTCACTGTATTTTCATAACGTGAAAGAGTAATGGAAATATAGCGAAGTGTTAAAGTAATTCGAAATGGCGTGTTGTGTAAAGGTTGGGACACTTATGTCGTATAAGTTGGGACACCAGTTTTTTACTGTAATTTGTTCTTATTTTATACTTAACCTATTTCTGAGCCCCAACTGGACATATAAAATGTTATTTTCAAACACACCTTCGATAATACTTTCAATATGCAAAAACTGCGAATGATATAATCAATAAACATTCTAATTTCAATAATACCATACATTTTTTTTTCATATTTGTTAATCCTTACGTCTCGCGTATGAGCTGAAAAAATATTTTATTTTCATTTATTAAACGTTGGTCGCAAACGAAACAACAAATGAATGTATGTTTCTCACGAACGAAAAAATTCTGTGTTGCGAGTAGAGACCGACCGAAATCGCCTTTTTTAATTTCGGCCGAAACCGAAATGGCCGAAATTTTTTATTATTTTTTTCGGCCGAAACCGAAATGGCCGAATTTTTATTTTTTTAATTTCGGCCGAAACCGAAGCCGAAACCGAAAAAATAAAAGAAACAATTGTGAGATTTAATGTAATAAAGTGGGACATAATTAAGATTATCAGTAGGCTGAAAGCGATCGCATATTCATAGTCAAATTTAGTAGCTGCTAAACTTTAGAACCAGCTTAGTAGCTGCCAGTTCAGTGTATTATCTGTCAACTTAGTAGATTACTAAAGTTAAGTTGGAGCTTAATTTGAATATGGGCCGATCATTTTAAGTTCAGATCATGAATTAAATGAATTTAGAAGCAAACTATCAAATGCGTGGAAATCAAGAATAGTAAAAATTACTGTCAGGGTAGTAGATTTCAAGAGAGGGGAGTAGATATGGGTTTATGCGTAGAGTACTAGAAATTCTACGAGTTGTAGAAATTTCTGTCGGGGAAGCAGATTTGTAGAAAGAATAGTACTTTTGCATTGTATGAAACTCACATAATATTTTGAGGAGTAGATTTCTTACCATAGTAGTAGGAAATATCTTGAGGGAATTAGAAAAATCTGCTACCGTAGTAGAGGAGTAGAAATCTATAAATCATTGCGAGAGTATTAGATCTACTCCGATAGGACATGTCTTCTTTGTCGCTTCTGATTCTTCGAAACTATGATCAATGCTTAAATTTGTGTTACATACCGCTTTTATCCACTTGGTTAATCCTTATGTATTTTGATACGCTAAATCCGAAAATAAACTTTAAATTTTTCCAGCACGCACCATTTTTCTGCAAACGCCACAAAAGTTGCATTTTTGGTGCTGTAAAAATTTCATTATTATTATTTTCGTATCCAGCATGGCAAAATACATAAGAATTTGTCTATGAAGTATATTTAACACACAAAACGTTCAGTTTTGTCGTACAGTGTAACCTTTGTTATTTATTTGTAACTTTTTCTATCAAACCGAAATTTTCGGCGGAAATATAGGAATTTCGGCCGAAAACGAAATTTGGCCGAAAGCGATATTTGATTTTTCGGCCGAATCCGAAACACGGCCGAAACAGCTTTTTTTGGCCGAAAAGCCGAAAAACCGAAACCGAAACCGAATTTCGGTCGGTCTCTAGTTGCGAGTATTTCGTATAAATCGATCCTAGAAAGTGCATTCCCACAATTTCACGGTGTTTTTGGGCGGATTGCACATATTTACCCACACACGCAGAACCAACGAAAACATTTCGTTGGTTTCACTCATTGGAATTTCGGGCTGGCCATCCAACTCTCTTGATTTAAACACCGCGGAGATCACTTGGGAATGGCAAAAGAAAAATCAAAGGTGTCCTGTAATTTTAACGTTTTTCTTAGTGGCCTTAATCAAGTGGAGCCAAAAAAAGACTTGTTTTTCGCGCTATCAAAACAAAGTAGGTTTTTTCACATAAGTAACGTGAAATCTTCTGGTTCTTTTTAACAGTCGTTCTTAAACTTGAAAAAAAACATTTTTTTATATTCAAACAGAAAACTAGAGAATGGACTATATTTGGCTATGCCGAAGCTGAAATACCCCCACACAATATGTCCCATTTGGAAGTATGTTAGCCCCATTTGTATGTGGTTTTAGAAGCCCCGACCTGGTCCGAAATCCATTCCAAAAAATTTCCAATCGAATCCTTAAAAAAAAATGTTGGTTTCAAGACCCCATTTTTACCCATTTATATGTGGTCTTGGAACCTCCGACTACGTAAAAAATTTGTGTCTAAACATTTCCAATCGAATACTTTTTGTCCGATTGGGCTGTTTCTTGAACTGTACCCAAATTTCAAGTCGATATCTCCAAAATTGCGACCGCTATCATGATGACAGACAGACAGACGGACATGTTTAAATTGACTCAAGAGGTGATGTCGGTCAAGAATATATATACTTTTCCATACCGGACACGCCTCCTTATGGGCGTTACAAACGTTGTGTCAAAGTGGATATACCCTGCCACAGTGTGAGTATGGGTATAAATATGACACAAAAAGAAAATTAAAATTTATGACCCTAATCAAGTGGCGAGGAGTGTATATCATTAGTACCAGGGCCTTATCCGGGATTATTCTTCGGTGGGGGTTACGTCTTATCTAATTTCATTCGAAATAAAAAATAACAAGAACGAACTTCAAATTGGGTAACTAAAGAAAATATCCGCAAAAAACCGTTAAACAAAAATTTGTCAAAAGATGAGAAATCATCCAAATAAATAATTAAATCGATTAAACTTGGAAATTAAAACAGTCCTAACATTCCCAGAGAAATTTCATTTTAGCCATTTTAACTAATTTGTTCCAAGTAATAAATTTAAAAGCAAAAAAAAAAGTTTCTTTTGTTAAAGTTTTATATTTTTTTAAAATTTTCCAATACATTTTTTTCTTTTTACCATTCCAACGAATTGCTTGTGAATATAGGTTGATCTAAATAAAATAACTGAAATAATTTACCATATGGTGGGATTATGTAACAAATACCAACAAACACACACACACACACACACTTATAATATATACAATAACAAACACCATGCCATTTCTCTACAACAGAAACGTAAGTGCACGAAAAATCTATTCTTGCGCAAGTAATTGTTGTTGTGGACGTTTAACTAAATTTTATTAGGGGGTGGTGAAAATGCCAACAACAATAACCAAAACAAAAACAAAAAAAAACAGCAAATAAAACGAAAACAAACAATATATATGTATAGGTACAAGTATGTACATAAAAAACAACAATTACAAGAACAATGCCAACAATAGGAAATAAAATGGAACAATGATAAAAAAAAATTGACATGCACAGTGTGAAAAATCGTACACAATTTTATTCTATTAAAACAACATCATTGAATTCGAAGCTCCACATGAAAAGGGGCTGGGAAAGCGGAAAAGTGCTCAAATGGGGGCGATAATGCGGGTCGGTCGCATGCACATCCACAACGTGGGTGACGGGGTGGAGAGATAGGTAGGCGAGGGTAGGGTGATTATAGTTTGTAATTGTTGTTTTTCTATCCATATTGTTTTTGTACAGAATTTTTCGCATTTATTTCGATACTCTCCTAACCCGCCTGTATGTTTTCAACGTACCGCACGCAGTGGTACAGTTGGATCGTTTGATTGGGGTCAGGGTGTGTTTTGGATTAGAGGAGTTGGGGTCCTAAGGATCGGATAATAGACAAGCAAATAAACAAAATCCAACACTAGTGCATATACACACACACACACACGAACACGTACAATTACACCAATAATCTGCTGCTGCTGCTCAGTTTGAGTGGTATTGGGGTTCAATATGCCAGCTTTCGTCCCATTCATTTTGTTGCCATGGCAAATTAAGATTT
Source organism: Heteromyza rotundicornis (assembly GCA_951394025.1). Taxonomy (NCBI): domain Eukaryota; kingdom Metazoa; phylum Arthropoda; class Insecta; order Diptera; family Heleomyzidae; genus Heteromyza; species Heteromyza rotundicornis. Next base: position 20,148,891 of record OX596011.1, on the reverse strand, counting down.
ATACCGTCCAGTAAAAGCCATGAGTGCGGAAGGTAAGAAAACAAAATAATGTTATTTAAAAAAGGCAAATATTTCAAAATCGAACAAATAGAAGTGCACAAAACCCAATTGAATTTGCTGGGCGGCAGGTGGACAGGACGGACAGGCCAACCGACCAACCTCAAGCCGACCTTTTTGGACAACAAAAGTAAAATAACAATAAAAAATAGACAAAAATTTAAGTTGGCTTGACACGCCTTACAAATTGTGTACGAGCATACAATACAGCAGCGCAGCGTCTGCGTCTGCGGCGAACAAAGGAAGATGACTTCGATGTTATGGCTGATGATGACGATGTGCCCCGCTGTGTTAACGCCATTTGTAGAAGCTTGGAGCTTTATGACGAGAGGACGAGGAACCATTACCCATTGCATGCCGAATAACCTTTTGTGCTACCTCTTCTTCTGTTAAATGATTTTTATTGCTCTTCTTAATTGTCGACTTGTTGAATGTATCGATTTGCGCGCTTAATTTCGTTTCAGAGCGCTCGCATAAATCTCTCCGACGTCATGCTACTCCACGCAACGCAACGCATATGGCCGCTAGGATACAGTTGGAAAAACGAATGCTCACTGCCACTTGTGCAACTCGCAACTCGCATCTTTCTGAGTTCCGCGGCAGCTTTTTGAAAAGTTTCCTTTTATACATTTGTAACGGCAGGCAATAAGCTGGATTATCTACGAAGTGCTTTCGCACGTGGAGGGAAATTGTTTTTCTCAAGTACATTTCGCTGAAAAATATCCGTGGCGAAGTGTTTCTACTTTATAATTCTTCATTCTTGTTCTACTTATTTCTGTTGTTGTGTTATTATTTTATTGGAGGTTTATTCGCTAATTGAAGTGTTTCTTATTTATAATATTTTTCCGTTACTAAATACAATATGTACATTAGACTGACAATGGATTCGTATGAACAATTTTTTTTGTTGCTCCCAACCCCTTATAGGGTTTGGGGTTATTTTATTTTACATATTTTTATTTTCTCACTGTTTCTTTTTGTTTATAGCAATTTGTAATAACTTTTTATTTATTTAAAAACTTCAACTCACTTATCCCGGGATTCGAACCCGGATCTCTTGGGAGTTTTTGCAGCGCGCTAAACCCTTAGCAGTTTGAGCTAGCTCTAACATTATTCAACGAGCGTCTAAATGTAGTATACTCTGTACAGTCTGTTAAATATAACATATATCTAAAAATAGAACACATCATGCTCTCGCGTACATGTATTGGTGCGTCTAAATGTAGTCTACTCTGCACAGTCTGTTCAATCTAAAAATAGAACATGTTCTATGCATACATCAGCTTTCGCGTACAAGTAAAATAACAATTTTGTATTGGTAAAAAAAAATTTTTTTATACTTTAGAATAACCGATGGAAATTGTTTCCGATTTCGTGTTCTCCGAGCTTTTGTATGGGTTGCTAAATTAACAATTTTTTTCAGTTATATTTACCAATCAAAAATTTTTCAGTGTAGAACTACGCATTTGGATGAGAAAATCAATGTCTGAAAATTTAAGCACTATCCGAGTATGGGAATCAAAGTTCGTGTTTTAGCTCCAAAATCGACAATTTTAAAAACAATAAGTATATACTTCGGTTTAGTTTTTAAATATGTTCTTTAGTAATTAGATATGCAATAAAACCAAAAATATATGAACACAATGCGTCGATTTTAGAATGAATCCTTTTTTCATAAACTCCACTTTTTATACCCCCACACTCACTGTGGCAGGGTATACTAACTTTGACACAACGTTTGTAACGCCCATAAGGAGGCGTGTCCGAAAACGGAATCGATATAGTCATGTCCGTCTGTCTACATGATAGCGGTCGCAGTTTTAGAGATATCAACTTCATACTTTGGGTACATGTTTTTCTCCTCCAAACATAGATCAAGTTCGAGAATCAGCCAAATCGGGCCAAAAATGGGCAGGGCTCCCATATAAGGAAAAAAAGTTATAATTTTCGACCTTTTTTTTATTGTTGTATTCGATTGAAAATGTTTATAAACATATTTTTGACATGGTCCGCGGTTCCGAAACACATAAATAAGTGTCAAAATGGGGTCTTGAGACCACATTTTTTTATGTTGGAGGTACTTCTAAATTCCTACTGTGTCGGGGTATTTCAGCTTCTGCATAGCCTAAGATAGTCCACTCTCTAGTTTTATCTACTTTTTTTTAAAGAAAAATCGAAAGATTTATTTTGAAAAAAAGAAAAACGATGTGATTCTTAACATTCATATTTTTGAACATTATTTAACATTTAATATTTTCGCCAATTAGCCACGGTTTTGATTTTTCAACAAATTCGTTTGTTCTTCCGTATGAAAAGTTACTGATTTTTAAATAGTACGATAAATTATACCAGTGGAGCTTAAATTTCGAAATACTGTTTGCAATAATCCATAAATATTCGAAATAATTAAAAAAAATGCTTCAATTTGTGCCGAACTTTCCGCATTCATGCCATAAATTCTCAGTGTAAAATATTGTTTACGAATTAAGCTTAGGATTCCGCATTCCCATGGTCAAATATAAATTAAATGCAAATAATCAAGATTAATTCACATTTGCCTCGCAACCGTAGATGTGGACTTATTCACTTGTGCACGCTTGTTTTTACGAAGTCAACGGTGGTGGTGGGCATCAGCATGAGCAAACGCAAAAGCAGACAATCCGGGAGTGACACTGAGGGCGTAATACACATCATGGCTGAGGCAGGGCACGCCGAGGTGCAAGTTACTTTTCCGGATGAAAGTACCCCCTCTCTGCCGTGTGCGGGAGAAATGTTACAATACATATTTGTTTTCGTTTCAATTTTTGTGTTTATTTGGCCATTTGCGTAAAGTCTTCTTCATGCCAAAAAAAAATCCGAGACGTGATTTTAATGTAAAACAACTGCTGTTGCGTAAAATCTCTTAATGAATAACATTTTTCTGTTGATGAATACATTTGTTGGGGCTGCAGCTTAACTTTTCGCATTTGTCCATTTCATACGCCTCGTGGTGCTTCCTGGTCCAAGAGCGGGCGGTATGCGTTGACAGGAATGTTTGCCCGTCATGATGCATTCGTTGAACACTTCACCGTCTTTTTTAGAACAATCGAGGGCGGAATGCAAAATTCCTGTTATTGTGTCGGCTCAGTTGGATGTCACAAATAGAGCATATTCGTCATTCGACAAGTTTAATTTTTTATACCCTACACCTTATTGGATAGAAAATTTGTGAAAAATGTTTTTTGTAACATTCCGGACATTTGTAAATAGTCCGAGGTTATAAAACCACATATAAATCATATTGGGGTCTCGAGATCAACATTTTTTTTGTTGTGGTTTTTTTTTGGAAATTTTTAGAAACGGATTTTGGACAAGGTTGAATGTTCTAAAACCGCATATAATTGGGGCAAAACGTCGTTCTGAGAATTCTTTCAAATGGGCCATATTGTGTGAGGGTGTAAGTAAGTACATACAAAAAAAAATGTCGGTAAATCTAACCGGTACGTTTCACCGATGGTAAATTTATTGCACCATTCTTTCATGGTTAAGTTGTAAATTTCAGTTCAGTTCTTTTCTTCTTTTTCTTTTTCGATTATTTGAACTATTTTATGTCGAATTTTGAAGATTTATTTTAAGAATTTTTTTTCGGTTAACATGTTTTAAAATTAAACGTTTTTTTTTAAATTTGCATTTTAAAAATGTTTTAAAATTTAACATTTGCGTTTTAAAATTTGTTTTCAGTACACGTGTTCCAAAATCGAACAAATCTGCACAAAGCTCTATTTTAAAAACAAAATCGTTTAATTTTAAAACATTTTCGTTAATTTTATACTGTGTGAAATACCCTCACACAGTATAACCCATTTAACAGTACCTTGAACATGAAAAAAATGTTGTCTCAAGACCCCAATTTGGAGGCCTTTATAGGTAATTTTGGAGCCTCAAACCATGTCCATAATCCGTTCCTAAAAATTTCCAATCGAATCCACAAAAAAAAGTTGGTCTTAAGACCCCATTTTGACTCTTATATATGTCTTGAATACTGTTCCCTGTTTTGGCAAAATAATTTTTTGGTAAAAATGAGCTATAGCCCAAAAATAAATAATAAATAATTTTTTTTGGAGCTCGAAAAAATCTGAATTTAACTAAGTGAAAAATATTTTTCCAAAGTTTCAAGTCGATATCTCCAAAAAGGCAACCGCTATAGTTCGGACAGACTGACGGACATGGCTAAATCGGCTCAGGAGGTGATGCTGATCAAGAATATATATACTTTTCCATACCAACCACGCCTCCTTATGGGCGTTACAAACGTTGTGTCAAAGTTCGTATACCCTCAGTCAGTGTTGTCAGATGTGGCGATTTATCGCCCTTTTGGCGACTTCGCCATCGATCGGGCGACGAATTTTAGACCTGGGCTACATGGCGACTTTTTGGCGATATATATTTCTATTTGGCGATTTTGCGGCAATTTAATTTTTATCTAAAATTTTTATAATTTTTGTTGGCAAAATTAGCTTTTCTCAAATTTTTCCTCATTAAATCAAAAAATAAACGATTAAATCGAACTAAAAAAAAGTTCTTATTCTTTTTTTGGTTTAAAAAAATAAAATTTTTTAAAATGAAAATAAAAACTTATTTTTGTTTATTTTTGTTTAACGAATATTTTTATTGGTATTGGATTCAGCGTACAATATTGAATCCATAAATTAAATATACCTAAAAGTCTTTTTTTATTGAACATTTTTTTTTTTAATTTGGCGAATTCGGGCGACTTCAAAATGTGGAAATGGCGACGAGGTCGGAAAAATATCTGGCATCTCTGCCCTCAGTGAGTATACTGTAGAATTTTACAAAATTTTTGGAGTACGTTATTGATCGACAAATGAAAGCTGTTTCCGTTGTGGCTTAAAATCGGCAATAGCAAATCAGTTCTTTTTAAAGGCAGATCAATTTAAATTCTCCAAAAAAAAATTATTTGTTTGAGATTATGGATGTTGCTTCCGAAAAACTAGTTAACGGAGCAAAACGAACTGCGGATTTGTGTATTTATAAATCATTTACTTGTAATCGACGATTACTAATCGTACTCAAACAATTTGTGTAGTCAACTCTTCATCGTATCTACTCACAAATGTTTGTAATTAATGACTTGTAGTTGTACTAAAACTAATGTAATCGAAAATGTTGGTAACCGATTGCTTGTACTTAAAAGAAAGTACTACCAAAAACACAGTTCCAAATTGAACGAGGACGCGTTCTGAATTCGCTTAGCGGAACAACAAGATGTCGCTCTCATCATTCCAATGTGCGTGTGGGTGTGTGTGCATGTGTATTTTTTAGTGTATGCGTTATTATGTGAAAATTAAAATGAAGGATTGCGGGCTGGGATATATTTCCTTTGCTGGTCGCCTCACGAGAATCATCAACAAACCATACCACTTCACACCAACAAGGGAAACAGCAGCAGCAACAACAGCCAATATTTTCGGAGTACATACACAAATTCCTTACGGAATTTTTCAGATTTTCTTTAATATTACCTAATTTTAAATCAAAAATCATCAAGCGGAAACCCCCAAAGGAGGAAGTTCATAGGAAATTATACTTAATATAAGAGTTATAGTAGTTTACAAGCACCGAGCAGCAGACACAGAGCACAAGGATACCAGTTGCACGAAAATTAAAACTAATATAGCGGCGGCACTTGCCAGGCAGCTCAACTCGCTGGGTGGATAAGAGCGGAGTCGAAGGGCGAAGGAGTAGATGGGGGAATTGAACTAGCACGCGTTCTGAATTTGCTTAGCGTAACAATACGCCCTACATCACACCACTGTGCGTGTGGGTGTGTGTACATCAGTGTTGATACGGACCATTTTTTGATTGTACCTTTCAGTGATGAAAAATTGTACCTTTCCAGACAAACATTTTACCAATTGGATTTTGTGTGTTCAGTGGCAGAGTTATACTCACTTTGACACAATGTGTGTTACGCCCATAAGAAGGAGTGGCCAGTATGAAAAACCATTTATATTCTTGATCAGCATCGAAAACTGAACCGATTTGGTCATGTCTGTCCGTCTGTCATAGTTGGAGATATCGACTTCAAATCGGACCAAAGTTAAGATGACAAAACGAAAAAAAGAAAATTAGAAAATTCGACTGGAAAAGTTTAGAAACTGATTTTTGACATGGTCAAAATGTGGTCCTGAAACTAAATTCTTTTTATGTCCGAGGTTCAAATAAATGGGCGTATTTTAACTTCGGCGGGGCTGAAAATGTTCACTCTGTAGTTCTATATTAAAAGTCAAAATCTCATGCGAAATTCGGTTTAATGTTATTGTTGCATCTCCAATATTTGTGCTGGCAAGTGCGTTTGCTTTTTTTATTCCATAAATTTAGGAGCATTTTTCTAACGAAAATTACTTTTGCAAAGTGGTTGGTTTTTTAATGGCGCATATTTTTACATCGGAAATTTTTTATCCTCCAGGAAAAAAGGTAGAAAAGTAGTAACTTTTTTAAATATGATTTTCTCGCTAAACCCATTTTGTGCCGCGCTGCAAACATTTTCAAATCTACACTTAAAAGTTACTTTTCTTATTGACATGGGGTAGGAAGGGGAGGATTCGCCTCTAGGACGCATATGCCACCATCCTTTTTTTAAAAACTAAAAACTAAAAACTGTTTGAAATTGATAGTACGGGTAGTTTGTGCTTATATCGATACAGTTTCTTCCCTAAGCACACGACCTTTCTACCCCAATCGTGATCACGGAAAAACTTGTTTGTTTGTTTTTAGGGGTGCTGCGAAAATTTGTTTGGGTAATCAAATTTGGTGATAGTATATTCAGTTTTTGCATTAGGAAATTGATGCTTTGTGTTATTATTGCGTTGATATTAATGCACTGAATAAAAGCTCGACTTGATTCAATATCTTAAAAGTAAAAATAGAAAAAAGAATTTGTGTGGGTGGGAACACATACGTATGTGTATTTGGTATAACAAAACCAACTAAACAAATTTTTAAAGAAGAGAAAAAGAAGAATCAATGATTTAAGCTCATCAATTAATTTAGAAAAATCGTTTGAAAAGTTGCATTCAACTCGGATCTCATTTACTAATTTTTTTACATTTTGTGAACAATTTTTCCTAAAAAAGCAATTCAGGCATTTATTTTTTGTTTTATTTTAGCTTCTGATATTCAATACTTAAATAAAATATTATATTTGCCGAAAAAATCTGTGCATTTTTAAATAATACGAATGGTTGAAAATGTAGTGGAAAGCTTTTAGATATTTAGACGTTAAAATATTAAAGTTAATTAATGTAAGTTTCGAAATGTAAAAGAGTTTGTAAGAAACGATGATTGGTACATTTTTTTAAAATTTTTGAAAAAACGTTGGAAATGCTCCTGCTTCTACTCTACATTTATTTTTTTCCAAACTCTCTTTACCGGCATATGACAAACTTTCCATCGCCTGGTCTTAAGTTGGTGATGGACGAAAAAATATAGTTTTCACCCGAAAAACCGCTAAAATTTTCAAATTCGCGATCCTCCTAGTGTACCTGGTAGAACTAATCCGTTAATTTTTTTTTTTTAATTTTTAAGTTACTTGTTTTCATTACAGGGTGCTCAAATTGTTGTAAAAATCCACTGATTTTCGGAACAAAAAAGGGACCGGGATCGAAAACCCTACCTGGTACTCGTCCGAGCGGAGTCCAATAGACTTTTTCAGTGACACCCAAGTCAAAATTTCTGAAGACAATAAAAATTATTAAACTAGGATGTACCTAATTAACTGACCGTTACTGTATATATATATATATAATTGGTCTGAATGTAAAAACAATTTCATACAACATAATATAGTAACAGTGATTGTACTTAATGTATCTTTTAGTTGTAAAAGGACTGAATACGGTACAATTGTACCTACAATATGAGCATGCATGAGTACACCAGTGTGAATATTGTGAAAATTAAAATGAAGTATTGTGGGTTGGGATATATTTCCTTTGCTGGTCTCCTCACGAGATCATCAAAATCCCATACCACTTCACACTAACACAGAGCAACAACAGCAGCAACAAACGGCAAATATTTACGCATTTTCGCATCTACGCGCACAGCTGGTTAGAAGCTGTCTGGCGCCAAAAAAGCGGCTGACTTAACAGATTTCAATGAAAAATGAAAGAAGAAGGGGGCAACAACAACAACCACGCAGGCGGGCGGCGCAGCAGCAGGCAAATACCGCCACAGGCGAATTGTCTGAAAATAGGTGACATGACATGAATGACGCCGAATAGCAAGGCGCCAAATCAACTCCATCCAATATGAAATCAACCACCATGGCAACAACAAGAGCAGCAGCAGCAGCATTAACACGAAAATATGTAGCAGCAAATTCACACACACATCGAAGTTGTTAAAGCCACACAAAGCCAGTAAAATGAGCACAAGCCGAGTAAGTAAACAACATCCATCCAACTGGGTAGATGAAAGCGTAGAGAAGATACCACGTGCCCATTCTCTAGTCTGAATTTATTCGGACGGTAATTGTACACCAATTTGGTGTATGAATATAAATTAACTCGAAACAGTGGAGTTCAAAGATTATAAACATTATTATATTATTATTATTATTAGCATAAACTCAACCGACCTCACTTGTGGCCAATTTAATATGTGGCACATCTTAGACATCTACTGTGACATTTTCCATACAGATAATTTGTTTGTCAGGAAATAGTTGAGGCGTTATTAGATTTAGATTGAAACTCTATGTTGCAAAAATCTATTGATGCAAAAAGTTACAGACGGAAAAAAATTACACAAAATCATAAATTTGACAAAAATTAAACAAATAAAAAAATTTTAAAATTAAAAACTTTAAATTCAAAACTGGGAATGCATGATAAGATTAACTATCGTCGGTCCGACAGATACTTCAATACGTTGATACGACTACACTGAGAAAAAAAATCAAAACGTAACGTTGGCAAAACGTTCCGAACCGTTGTCAATTTCCAGCCAAAACTGAATGTTCTGATTTTGAGAACAAAACATTTAAACTGTCCATTGATGAATTGAAACGGCACAGTGATGAATTGAGACTGAAACATTGTTGTTTCACGACTGAAATTGTAATGTTGTGTGACTGAAATAAAAATTATTCGAGACGGCTATCTTTTTGTTCCACAACTTTTTTTAAAATCAAAATTTATTGAAAAATACAAATCCTATTTTTGAACTTGTCTTTGATTTTTCATACACAATTTCATACAATTCATTCTGAAGAATTGGGATTATACCCATGATGCAGGAACCAGGTGGTGTCAGTAGATGACTGCTCTCCAAATTTGAGCAAATTTTCTGTCATTTCGTGGCTTATAGAACAGAGTTGTAATTTTTGGTACTTTTTCTTGAAAAAGTGTAACAAAGAAGTGTATTTGATTCGAGTTTAGCGTAAATTTCTAATTTTTTTTTTTATATTCTTTTTACATACTCTATGCATTCTCCAATTACAATTAAACTTAAAAACACTGAAAAATTCATATTTTTAAAAAATTATATTTATGTACCAAAAAAACAACCGTGCTAATTTCTATAAGCCACAACTTTTGACAGCTCTCCCTACTGACATCACCTTCTTATTGCATCATGGATTATACCTAAGAAAAAATACAAATATCGACACTGTTTCACGATATATTTTAGAATTGAGGAGTGTGTTTGTAAAGCGATACCCGTTTCAAATCATAACCATGCAGTTTTGGTTTTTTTTTTTCTCTCAGTGTATGGCCCTAAGACCTTAGGGTGCCAGTAGGTGAGCACTCTCTCCTACTTATTACAATATTTCTTATTTTTGCGTCCATATTTCGCCTGTTTTATCCTCCATATTCCATAAATATTTTCAAGTTTTTCGTCAATATAAAAATCAGCCCTGGTCATATATGTCATACTTCTATATTGCCAGTATCCTATCTCTGCAATGCGTTTTGAATTTTGTATAATTTTGACAGAGAAATCCGAACTGCGAATGCACTTTTTCATATATTTTGTCTCTTGATATCAGTGAATGTACTTTCACTATACTGGCAATATAGAAGTATTACATATATGGCCCTGGTCATTACCATTTTTTTGGTTAAAATTTAGGTGGTACGATTTTCTCAGATTAGCTGACCTGTTTTGGTAGTTAAAAATCATTTAACAAATTTTTGACGACTACATTAACCACAAAAATTTTAGTTGTTGTTTGTGTTTTCTATATACAGAAGGGACATGAATTGTATTATTTCATAATGAAATAAGGCCCCAATTTCGGGCTTGGGGTTTTTCTTCCTGGGGCCTTAGTTCGCAGAGCCTCCAAACTATTCCGTAATTCTTTTTAATACTTTCAAAATTTGAATCTGTAGGACAAAATGTCCTGGAATTTTCAGGACTAAAAATTGACCGGGATCATGGGAAAGCCCTAGTATGTACGAATTTAAATAACTATTTTACAAGATTCTCATAACAGTAATGCATTTCGCTGTATAAAATTCAAATGTTGCCGACGCGGCCAGCGTTTCGTTTTGCAAATAACACAGAATTACTGTATTCTAGATGCCATTTACTATATGAAACAAATATGCAAGTACTATGACAAGCAGGTGTAAATGTGCCAGAACATACAAACATTGTGCGAAAAAAAATTTCATAAAATTGACAGCTCGTGCAACAACGGATACTGCCCTAAACAACTCGTCAAAAGAGTGGGCGTTTTAGTCGCACAAAGCAGGTGAAGTGAAAACTAGACAACATTTTCTATCGACTTGAACATACAAAGAAACTTACCGCCCTCTAAAAAAAACCAGCATCATCACATAGCTATCCCCTTTTTGTTGTTTTTGTTCATACGGTGCTTTTGTTGCTCTTTGGATCGCAGTTTTTTGTAAACAAATTTTTTGTTTTAAATTCTAATACACTGGAAAATAAAAGGCAATTTAATATGTCTCCCTTTTTAAGTGCGACATTGGTAACCAATCCAGCTCAAACATCAGATTTAGCATCAGCGCCACTTTAGCTTGTCGTTTATTTTCGTAATTTTTTGCCTTTATTTCTGTTATTTTATTTGTGCGCGCTGCTGCTCATCAGCTATTCCGTTGGCGTAAAAAATTGTTAGCACCACCATCGACGATGTCAAAGCGGAAACGGCAGCATCGCTTCGACCATAATTTTGCAGGCGTTAGAAATATGATATCAAACGACACAAACCCATTCGCCAATGCAGAGAGTTTATGCGGTACAACTAGGGTTGCCACACTGTCTGGATTGTCCAGATTTTTAGTCCTGTGTAAAGAGTCCAGATTTTCGATATAATCCAGATAAAATTTTCACCGATATTTTTCAATAACAAAAAATAAGTAAGAAAACTCAACAAACTTAAAGCGTTATCGATTTTATAAAAAAGAAAGTTTTCTGCCAAATAATTAAATTTTTTCAATTACGGCAAAAGAGTTTGTAATAAAATCCAGATATTTCTTTTCAAAATACAGACGAAGCTCATTTTGCATGTGGCAACCCTAGGTACAACTAACGGCAAATAGAGGAAGAGACATACAGACAGGCAAATGGTGGGCCAAACACACTCACAACTCGAGTCCTATAGCGGTCACAGAAAATCGCAGGACGCCATAAAGCGTCACCATAATCACAGTCATTGCAGTCAGTCAGTCGGTCGATTGGTTTGTTAGTCTGACTCAGTTCTTGGCAAGTGAGTCAAGTCACACATAATCAAATACAAACCGACATACATATATACATATAGAAAATATCTACCACCCTGCCTGCATAGCGTATCTATCGCACTTAATGTAACTCGTATTACAGCTGGCAACGCTTCCGTTTCCGCTTTGCATATATCCTAAGTGTAATTAATTTCGGCGACTAGAAGGAGTAATAGAAATATTGGGCGAGATGACTTCACGTTTTTCAAGTTAAGTACATATTGTGAAGAAGCGAAGGAGGCGTAGAGCTATAAAACGAATTAAATTCGTTTTTAACGATTCTCGGTATGTGATGAATTACTTGAGTTAGTCTTTTCATTCAGGCATGTGCAATAAAACAATAATAATATGAACTTAAAAAAAATGCACGTGCTTTCATTTTTTTTAAGCTAAGTGAATAAATGCATCCTTTCGATTGCAATTCTTTGAATATTGCATTATTTAAAAGTCCATTTATCTATATCTAGATATATTATAATTTGATTTGCTAAAATTTTTAATGAATAATTACCATTTTCACTTCAATTCCGATCCATTTTAAAATGTTCCAATCCCATTTTGTTCCTGCCTAATTCCATTTTGTTCCAAATCCATTCCCATTTCGTTCCCAACATCATTGCCAATCAAATACAAGAACGGCGTCCAAATCGGTTCAATATTTCTCAAGGTAAAGGAAAATAAAGAGGTACGATGATTTTTCGATAATTTTATGATATTTTATGGATAATTTTTCTATATTTTTTAGTAAATTTATCAATTGGTTTTCAGTAGAAATATTCCACATTTTATAAAAAGAATATGCTACTTAAATGGAAATATTCCACTGAAAAATTCTACTTTTTTATACAAAAAGAATATGCTACTTAATGGTGATATTCCACTAAAATATTCCACTTTTTATACAAAAAGCTTTTATTAAGGCCCAATAACTCAACTAAATCATCACTAAATCATCTAGAAAAAACATCGATAAACTAACTAATCATTGGTATTTATATATCTTTGCACCAGTGTTATATTGGTTTTGCTGAGAATTTATCACCCAAACGATATGTATTCGAATAAGGAATTTTCCATTAACTATTAAGTAAGACTCTCTCAGTTCAATAAACAGCTCAAAAAAATATCTTAACAAAAACATTGGTGCGTATGTATGAGTGAACTGTGGACTTGATTGGTCAAAGGAGCGTGGTACCACTGATACACTTTAAGTATTACTTCAAAATACATCTGGGATACTTTCCAGCACACATGGTATTATGCGTCTTATTCCAAAAGTGCAATTCAATGAGTAAAATTGAACAAAGGTCAAGCATTTGACAAAAAAAAGCTAAACTAAACAAAAACTAGAGAGTGGACTATCTTCGGCTATACCGAAGTTGAAATACCCCCACACAGTAGAAAGAAGTACCTCGAACATAAAAAAATGTGGTCTCAAGACCCTATTTTGAGCCAATTATAGGCGGTTTTGGAGCCCAAACCATGTCCAAAATCCATTTCTAAAAATTTCCAATCAAATCCGGAAAAAAAAAAAATTGGTCTCAGGACCCCATTTAGACCCTTATATATGTGGCTTCGGAACCTCGGACCATGTCAAAAATACGTTTCTAAACATTTCCAATGGAATACAACAATAAAAAAGACTTGAAAAATTTTTACCTTTTTTTCGGTGTATGGGAGCCACGCCCAGTTTTTGTCCGATTTGGCTGATTCTCGAACTTGATCTCAGTATTCACGAGAAAAACATGTAAAAAAAGTTTCAAGTCGATATCTCCAAAACTGCGACCGCTATCGTGCGGACGGACAGACGGACAGACGGACTGACGGACAGACGGCTCAGGAGGTGATACTGATCAAGAATATATAGACTTTTCCATACCGGACACGCCTCCTTATGGGCGTTACAAACGTTGTGACAAAGTTAGTATACCCTGCCACAGTGAGTGTGGGGGTATAAAAATTTGATTAAAAAAATAATTAGAACGTTTAAAAATCACAACAAAAAAAAAACAAAAAGTTAAAAAAACTAGAGAGTGGACTATCTTCGGCTATACCGAAGTTGAAATACCCCCACACAGTAGGAAGAAGTACCTCGAACATATAAAAATGTGGTCTCAAGACCCTATTTTGAGCCAATTATAGGTGATGTTGGAGCCCGGACCATGTCCAAAATCCATTTCTAAAAATTTCCAATTAAATCCACAAAAAAAAAAAAATTGGTCTCAAGACCCCATTTAGACCCTTATATATGTGGCTTCGGAACCTCGGACCATGTCAAAAATACGTTTCTAAACATTTCCAATCGAATACAACAATAAAAAATTTTTACCTTTTTTTCGGTGTATGGGAGCCACGCCCAGTTTTTGTCCGATTTGGCTGATTCTCGAACTTGATCTCAGTATTCACGAGAAAAACATGTACCCAAAGTTTCAAGTCGATATCTCCAAAACTGCGACCGCTATCGTGCGGACGGACAGACGGACAGACGGACAGACGGACAGACGGACAGACGGACAGACGGACAGACGGACAGACGGACAGACGGACAGACGGACAGACGGACAGACGGACAGACGGACAGACGGACAGACGGACAGACGGACAGACGGACAGACGGACAGACGGACAGACGGACAGACAGACGGACATCGCTAAATCGACTCAGGAGGTGATACTGATCAAGAATATATATACTTTTCCATACCGGACACGCCTCCTTATGGGCGTTACAAACGTTGTGACAAAGTGAGTATACCCTGCCACAGTGAGTGTGGGGGTATAACTAGAGAGTGGACTATCTTCGGCTATACCGAAGTTGAAATACCCCCACACAGTAGGAAGAAGTACCTCGAACATATAAAAATGTGGTCTCAAGACCCTATTTTGAGCCAATTATAGGTGGTTTTGGAGCCCGGACCATGTCCAAAATCCATTTCTAAAAATTTCCAATTAAATCCACAAAAAAAAAAAAAATTGGTCTCAAGACCCCATTTAGACCCTTATATATGTGGCTTCGGAACCTCGGACCATGTCAAAAATACGTTTCTAAACATTTCCAATCGAATACAACAATAAAAAATTTTTACCTTTTTTTTCGGTGTATGTCCAGTTTTTGTCCGATTTGGCTGATTCTCGAACTTGATCTCAGTATTCACGGGAAAAACATGTACCCAAAGTTTCAAGTCGATATCTCCAAAACTGCGACCGCTATCGTGCGGACGGACAGACGGACAGACGGACAGACGGACAGACGGACAGACAGACGGACATCGCTAAATCGACTCAGGAGGTGATACTGATCAAGAATATATATACTTTTCCATACCGGACACGCCTCCTTATGGGCGTTACAAACGTTGTGACAAAGTGAGTATACCCTGCCACAGTGAGTATACAAATAGTGAAATCAAATGAAAACGTATTTAAATCAAATAAAAACGCCACACTCACTGTGGCAGGGTATACTAACTTTGACACAACGTTTGTAACGCCCATAAGGAGGCGTGTCCGGTATGGAAAAGTATATATACTCTTGATCAGCATCACCGCCGGAGTCAATTTATCCATGTCCGTCTGTCTGTCCGTCCATTCGTTGACATGGTCCGAGGTTCCGAAACCACATATATAAGGGTCAAAATGGGGTCTTGAGACCACATCATTTTATGTTCGCGGTACTTCTCGAACGGCCCCAAGGAAAAAAAAATAATTGTGATTTTCGAGTTCAGCGACCCCAAATAGTTTAAAAAATATAGTTTGCACAATGTTTAATTATTTGTAAACTAGGGTAATCGACCCGTTGAACAAAATAAAAAATTTGTTTTAATTCCATGAGTTGTGGTTTTTTTATTTTATGTTCGAATTCGAGTTTGAATCGGTTTTCGGTGACGCAAAAATGAAAATGATTTTTAAAAAGCTTCGGCAAAAACATCGGCCGTTTTTGTAAAAACCGATGCCGAAGCCGAATGTTCAAAAACGGCAACCTTATTCATGTGGCATATTAAAAGCCACACTGGCTCGATCCATTTCAAAATTTTTTTCCAATTCCATATTTTTCACTTCAAAAGTAAGAGCAAGTTCGAGAATCAGCCAAATCGTGGTGGGCTGAAAAGCTGAAAATAAATTTATGGAACTCCGGATGACACATCAATAAATTTTGATAAATAGTTATTATACAATACCCTCTGCTTGCGTAGATTTTAATACGATTGCCCCACTTACGAATGCTTTACTAAAATCTATAGAATGTCTGATTTACTTCCGTATTTGAATAACCGAATTATATATGATTCTTTCCAAATAGTTGGAAACAAACCACATTGTAATGATAAGTTGAACATTTTAGAAAGTGGATCACATAAACTTCTTGCACAATATTTTAACACAGTTAGGAATTTCATCTGGGCCAGGTTTAAACGACATTTCTAATTGATTTAAGTATTTAAAGACTGTGTCTGAGTCAATTACAGGAAAGTGAAAATTTCATTTGCACAAGATGATGCAATGGGGCATATTCATAGTCAAATTGAGTAGCCACTAAATCTTAGTACCAGCTTAGTATCTGTCAATTCAGTGTATTTTCACTGAATTGACTAAGGCTCCACTTAGTAGATTACTAAAATTAAGCTGGAACTTAATTTGACTATGAATATGGGCCAATGTCATTAAATATTTTACGTTTTGAATTTACAAAGTCATAAAAGGACTTTGGGTTAGTTATACCCCCACACTCACTGTGGCAGGGTATACTCACTTTGTCACAACGTTTGTAACGCCCATAAGGAGGCGTGTCCGGTATGGAAAAGTATATATATTCTTGATCAGTATCACCTCCTGAGTCGATTTAGCGATGTCCGTCTGTCTGTCCGTCTGTCCGTCTGTCCGTCCGCACGATAGCGGTCGCAGTTTTGGAGATATCGACTTGAAACTTTTTTTACATGTTTTTCTCGTGAATACTGAGATCAAGTTCGAGAATCAGCCAAATCGGACAAAAACTGGGCGTGGCTCCCATACACCGAAAAAAAAGGTAAAAAATTTGTATTGTTGTATTCGATTGGAAATGTTTAGAAACGTATTTTTGACATGGTCCGAGGTTCCGAAGCCACATATATAAGGGTCTAAATGGGGTCTTGAGACCAATTTTTTTTTTTTGTGGATTTAATTGGAAATTTTTAGAAATGGATTTTGGACATGGTCTGGGCTCCAAAACCACCTATAATTGGCTCAAAATAGGGTCTTGAGACCACATTTTTATATGTTCGAGGTACTTCTTCCTACTGTGTGGGGGTATTTCAACTTCGGTATAGCCGAAGATAGTCCACTCTCTAGTTTTTAATTCAGATTCAATTCTGTAAATATAATTGGAAAAGATTTACTTTTAAGTTGTTGATATTTATCCGAATATAATAATTAGCATAGTTCTGAAGTTATTCTCAATTATTTAGATCCATGGCCATGGATTTCTTCCCAATGCCATCGCTATTATATATTTTTGGAAGAATTTTAATTGATTTAAATTTACTATTTAAAAAAACATACCTTTATATAATTTAATAAAATTGTGGTTCTAAATAACTGAGAACTACTCTGACAAAATTTTTTTTTTTAAAAAAAAGTTGTTTTTGTTTTTTTTTTGTCTGCAATTATTTTATTTATTTATATTTAGTTAACTTTTTAATTTCTCAAATTCGAGACCGGGATTCGAACCCACGTCTGCCGAGTTTGAATGGCGCTCTAAACGCTCAACAGGTTGGTCTACTGTTAATATTATTTAACAGAGTCTAAATGTATTATATATACATATGTTGTACTTTGAATTTTTTTAAAAAACGCCCTAAAACTATGCTTTGGTTTTCTGAAATATACTATGATTTTTTGAAATAGAAAAGAACAACAGTATTATCAATTTCAAAAGTTGAAATTAAAGAATCAATGTATCTATTTTATAGTTACAGTATGAAAACAACAAAAATGTCATACTTGGTGTTTGCGGAAAAATGGTGCGTGCTGGAAAAATGGCGGATTCAGCGTGGCAAAATACATAAGAAACAACCAAGTTTTATCATTTAACAAAAGTACTTTGGAGCTTTACAGGCACGTCTAAAATATTTGTTTCCGAAAATTTTACAGTTTGTTCCTCTACCATAAAGGAACAAACTGGGGGGTGCACTTGTTCAATTTCGAAAAATCGAAAAAAATAAGAACCACTGTAATGTGCAGGGGTATTTCTGATTCAGCCTGACGGAAGTCATTTGAAGTCTTTTGATTTTGCTCAATTTCAATTCTTTCTTAAAACAAAATTTTAAAGTAAAAAAAACAAATTTACCTTAACAAAAAAAAACCACTTTTAGCATAATTTAAAAAAATCTTAAAAATCTATAGTTTTTTCTGAGATACATATAAATGGTATTTGTACCACTACGCAATAAAATCAATTACCTTATAAATCGGAGAAAACTTTTTAAATATTTCACTAATTTTACTCATTTACATTCCCAGTCAGCGTATCGCATACAGGCAAAATACAGCACACACATGTTTCCAAATTTGGATTTATTTAGAGCGCAACTGAATTCTCTGACCTTTCTAGCGAATCAATCAAATAGCTCAAACATATTTCGGCAAGCTATGTCACGGCCAAAACGTATTAGTTAATAATTATGGTGCATATTCATAGTCAAATTTAGTTGCCACTTAGTACTAACTATAGTTACTGCAGTCACCTAAGTAGAGTACTAAAGATTAGTGGAAAATTCATGAGGAGGGCCTACTATATTACTAATTACGTATTGTACAGAAATACTTGCATACCGCGTATAAGTATACGAGTATGCATTTAAATCTATGAAGTAAATCATGAAACCCAATTTATATTTGGAATGGTCCATAAAATGAAGACTTACAAAAGTTCGGATGACAATTACATAAATAATTACATATCATATGTAAGTATGTCGTCTAGTTACAACACCATCGAGCACACACATAAAAACCACATACAGTCTCACAGCAGCAGCATGAGAGACGCTGAAAGGGTGTACGATTGCACTTAAGGCATTGCTACGAATGTCATTGGACCAATTTACCACAGCGCCTTCCTTGCTTACCATATGGTGCAATAGGAAATGTTGTAACTCTATACCAGGGCCCGGCACACACTCACCCACACACACACACACACACACACACACACACTAGCACGTACACGAAAACACCGAGAAAAGGCAAGACGTCCGCAATATGGAAAGCACAATTGCCTGGCAAATGCTAGAAAACTTGTTAAATTGGCTTAAGGGTCTACTTGCTCGACGGGTTGAAGTGCGATTCATTTCCGTTTTATATTTCCTTTGCGGTACGAAATGCGCTGAAAGCGTCATGAAAAGTGTTTGAGGAATCGAATCGCAGGAACAAACTAAGAAAAAAAACGCATTCATGGTCGCTAGAGTGCATAAAGGCATCCTCTTTTTATATTGATGCATATCTTTCCTTAGTTCATTTTGTCATTTCTATTTTGTTTTGTTTCGTTTGCTTAGCAAGCTGGCAAGCTGTTTGGCTGGTTGGCTGGTATCTATGATTGTATTTGTGTAAGTAGGTTTTAAAGTCGGTGTGTGCCCGGAGCTGTATCTAACGGTATCCTTTAATATCCTGCATTCACTACCCATTTCCCAAATTCATTTCACCCTATAGAATTTTAAAAACTTCGCGCGCGCCTTATACTTAAGCGACACACAGAGTGTGCCGCAGCGCAGACGAGGCCATAAAAGTGGGCCAACTGTCTCCGCATGCTGTTGAAGTCGCTTTCGCCAGGCCAAATTGCCGCACAGCCTCTTCCACCGCATCCGTCTGACGAGCCCATTAAATCCCGAGCAACAAGTAACATATGTCTCTTTACGCGACGACGCGTTCCTGTTTCTCGCACGCTTACATAGCGATGGTGAATACATGATGGTGAGCACCATGCCATCGTCGTCGTCATCATCAACAAAATCAACCAGCATCAAGTCGGTCGACTTTTGAGCTTCTCAACTCACACATTGATGTTGCTATCCTTTTAACGCTTTTGTTGCGCTCACAAGGCGTCGTCGTTGTCGTCGTCGCCGTCGTTGGTGAACTAAGCATATAGCCCATTTCGAACCATACCGCCCTGCACCCTCTAAACATTCCTGCTTCCTAAGTCTCGCAAGCCTTTATACGGGCTCGTTCAGTCTTCATTGTGGCTCTTGCACACCGCTTACGTCTCACATCCGGATAACTGCCATTGAGATATACACAGACATCCGGGTTCTTGTTCAATGCGATGGGAAAGTCGTTCTCTCTTTCCGGCGTCGGCGACTACGACAAATAGCAACAGCAACAACACTAAGCACAAAAAACTTCCCTGCGTTGTGAAGCAACACGTCGCTCCGTTCAGCGTCGCGTGGTGTAGCGAGTTTTTATTTTTATTCTATTTTTTTTTTATAATTTTGCCATTGCTGCTTCTGGCCTCATATATCCTATGGTAGGGTTGCCAGAATCTTTCACTCTCTGAGTCGCAAAATGAGTATTTTTTTAACGAACTAACTTCGCTAGGAGTTAATTTGGAAACTTCACCTTTGGCAATTCCTCCACCTATACAATACTTTTTTATGAATCAGGATAAGAAAACGCTTCTACTTTCACATAATAGGTGGACAAATACAAATAACTGAGGTCGGAACTGCACCGAACCGAAGGAGGATCCAACCCTCGAACATCTGGACTGTTTTTGTCCGACTCTAGCTAGAACAAGGCTCACGATACTGGGAAAAGCCTTTTCTTACCCCTCTTAAGGGGGTAACTCCTCTGCAACCTTCTCATCTAAAACACTTCGCCCATCAGACTAAAACTTTCAGACTGGCTAAGGACCACGAAGGAAGGACTGCAAAGTTCGAGTAAAACAAAGCGTTCGTGGTAACACTATGGACCATATTGGTCAATGAGTGGCATATCGCCGCAAACTAACTTCATTTAAAAGAAGCTGACCTAAGGACATAGAAATCATTTTTACCCCATTTCGACTCATTCGTAGGTGATTTTGTAATCCCGGACCATGTCCAATACCAGTTTCCAAACATTTCCAATCAAATACAGAAACATAGGTTGGTATCAGGACCCCATTTTGACATTGGTTCTTCATCGCTTTATCGCTTTATCTTTTATTCTTTTTGACTTCATGGCATAAAATTGGCAAAAGCGATATCCGAATCGCAAAAATGGCAACATGTGGCAGCTCTACCTGTAGTGTTGTTAATTGTTGCTTCTGTTCTAAATTTTTTTGTAAGGGACCAGACCAACCGAACGACGGACTGAATGCCGAACTGCCGACAGAACGACGGGCTGAGTTGCTTGTTGCTATTGCTGGTAGTACGCAGGCGCCTCTGTGGGTATGTATTGGTTTGAATTGCGTGAAATAAGTAAAAATCAAGTTCCACACAAAAAAAGGCAACACTTCCAGATATTTGCAATAGTCGGAAACTTGCCTATCGGGTAAATCTGTGAAGTAACTAAAAATTCATTGCAAAGGAACGCCATGCAATGCGAGAATTTTAGAATAAGTTTAGGGGATTCCTAGTTCTATTTGGAAATTGTAATTGTAATTGCGATATCCTTTCTGATGTAGTGAGTTACTATTTTGGAAATCCGTGCTCAAGTCAAACGAATTTTCCTGTATTCCACCCTTAAATAGTGTGGGGGGTACTTTTATTATCAGTTGTTTTTATCGCTTATCGTCGCATCGCAACCAAATAAATATGAGTGTGTGTGGAACATGTCTGAGGCAGCTCTACAACCTTAAAAGTTAAAGCGTGGGGTTTGGGTGGGAGGGGGATGAATCGGGGCTTTATCGAACGAACGAAAGTCGACTGAGCTGTTGTCGTTTTGAGAGCCGTAATTGGCGTAGGCAACGCTGAACGAGAGCAGCACACGAACAATTTCACTCCACAATAGGGGAGGAAAAAATATGAGAGCATCGGCAACAGCAACTACGTATACCGCGTGTACATTCGGGATGACGCCGACGCTCAGGAGCCGCGTACAGCGCGCCCAACGCAGTCGCTGTATATACCGCGCCCAAGTTACCAACGTTACGACCATCCATTGCAATGTCCGTCAATGGGGTAGGTGAGTAGTAGTAGTAGCAGTCGATGCCGTCGTGCTTGCTGCAACGTTGGGTCGACGCTGGCAGTTGATCCAAGAGGAACTATGACTCTGATACTGACTCGTGCCGGGGCAGCAGTGCGTCTTCATCTACGGTGGCTTCGTTTGCTCTTCGCAGTCGTTAGAAGTTCGCCAATTGCCATCGTTGGCATTTGCCTGTTGCAACTCGTCGCAGCCTGAAGTGTGTATTGTCGGCGACGACACAACGGAAAAGCGGAAATAGAATAAAACGACACAGAACGGCTTTCAAATATATGAGCAACTGCAAAAAGACAGTCGACACAACACAACACAACACGACGACTTTCGACTCGACTCGATTCGATTTGATTCAAATCGTCGGCTGACTCTTGGCGCTAGCGACCTCGAGACATGGAGCCCGATAAATTATCAAACCGAACGCCAGTTCGTCGCAGGATCTCAACAGGACAAGACGTCATAGTAAAGGAAGTGCTAAAGTACACTGATGTGTATTTTATAGTCTGTGAATACTTTTCAAATAATAATTTCCACCAGATGCTGGTATCGAATTCCGAACTTCGCACATGCAGCCAGTGAAAATCAAAACTATGTCAAAGAAAATATAAGAAAAAAGCAATTAAAGCGCTTGTAAAAACATTTGACTACTGCAAAAAAACCAAAGAATATTTTAAAGTTGACCATACAACTAAAACCATTATGTGAAACGTTGCATACCTTTTTGGGCGGTGTTTGCACAGCAAGCATATGTCTGCCGAAAAATTTAACATCGTCAAAGCCGCCATATGGTATGGTAAGTAAGTTTAACCAATTACTCACACAGCATATGCTCCGCAAAGTATGCTATGCTCGTCCATTTAAATTTATCCGAATGAACAAATGCTCACAATCAAATAAATATTAAAAGTTAATAGCGAATTATGCAAATGTAAAAGAGCAGGCAGACAGATAGACAGACAGACAGACATATTGTTGCGTGTGCAAAGGAGCTAAATTAACGAAGGAACGAAGGAACGACAGAGCGAATGAACGAACGAGCACAAGTCCTCTTCGTCGTTGTCTGCTATGTCGACGACGTTTGGTGTCGTTCTTACCGTTGCCGTCGCCATCGCCATCGTCGGTGTCGTCGTCACTTGCATAACAAAGAAAGTGGAAGTCCAATTTTTCAGTTGTATGTACTCCACTATCCTCCTGGTAGAATGCCGCACAATACGTTCGAGCGCACTTCGAGAGCATTATCTGCAAACAAAAGGCAAAGGCACTAGTGGAAAAATTGAAACGAACTTCGCATTGTGTTGTACTTGTTATACACTGAGCGTGTATAAAAAGTACGGCACAGTGTGCGGCACAGAACACAGTGACTCAGGAAAGTATGCAGACAATTGACTAGATAATTGAATTGAATAGACAATTGGGATATGGTAGAGTTAGAAAGTGCATATATATTGAAATGGAAATATTTAAAGATGGGCAGATCATTAGTGGAATATATGTATACATAAACAGATAGATATTTAGTGACTCTAGATTGGTTTCCTAGATTCTTCTTAGTTAATATTTTCCAATATTTCATACGATCAGAAGTTTAATCTAACTTGCCCCTTCATCGTACCATTTTTATCGATGATCGTTTTGTAGCCATTACGAAGTGTTTTGTTAGACAGTTATGTAAATTGGTAGTAAATGAGTTCGTTGAAATCTATTCTGTCACGTGCTATTTCAGTTAGGTCACACACTTTCGAATATATTCAATGTTTAAACATCTAAACGAAGATATATAGGCCCTGGACAGCCCATAGTTTCCATCAGGCTTTTTGGATGGTTGAAATAGAGTCCCAGAAAAAAGTTTCTAAGTTGCGAAATACTAGAAACGTCTCAATTGCAAAAATATGTCTGATTTTTTATTTTAAATTCAGATAGTTTTGTCATTTTTATGAATACTACCACATTTTAACATAAAAGGAAATACATATTTTTTCATTAATTTTACACACAACAAAAAAGACCCATAGAAAGTGTAAAAAAATCTCAGAACTAGAGAGTCGCCGAAGCTGAAATACCCCCACACAGTAGGAGTTTAGAAGTAGCTCGTGCATACAAAAAATTTGGTCTCAAGACCCCATTTTGAGCTCGGACCATATCGAAAATCCATTTCTAAACATTTACAATCGAAAAAGTTGGAAAATTATTACTTTTTTTGTCCTATATGGGAGCCTACCCTAGTTTTTTTTCGATTTGGCTGATTCTCAAAATTGCTCTTAATTTTGAAGCAAACATTTTGTTTCAAGTCGATATCTCAAAAACTGCGACCTCTATCGTGTGGACAGACGAGCATGACTAAATCAACTCAGGAGGTGATGCTGATCAAGAATAAATATACTTTTCCATACCGGACACGCCTCCTTATGGGCGTTACAAACGTTGGGTTTTGGGGGTATAAAAAAGGAGAATTCATATTTGTCATACAAAACACGACACAGTTTTTTTTCAAAACGCTGCAGTTCCCGAGCTGGTAGAAACATTTGGGGAATCGCCTCAAATACAAGGGAACAGCAAAATTTTGTTCAGAATTGTATGTGAGACGCTCTAAAGTATGAATATAGTAAATATGCAAAATTATGTTTTGAAACAAATGAAAATGTCAAAACTTCTTTGATTTTGTGTTTATTTGTACATCTTCAAATAAGTCGAAAAAAAATGCACGTTGTAGGTCTGTCCAAAAAATGACAACAGCATACCAGGAATTTCGATTACACCCCCAAAATCTGAAGTTAGAAGAGAAAAACCAATTTTTATCGGTGTTAGCCTATTTTTATTGAAGCGTAAGACTGGTATGCAAAAAGTTTTTTTTCGGGATCGATTTCGGGATTTATTTGAAAAAACTATAGAGTGAACTATTTGCTGCAATGCCGAAGCTAAAACACCCCCACACAGTATGATCCATTTAGAAGTACCTCATTTGGGCTCAAGACCCCATTTTGAGCCATTCATTGGTTTTGGAGATTCAAACCACGTTGAAAACCAGCTTCTAAAAATTTCCAATCCACCAAAAAAATATATATTATCTCAAGACCCCATTTTGACCCATTTATATGTTAGTTCGGAAGCTCGGACCTTGTTTAACCAGTTTGTGTCCGACTTGGCTGATTCTCGAACTTGATTTATTACATTATTTGCGAACAAGTCATTTAAACAGCTGACAACTGTCAAATTACAGATTTTAAATTGAAAAAAAAGAAGTTTATATAACAAAATAACACGAAAGTGATCAAGAAATGTGTCCGTTGAGGCATGTTCTATTGGATGTTGACAGCGACGAGGGTTTTGATCTTGTTAGACGATAAAGAAAGCTGAGGGAAGTCTCAAATCCAATACGGCTTATTGAAATTAATTGGTTTTAAAAGCAAAAACGTCGTACGGTCCGCCGCCGGTTTTGAAGAGACTTTTCCTTTTTTGTGTCAGTTTTTTCTTGGCTGCGTATTTGTGGTCGGTCCAAAAACTTCAATTGGACGCAGTAAAAATGTGGTTAAATATTACTAGATAAATTAAATTACTTTCTGCCAGCATTTTTTAATTTTTTTTGCGAGCGCAACATTTTTTTTTCACATCAAAAGGTGTCGGTTTCAACTATCGGTAATTTTCATACTTTTTTGCCGAGTATCGGTTTACGCGAACCAAAACCGATACTCACACTGTCGGTTTCGTTCACTATCGGCTTACGCGAACCGGCCCCTGGTAGGATAAGGGGGGTTCAAAAATTAATGGCCCATATTTATACCCTGCACACTAGTGTCCGAGGGTATATTGATTTTGTCACACCGTTTGTAACGCTCATAAGGAGGAGTGTCCGGTATGGCAAACTATATATATTCTTGATCAGGGGCCGGTTCGTGTAAGCCGATAGTGAACGAAATCGACAGTATGGGTATCGATTTTGGTATGCGTAAACCGATACTCGGCAAAAAAGTATGAAAATTACCGATAGTTGAAACCGACACCTTTTGATGTGTCGATTTCACTAATTTTTCGACGTGTTCACACAATAGCAAAACGACTTTTGTTTTATCGGCTTACTCGAACCAAATTTGCACTATCGGTTTGACTATGCCGGTTTCAACTATCGATTCTGTGATAGTCGAGTATCGGCTTACGCGACCGGCCTCAGCAACACCTCCTGAGTCGACTTAGCGATGTCCGTCTGTCCGTCATTTCGCACTGCAGTAGATTTTGAGCTATCGACCCCAAATTTTGGCATTCCTCTTTTTTGGCGAATGGTTGGACGGTATTGGGGCAACATCGGAACCACGTCTACCTCCCACACAAAATGGCCGCCAAATTTGTATAATTTTCGTTTATCTTGAGAAATACTTAACGCGGTTTTTTGCATTTGGTTGGAAATGGTAATTAAACTGGAACGAAATGGGATTGGACCGGAACAAAATGGAACTGGAACAAAATTTTTATATGGATCAGGAAATGGAAATTATCAATAAATATTAAAAAATTATCTACAAATAATCGATAAATTTTCGAAAAATTATCGATAAAATATCGAAAAATCGTTAAAATTTTGAAAAATATCCTTTTAATATCGAAAAATTTGTGATAAAATTTCGACAAATCCTCATACTTCCCATACAAAATGTCCGCCAAGTTTGTACTATTTTCCTTTATCTTGAGAAATACCGATTTGGACGCGGTTTTTTGCATTAGGTTGGAAATGAGGTCGGGAACGAAATGGGAATAAAACTGGAATAAAATGGAATTGGAACAATTGTGAAATGGATCGGGAATGAAGTAGAAATGGAAATTATCGACAAATAATCAAAAAATCATGAACAAAATATCGAAAAACTATCGATAAAATACCGAATACCGTTCGAAAGTTTCCACAAAGAAATTAGTTCCTAAAGTCGATGCACACACCTTTGAAATGGCACCAAATGCATATGTATCAATAAAAGAGAATGGAATTGCGTGTCGAAATGATTGCAGATTCAGATTTGGAACATCAAAATACACAATTTAAAAATTAAAACATCCGCTGATATCACTTCTAAACATCCATACCTGCCTCCATTACCAACAGTTTTGCTCCAGAAGGTAACAAAAAAAATGTTGATTTTAAAAATACAGTAAAGAATGCAAACTTTTAAAAGGAAACTAACTTTGCCAAACTCACAACCTTTCATTTACGATTTTCGTTATGAAGTGTAATACCCCAGGTTCCGTTAGCGATCGTTGGTATTCATATAGCCTTCATCAAGAAACAAGAAACTACTAAATACTTACCATAGACTTTTTTTATACGAATCTAAATCAATGCCATTTGCAATTGAACTCTCTGTCACTCTAAGCGCCTTAACTCGTTCATTGACATTTTGCACCTACAGATGAAAGCTCAATACTAATTGTTCCGACAGATGTTTTTAATCCCGCACAGTTCCATTCGGAAATTCCGTTAGAAGTTGTTGTTCGCACATACATACATATGCATAATAAGTATTTCAAAATTCAACCAGCATGAACTCTGTTTGGTATTTCAATAGAGTTTGGTATTGTACTTCCAGCAAATTTAGTTATAATTGGACCAGGCACTAAGTCCGGTTGCCATGCGATGCTTAGTTGATATCACTGTTTGACAACAAGAGTTGCAACAACTGAACAAAATATTTGCGGAACTTACTCTGGTTGCTTTTCCATTTTTGTGTGTACATTTTTAGGTTGCTATACAAATAGAAGGCGCGGCAGTTAATTAGTGTACAAAATAAGGCAAGATAGTGAGTACAGTCACTAAAATTGCGAATTGATTTCTAAGATATTTAAGAATTTAATAATGGCTGCCGGAGATAATGGAAGCTCGAAAATGTTTGGTTATTTCTGAATGTCTTTTCCAAATTGTAATTGTGAACATTCGATATGATGCCCAAATCGTTTTGATATGTTCAAAAACTACTACAATTATGCACAGCCAACCTCAAACACTGAAAGCAGCAATGACATAATGAAATCCAACTCCTGCTTATCAGCAGTTTTTTCGATCGTTTTTTCATTAATTTAATGAAATGTTGAAATAAAACACACCTTCGACAATATATTTACTGTACTGGCCAACACCGAGCTATCAACCGCAGTACTTTGACTAAATACCAACGCACAGCACAATTATACAGGCAGACATATATTGATGGCCAAATACAAACAAGGGAGCAGTCATTGAGTGAAAAAAAAACTCACTTGCAATACGGAACCGCATACAACCGCACACAATGATCTGAATCCAATAAAAGTAACCCAACAAATACACAACAGCTCACACTCGAAGGGAAATACCAAGTCGGGCAAAACTCGTAAGCGAAAGCGATAGTTTTCAGTAAAAATATCGATAGTAATAAACTCGTAATTTACGTTAGTTTTTAGTCAAGAAATTCGGAATTCAAATCAGCCGATTAGCCCATCGGAGATTTCTCAGTAACTACAGGACAGAGTGAAAAGAAACTAATTTGATATGAAAAGCTGTATTAACAGTTTCAAGACTGATATCTTCAAAATCCAGTGGCCAATCAAGTCCATCCAATCAAAGTAGTCTGTGAACCGGCAGAAATCGGCACGGTTTTTGCGACTTTCAAAATTTAGTGACCCAAACCAAAAAACGTTTCCCAAACCTTTTGCTTTTGCTTACGAAAAACGTAAATTACGAAATTTTGTGTCGCTGGGTATTGATTGAAATGATTGCGTGTTCTTTTTTAAATGTACTAACCTATTCATAAAAAGAAATGCATAACGTGAATAAATTCTTATATTTTCGAGTGTATTTAAGGTACAACAAATTTTATCTAACCATTTCCCATTTGACCATAAACAGCAAAGGTGCAAAGTGTGAAATACCGCAAAAGTATGTGGCACACTGCATTTCTTGGTTTAACGAAACACACCTGCTGGGAATGTCCTGGAGTGGAATGGAGTGAACATGGCGCTCTACTGTGATACCGAAACATTGGACAGTGTCATTTGATACCAATTTATTTATTACTTGATGACTTCGTTAGAGCAAAGGTGCACAGCCTGGAGTTCGGGTGTACCTACTCATTTTATTTTTGATCGAAATATTGATTTAAATTTTTCATTCAGAAATTGTTTAATTTTGGAATCTTACAAAGAATATTGCAATTAGTAAGAACATATATAAAAGATACGTGTTTGTTTGGGTCCAGTGGACGCTACAACTACCACACAGATTCTCACCAAAATGTATATATGCGTTCTATGGGTCGTGAGTCGTGTTCTAGGATAGGTTTTGATACGCCCACTTTTACCGCCCAAAAGTTAGAAAAACTGCAGATTTCTCTGAAATTTTTGCAGAAACATTTTTCTCATAGAAAATTATTCCATATGCGAATTATTTCCACAAGTGGCGCTGCCCACAGTGTTACCATATCTGTGAATTTCTCTAGAACTTTGGTGAAATGTTTTCTTTTCGATTTTTTGATTCGGGAGAAAAGTTTGTCATGGGATAAGTTGAACAATGCAACTATTAAAGCGGGTCGGGCCCAGCTAGTACTATATAAATGGAGGTAGAAAAAAACTTAAACCATTTTGAAAGTAATGCCTTCATCAAATATTTACTCATGTAGGTACCACTTCCATACAGCATACTGTCGTATTTACAATTTGCTCGTATGCTCATATGCCGCTATCGTCGTCATTCACTTGGCATATTTATATACTTTCAGCCATTTATGATACGGTATGGAACTGCTGAAGATATTGATATCGCATGAAGCTCATGAATTCTTAATGCATACACATACACATCTGCATATACAGGCATATATATGTATATGTGCGTGTACGTCAATCCAAGTCTTTTGGCCCTTTAGTTTAGGTGTGAGTGTGCGTTCTTGCCAGTCTCAGTGTCTGTGTGTGAATTAAGGTATATTTCGCATTTCACCAGAAAAGAGCCAAATACTAACTTCAATGATGAAATCCCTTTTATACTTATTCATCGTTTAATTACTTTACTAATAACTAGCTGATGTTATCGGCTTTGGTCGAGTATAGTTTAGCCATATTATGTATCAACGTTCCCTGGTTATAATTACCCTGCACCCATGTATAAATTTAATATATGTCCATCGCAAGCACCCCCCAAGTTCCCGCTTAGGGCCCCTAAGTTCCACCTATGGCCTACTATTGACTTCACTGAACCGTTGGGTCCCTTTTTCGCATAAATCGATTCAGTTCTTCCCGTCTTAAAGTGTTTCGCACCGTCTCTGCATTTTATCGGGCGTAGCAGGTGGGCATGGCACATAGCGTATATCCTTTCCAATAAAACAAGTAATGATTTGATCATTATTACGTTTAAAGTGGTTCGATGGTCCTCGCGCGATTGCGGAGCAAACATACATCGTCACAAATATTCAGTTCATCTGAACAAACAAATGTAACACTAATTATATGTTTCTCTTGGTGTAGTACTTACATTTTATGTACGTAAAAATGAATTACGAACATGATTTTGCCACAGATTCGAAATAAACGAAAATTAATATAAATTTAGGTTCTTCTTCATTTGTTTTCATATATGTATACATATTGGGTTTTGCTTTCGTTCTTTTGTTCAGTCAGTTAATATTTATTTCGAAAGTACCTACTCGCATGAGTGGAAGTTGTAAACTTGCGTTCCTACGAGAATATGTTTTGTGTACTTAGCCCTCAGGGGGCTTCATGTGAGAAATTTTTAAATATATTTTTTTCGTACATTTGATACGCAATCTCGACGATGTTTCCCGCTGGAGATGAAGTCTCGTGTTGCGTCGCCTAATGCGGCCATTTTCGACAGTTAAAAGTCAATGATGAAATAAAAATGCCATTGGCGATGATTTTTGGTTGAGTGCTCTTTTATTTTTAATAAATCATTAAAATTTAATATTATATTCCAGCCATTTTTTGAAAATATAAAACAAGTGCTATGTTGCGACATGTGTGTTATGGAAGTACAAAATCAGAGGACTGAAAATTTACGAAAGTTTAAAATTTAAGGAACAAAAAATTGGTCCAAAATTAAACGAATTGGTTTTTAAAATAGAACGTGCTCTAAAAACCAATCTTGAAGCGCAATCATAGAATTTCACGCATTTTTTCAAAAGCAATTTAAAAAAAAATATTAGTTTTCTTCTTTTTTTATTTGCACATTTTGAATTTATTTATGTTATTCTTTTATTTGCCAACGACCATTACCCGCGCACTGAAATGTAGGCGTAAAAATGCCTGAAGAAGAAGGTTGCATTCTCAAGTTTGCGTGTAACCACAAATGGAACAATCAGCAGACTTCGAACGCGGGACGTAAGGTTTATAAGTTGCGCACACACAAAAAAAAAAGTAGGTAAATCTAACCAAAAAAGACGATTAAAAATGCAGCAACCAAGAAACGTTGTAAATGGAACCGACTCAAAGTTGTTGGCGTACAATCAAATTTTGTTGGCGTACAATTAAAAATTGTTCGTATATTACTTTATGGAAGACAGAGAAAGCAATTATCCAATTGAGCGAAAAAATAAATAGATACATATTAGAAAAAGAATGCAAAAAAAAGATAGCTGATGTGTTGTATTGAAATATATTTATGAAGCTTAAATTAATTTAATGTAAGCCCAAGACTTTAAAAACGAGATAATTTACATTTCGTACACAAATTTGTCGGGCAACATCATTTCTACTGCGAATATATATAATATTCATTACTTAGAACTAACGCGCTTCCACAAAACGCAATATTTTAATATTTCATTAAGTTTACAATAATATTGTAATATTGAAATTAATGTTTTCCCTGGAAAAAAACGAGCTGAAAAACATTCTGCACAATTTTTAAAATCGTAAAATCACAATATTTGTTAATAATGAATTATAACATAGTCATAATTTGATTTTAAAAATTGTTTTCGAAATATCAAAAATTTAAAATGTAAACAAATTGGACGCCATCTTCTAGTGCTGCGAAAATTCGATTTTTTTGTATTCGATACAACCGGATACTTTCTTGTGAATACTTAATAATTTTTACGATAATTTTCATTCAATTTTGATTTGAAATAAAATCTCTGAGTAAAGTAAATGCACGTAGCAATTGCTCTAAGACGTTTTTATCATTACGACCCAACAATTTTCATACAAACTTCCCTAAAATACCAATAATAGTATCGCATACTAATGGAACCAAGTACTTCATGAGTCAAGTGTCGAATATAAATTATTCATATATTATGCAGCACTTGTTGCTTTGAGAGCGAAAACGAGACAGCCATATATAATAATTTTTCTCTCTTGTATTAAATGTCATGCTGTTTCAGAATTATGAAATATTTGCGGCATGGTTGCATTTCTGCATCGAGCGATGACATTGCGAATCATATGCCGAAATACGACCATGCTGGCAAATCATTTAACAATTTTTTGACGATTAGATTAACCACAACAATTGTAATTGTTGTTTGTGTTTTCCATATAAAATAAAAAATTGTTTTTTTACAACGTTTTTTGGTTAGATTAACCTATCTTTTTTTTTTCTGTGCACATACACGCTATGCCACTGAGCTACTTTCGTTCTGGTCGATAAAAACAAAGTATATCGATGCCTTAAAGCACAACCATCCTATGTCCATATTTTCAAAACTCTAGAAAATGAAAAACAAGTTTTCTATTTGGTATGTTTTGTATGGAAATTGATTTTTATTTCCGCATTTTTCAATTACTTTCATTACGATTCCCACAAACCACTATAGCCTATCTGCTGCAGCTTCTTCTCAGGAATCGGACATAGGATAGTTGTGCTTTAAGGTATCTAATTGGGCGCAGGCCTTGCTCTTCTACGAACTATTCGATAGCTCTCGAAATCGTTTTCAAAAAAAGATAAAAACAGAAAATTCGTTTTGAATTAATAATCTTTCTTTTATTTTTTTTATATATTTTCCTCAGAAAATCTTACCGGCTTTTCTTGGCTGTGACGGCTGCTGCTTCGTATGGTATTCGGACGAGACTGTTAATTAAGTTTTAAAAAGCCAAAAAAGCCGTCGGCAAAAACGAGATCGCCATACTTGAAAGCAGATTTCGCCACAGACAATAGCGCCCCCTACATTTAACAAATTTATATAAGGTAGCGTTCATATTTACGCGGTTGGCGTGAACAGTATCGATATATCGAATACGATTTTAACAATGTAAACGTTTATTAGAAATTAGTTTTTAATTTGCAGCAATTTAAATAAGTTCCCAATAAAAGTAAAATGCAATACTTTTATTGGAAACTTTTTTAAATTGTTGCAAACTTATTTATTATTTGCGGCAAAACGACTTAATTTGGAGCAAATGTTGTTTGTTTGTTTTTTCGTTTAAGTTTGTATTCAAAAGTAGTATATTTGAAGCAAACGTTCTCCAAACATATTAATTCTTTGAGTGTACTGAGAATTTCTTGAAATCAAATGTCCAAAACTAAAATCAGGTTTTCGTGAATAAATGCTAAGCCATGCACGATAGAAAAACACGTAAGGATCTATTAAAAGGATTATTACCTTTGTAATACCTTTTCAATGGAGTATAATTCTTAGTTTTCGGATGGGATTCCAACACGTAGTTTCTTTCGATTTTGAGATATCGACCATTAAATATTCAGTATGACAAAATTTTACTGCTACGCTAAATACGCTTTAAATCATTAAATGATTTAAGTGCCAATTGATGTTGTTCTTCTAAGAAGTCTACACAGACACCCACAGAAACAACGACAATAACAACGACAACGCACACAGCTTACATAGCCTGGAGTGCGAGGTGCCAAGATTTAGTATCAATTATATTTATTTATCGAACCGTAATGATAGCATTATTGACCCCACCCACTCAGCATCGACCCTGTCAACAAAACCACCCATGCCGAAAAACTTTGAATGTACCTTCTATATAATGCCTACTTATAACTTTGCAATATGCTGTAGCTTAGATTATCAGCGAAATGCACCTTTGTCCTAACAATGGGCGGCGGCAGCTGGGTGCCCTATCGATGAAACATATCAGAAGAATGTTGCCACCGTTTTGTGAACTAACAAAGCGAGACTTTGTACAATTGATTGAACATTTTTGGATTATTATTGTTGGACGCCAGTCAACACAGCTCAGCCAGAGATATAAGTCAGCGCACACACAAACACACATAGCACACACACACATATACTTCACAAACTCACGGGCGCCTTACCGACAAACACAGACTGATGCCCACCCATGTGCGATACGTTGCCATTGTTTGGCGCGGTATGCATTGTCCTGGTGCTGTTTATTCAATTTATGACATCTTGTGCCACTGTGTGATCCTTTGCCGTCCTAATTAGTATTATTAATTAGATATGCTGCAGATAATAACATTTATTGTACTGTGTTAATTATATTGTTCCAAGCTATTGGGGTGTGGAGTGGGGTCAAATCTAGTAGAAGAGCAAAAAAAAAAAAAGAATAAACTATAGTATAGTGCAGTGGTATGATGTAGTGTAGTATGGTATGGGCAGCAGACCATACAAGTGAACCCCATAAACATGTTTAATTGTAGTTTATCTTTTATGACAGCGAACGTACGATTATAATCGAGTTAGTAACCCAAGTTTGTTGAGTGGTTTTTGTGACTATGAATATAATCAACGGCCAACCAACAACACCACTGCCACTATCATCATCATGTTTTTAATTACAGGAACAAAATGTTTTTATTAACTTTATGTAGATTTTATTACACATCACACAATATGGTATTAAGTATTATCAGTTCTTGTTAAGAATATACGAGTGGAGAATGTGAGAAAAGTCGGCAACGAAACATCAGCAAGTGGATTAACTTTGTTTTGTACATTGTCTATTTGGTAGTTCTGAATTTCGGCTTAGTTTGGACTGATGCACAGTACTTTGACTCCATATAAACTATGGACAAAAATAGTACATATTAACTAACACTAATAAGCAAAGGAAAAGGACTTGCTAACGCTTGGTTGCGAGCTTCTAGGCATTGGGATGACGCCCAGTTCTAAATCTCATGAAGCGTACATTTTTTCAATGAGCACAGGTCATCCCTTTGATTGCAGGAGCTCACTACTTTTATAACAAAACACTATTGAAAAAAAGACTTTTTTTTGTTTACTTATTTATAAAAACTTTGTTTATTTTGCTGCCCTACGACCTTCTAAACACACACCACCGAGCACATTCAATAATAGTATTATGTATGGGAAATTTCTGCCTTAGGACCAATTAATTAATTATATCTATGACTTTGTCGACGTCGAAACCACAAAATTCATTTGTTCAGTGTAAAATGAAATTATGAATTAAATTATTAAAGTTGTATGTTATGCTGAAACAAAAAACAAAAAAATAATGCATAATGCGTTTTCAACAGAACTGAACATTGATGGAAAATATTTGTTTTTGCTAATTAAATATTTGAAAAAAATTATACTGAAAGGACTGAAAAAATACATCAATAATGTGGTGAGAAAAATTATATTATATGAAACTTACTGTTTAATTAGTATTTGAAAGGTATTAAAATATAAACTGGATTTTAATAAAACCATAAAAACCTATTGCTGGACAGAGCATTTTTCATAATGCATTTCGAATTCCATTGTTAAGTGGAGTGGAATAAGTGGAGGTGGGTGAGTGGAACATAAAATCAGTGACCACAAAAGAGTTACAGCAACGATTGATTTTAATATCAGTCATACAGCAAATATTTATTATGTTGTATTGTGTCTACATAGAGATACGAAAGAAGCGATAACAAATGTCGTTGCCTTGAAAAAGATTTTCGATATTATATTAGATTCAGATCTGATTAGATTGTTGAATGCACTTTGAATTAGTATTTAGGCCAATTAGAGGACTTCTTAATTCGTCAGGGAATTATTTTAATACGAATATAAACATGACATTTTTTCAAAACGCTCCGTTTCTTCGTAAACGCAAAAAATTCCCTTTTTGTAGTTCGGAATTTTTTTTCTACACGGCATTCTAACCATATGAAAGTTTCTAACTTTTGTTGTTTTTGTGTATTTTATCACGCTGAATCCGAAAAAAATTATTACAAATTCGTACTACGCTTCGTTCTTATGTAATTCTACATTAATTGTTTTATTCGAATTTTTCGTTATATCTCGGAATCATTTCAGAACCTTCACTTGTCTTTGATTATTTAAATTTGTCATTCGAGATGCGGTTAATTATTGCGCATACATTGTTGCCGGTCAACGGCTCAGGTGGTGACCCTGATCAAGAATTTATACTTTTCAATACCTGCCACGGGCGGTACAAACACCGTGACAATATACCCTCGAGCACTTGTATGTCAGATGAGCAGTTTATGCGAAGCACTGTAGAATGCTCGCATGTGGAACAGTGGCGGGGCTAACCCTAAATTGGAGTAATTATTTATAGCGCATATAATTAAAATGCAAGTGTGCAAACGGCGTCAATAACATCATAATCAGCAGCAGCAGTTTCAGCCGTTTCATCAACGGCAATTAAAATGTGTTAATAAAATTGCACTGCGCGGTTGGGGCGGTTTTCCTTTCAGTGGGCGTGTTCGTTTGTGTGTGTACCCGCGGCAGAACAAAGTTCACAAAGCATACAAATTCCATTGACAGCGACAGCAGAAAAGGCGAAATCAACGTCAACGGCATTACCAAAAATGTTGATACTAAAAAGAGTATTGCTGAATGTCTGCATAAATAAATAAATTGAAAAACATGTCACATTAGCGACGGGAAATGCGCAGCGGACCTCCATTTGTATTTTCGGCAAACACATACACCCCCATATGTATGTGTGAGTAGCTGTGCTTGAGTGACGTTCGACAGTCGCAGCCTGCGTAGGCGTTGGAGTCGGGCGACAACCGTTGCGTTGATGATGATGAGGGTGATGAGGCTCCATTCCAACTATGTGCGGTTGGGGGGCTGTCACAGCCGACTGTCAGCCATGGAATGTTTGTTATTTGTGTTATCGGTTCATTATGGATGCATTTGAATTTGTATCGTGTTGCCGTGAATACGTTAAATACGTATACATATACACTA
This sequence comes from Heteromyza rotundicornis, assembly GCA_951394025.1. Classification (NCBI taxonomy): domain Eukaryota; kingdom Metazoa; phylum Arthropoda; class Insecta; order Diptera; family Heleomyzidae; genus Heteromyza; species Heteromyza rotundicornis. The sequence goes on along the minus strand of OX596011.1, from coordinate 20,111,819 downwards.
CCCGCACAAGCATACATTGACATATGTATACCCACCGACACAACACATATTGGTGGCTACTCCATACAACATGACTTATGGCGACATTTTTTGTGGACGAATAATTTCGAATCTTTTTGCCCATGAAAGGATACAAGCATGCAAGAGAAGTTATAAGTCCCAAGCTCCTTTTCCTGGAAGCGAATTCTTAATCTCCATACAAACATGGTCCGAGTTTCCAAAGCCACATATAAATGGATCAAAATGGGCCCTGAAACAAAATTCTTTATGTTCGAGGTTCTTATAAATGTGCCACTATGTAGCTTCGGCAGTGCCGTAGATAATTCACTCTGCAGTTTTTTTGGTATCTTCAATATTAAAGATTTGTATAGCCATTTCAAAGACAAATTACCCAACCGGCTGAGGCCATTAGAATCAGCGTACTCGAATTAGTTATGCCCACAGTCCAGCCATATTTCCGTTTTTACCAGCAATTTATCAGCAATCTTTGATTCTTACTCGACACTTTCGGAACTTTTTTCATTTGATCACTAACACCTCGATTGCACTTGTCTTCGTTGAGATTTTATTTATTCAAAAATGCCTATTTGTAATCTTAATATATAAAAACGTTGGTGTGTATGTATGAGTGAACATCACGGCTAAACCGCTGAACGTATCAGAACCATACGGACACCATACGTTTATTTGTGAGCTTCGGAAGGTTTATGTACTACTTTGAACTTGATTGGACAAAGAAGCGGGATACCACTCATACAATTTAAGTATTACTTCAAAATATATCTGGGATACTTTCCATGGTATTATGCTTCATATTCCAAAAGTGCACTTCAATCAGTAAAATTGAACAATGGTAAAGCATTTGACAAAAAGAAAACTAAACGAAACAAACAAATTTTGAGTAAAAAAATAATTTGTACAAATGAGAACTTCAAATCAGGCGTCATGCAATTACAAATATAAAAGTGCTTGTCCCGATTGAAGGAATGATTGGTGATAGACTGACTCATTCGTTCTCAGTTCTGGAAATTTTTGTGTTATGCTCTGGTGTTCTGGGGGTTCACGGAAAGGTTTACGGGAGGGTACATTCACTACATTAAGTATAAGTCCGAGCAACGCCGGGGTATTCAACTGGTATTATATAAAATTCTTCGGGAGTTTGTATGTGTGTTTGTTCCCTCATACTCATATCAAAATGTTCGTCATTTCATTAACCTCCATATAGACTATATACCTTCTCATAAACTTTGGCGTTCGAAGTGGGTATGGCAAATTTTATGTTATAATTCGTGCATTGTTTAACAGATTTCGCCGAAATTTTGTATGTGGTGTTGAGTGAGGAATGGGCAGGTTGCTGACTTTGCGGTCCGCACATTGAATGACTGTAAAAATCAATTTTTGTTTCAGTCGCTTAAAGAATACTCATGAACAGGGCTGATTTTTATATGGACGAAAAACTTGAAAAAATTTAAAAGCAATTTCATTCAATTTGAGTTTGAGTTTTATTTTTTTGTTTGAGGTTACTTTAAAATTAGATTTTAGTGCATTGTTTTAAAATTGAATGACTGCGCTTTAAAATTTGTTTTTAGAGCACGTTAAATGTTATATTTTTGTTACCACGATGTCATTTATCAGTCAAAAAATTTAATAAATTTGATGCTCTCGAAAGCAAATTTTGCATTGAATTTGATGGAATGCTCTTCTTGTGTTTCCAAATTCTTTTATTTTTTTACCGATCTAAAAAAGAATATGAATGAACTTCCAATACACATTTCTTAGCCATCTACATTAATATTACGGGACACATTTGATGATTCCGGGACCCGGGACAAAGTAACAAATTCCGGGACAATCCCAGCCGGTCCCGGACACCTTTGACATAATACATGCAAACCTTTTGAAAATAGAAAAATAAATCCTTCCTGTTAATTTCATAATGAATCAGCGCTTTTTTCAGCTTACAAAAAGGTATTTTAATTAAGAAAATGTTTTCATTAACGTGATGAAAAATGTCACTGGTGTGCGAAGAAGTAAGTGAGAAGTAATAGTTGTAGGTAGGTTTGCCACACGGTCGGGGTTGTCCAGATTTTATGTCCTGTGTCCAGTTTTTCCAAAATATTTACACTGAACTTTTTCAGTACAAAAAAATAAAAAAGTCAGAAAATCCAATCTTTTTTTGTTTTTATAATAAAAAAAAAGAGTAAAAGACAATTTTTTTAAAATATAACCCTTAAACCGACTAAACACCAGAAAAGAAAATTCCTTTAAATTCATTTCAACATCCGATTTAAAATTATGTGTTTTTGGCTGGTTTGTTACTACAGTCATTGGATGGTTTTCCCCTTCCAATATTAGTAAATGATTTTAGTAAATAATTAAATACTGACTATCACAAAAATATTGTAAAAGTATTTTTTCATCACAAATTATAATAAAATTGAGACTTTTGCAACTTAAAAATTGGTTATTAAATTGTTATTATCGTTAAGTCTGTAACTAATTTTCAAAAGGGAAAACCATCGCAGCCCTGTGTTATTTGTCAATTAATGGAAACTAGCTTTATGTCATAATTTCTACTCTTATTAATTTACTTTCTTCAATCAAGTCATTATTCTTGGATTTTATAACTTCAACTACCCACTAAATTGCAGCAATTACTTTCGTTGCTGTGAACGAAATTCATCCCTTCTGTTGCACACAAGTAGCACTTATAAACACCAGCACGCCTACCGTCTACACTAATTTGGGCATATACATTAGAGTGGTTCCTTTATAGGAGAGAACCAAACTGTCAAATTTTCCAAAAAAAAATATTGATTTTTAGACGTCCTTGTAAGCTTTAAAATTTGGAAAATCGAGGTAGTTACTATTTTTACTTATTTTTTTTATTCAAAATAGGCATTAAAAAAAATTTTGTATTTTTTAGTCCTACGAGGGGGTGCACTTGTTCAATTTCGAAAAATCGAAAAATAAGAACCACTCTAATATATGTACATACATACATATTATTATTAATCTTTATACTTCCGAGCTGGGCGGATGTAGTGTGCAAAAAAAGATGCCTCAAAGTATGCAAACAAAAAAGTAAAAAAAATTTCAATAACTTTCATTTACAGCAGTGTTACATGTAAAAAAAAAATAAAATGTCGCAGCAAAAAAGGAACAAACAAACAAAAAAGAAAAGCAAATAAAACGTAGAACTCACTTCTGTGCCTGAGAGCGACAGCGTGCAAAAGCAACAAATGTGCTTAATTATCCTTTCGATATTTTTCAGTTGAGTTTTGAAAGACAACACCGTACAGTACAGCATAGCATAGCACAGAACAACAGAGCGTGCCGAATTGTGGGCCAACCGTTATACCAGACGGAAGGGAGCAAACGAAACGAAGCCTGCCTGCTGTTGACTGAGCCTGATTTCGAAGCGTTGCTGTTGCTGTTGTTATTTGGATGCTGATGCTGTTGCTCATGAATGCGAATGCGGAGACAAACGATGGATGGTGTGTCACGAAGAATAAATACTCCGTGCTATTGCTGCGGAATTTGGAATTATATGCGATTTGGATGGCATGACAACTCCACGAAATGAACGCGCGGCACGCACACACAAACACGCACACATACAGAATAACTCAGCCCACAGGCATAGTCACAGGATCTGAACCTGGCCAAATGAAACAGGCAAGCAGGGAAATAATGCAGCGAGGTATGAGTGTGCCTGCTGCAGGCTACACCAAATGCCAAACGAAATTAAGCACAAGTGGCAACATGCTCCATTTCACTTTAACTGTGCTGTGAGCCGTTGTTACCCTACACAATTGCTTTAAGGTATTTCGTTTTCTCTCTTGAGGTTTTCTTTTATTTAAAATACAACTTAGCTTAAGTTAGCCTCCATAGAGGAATCGAGAAGTATTTTAAGTATGTGATGTGAAATTCTCATTGGGCTACTGTGATGAAGAACGAAAAAGCCTGGTAAATATCCTCGTGAAATGTTTCCAAATGTAGTCAGGCTCTTTTTCACTAGATCGATATGACCGACCATAATTTCTTACCAATTTACTTGTTGATCTAATTTTTTTTTGTATTTGCAACATTTTTTTCTTGTTGTTCATTTTTACTTTCGTAAAAGCAATCAACAAAATTAAAATTTATCTTTTTTGTTGTTGTTGTTGTTGTTGTTTTCTTTTTCTCCAAGCTAGTTCTTTCTTGTTAGTTTAGTTTTTGCATATAAACTAACTGCAAAGTATTTACTTTACTTTTTTCCTTCTTCTACTACTCCCTTTCCTTCAGCTACCCTACCCTATTTCATTACTCTGTCGTTCGACCCACAGATGAGACTTGTGAAGTTCCTGCAAAGTGGTGTCGGTTGAAATAACAACAGGATGTCCGCAATGAGCAACAAACAAGGGGAGAAAGGGTAATTATGTGAAAAAATTGCAATATCATCAAGAAGCAGTGGGCTGTGCGAACAAACGAGAAGCCCCAATGGTGACGACGCGCCGCACCGCGCCGCGCCGCGCCTCGCATATCAATTTTTCTATTTCTTTCCATCCATATAAAGTGCTATCAGACACGTCATGTCGGCGGCAAGAGGTAGCTTCATTGGATTTGTTTGCATGAAATTGGAAAATAATTGTTGTCCCTCCTGCGTCCTGCATTCGTGTTCAGAGAGCGGCAACAGAGAAAACTGAAAATGAATCGGTGTCAGCGGGAAACACAGTTTCACTTTGGAGTTGCTAAGAAGTCAATTTAATTCGCCAAAAGCGGGGCGCATCATGTACGAGTATTGTCAACGGAGGAGCTTTCGGCAGTCGAACCGACAATAGCACAATAACACGGTGGTACCGAGCTAAGTCGACCTTAATGTTGTTTCGCTTAATTTAATTAATTAAGTCAACACCGACCGTGGTGGTCGTCGGATAAGGGTGATGAGGTTGCTGCTGCTGCCAAGTACACAGCACAACACTTTCAACTTCCGACGTCAGATTCGCATTTAATTGCTCAAGTGCTTAATTACAATTAAAGTGTAATTAATAAATTAATTGTGAAATGTAATTAAACGTAAATTGTCAAGTGTAAAGTGTAAAGTGTAAAGAGAAAACATGTTGAAAATGTTCAAGTGTTGGAAAAAAAAAGTTACAAAATCTCCAATGTCAAAAACTGAGAAACTTGAATGGCCACGCGTATTCTTGGGTTACTAACACGCTGTTTATGTTGTTATTGCTTGAGAATACACGTAGTTAACGAGTCTCCGTCCACATCATTTGACCGAGAAATTTTCCTAAAGTGATCGCAACTACATACATAGAAATCAAGTGAAACAATTGGAAGTTCATTTAAAAATTATCATATTTGTGAGAACCCATATCTGGCAGTTTTTCTAGACCAAGTTATTTCAACTTAAAAACAAGTGAGTAAGTTTTATTCGGTCATAGACAAGGTATATCTTGAAATTTGACACCAAATTCAAAATCAGCGACTTACATATACCAAGTTCGGAACTGATCAAGAATATATATATAGCTTTCCATACCGGACACGTCTCCTTCTTGGTGTTACATGAATATACCCATACCTCAGGAGGTGCAGAGTATAAAAATCAAACACAAGTTCAAAACTCGGTATGAAAAACTATTGACCGAATGGGCAAAATTATTTAAGAACTGTTTTGTAGAGAATTTTCCATTGAACCAAGCTGCATAACGCTATCCTAATTTGTAAAGGCCCTAACAAGCATTTTTCAAATTGTTATGGAGAAGCAAAAAACGTTTCAATATTTTGGAATTAAGCTAAAAGATCAATAATAATTATAAGACCAATAATAATATTATCAAAAGTAATATTTTTAGTAATTTTTTGTGGGTTAGGTCTTTTTATAACCCTTATATTAACTTGCTTTGGCTTGACTATATATATATATATATATATATGTCGGTATATATATCCTCAAATTTGGGGTAAATTTTTCTTAAACATGGCATAACTTCCGATTCCTTCGAGCTACAATGATGATTTGGTAGGTGGGTTCTTATTGACAAAATAAAATTTTACACCCTTTGATGGGGGGTGTGGGGATAAAGGGGAGGGGGATGGAGCCTTTTCAAAGTTTGGGATGGACTAACGTTCGTATTTTTTAAGCTAAAGGACTAAAATTTTGTACGTAGGTTCGCATTCGGGGGGGACAAAAAAAGGGGAAAAAAGAAAAAAAAAAGGGGAAAAAGGGGAGGGGAATATTTTTAAAAAAAAAAAAAAAAATTTAAAAAAAAAGTAGAAAATAAAAAGAGTAACAAACCAGTTTTTTAAAATATAACCCTTTAACCGCTAGCAAAAAATAAATTCCCTTTCAATTAATTTACGCAATTTAGATTTAAAATTAACGTAGGCTTTCGATGTATGGCTCCAAAATTTTCGGTAGAGATGCAGGTGAACATGCTCAATCTTAATCCATCAAAAAGTCGATTTTGAAAAAAGTGCGTGTTAGGGCCTTTACAAATTAGGACAGCTATAAGTAATAAAAAAATTAATAACATATTTTTTGATAAAGTTTTATTTAAAAAAAAAGTATTGGAACAAAAACGTAGCCGTCTGAAATCATTAAAATTTCAGTCACAAGATATTACAATTTCAATCGTGAAGCAACAACATCTCAATTCAATTCATCAATTGCAAAAAGAAGCAGGATTAGCAATCAACCGATTTGCTGGACCTTGTTTCGTTGCATTGCCACGTCCCGTTGTCTAATCCCGTCCATTTATAGCCCACATTATGGTTGGTGTCCTAAAGTTTATTCATGTCAAAAGCTACACACCTAGTCTACATCTTTCTTAATACTGTTTTTGGTCAAATAAACTTCATGAAAAAAAAACACAAACCAGCACAAGTCCCTTATTTTTGCAATTTCTTTTGCATTTTTATTTAATTTTTTTTAGTTTTTTTTTTGCGTTTTATGTTATAAAATACCCACAGAAAAACCCCAAAAATAGACTTCACAAATAAAAAATTTAATATGATCTAAAATTAAAAAAAAAAACAAATCTAAAATGATAAAAAAAAAGATTTCAAATCGAAAAAAAACTCAAATGAATTGATATAAAATGTTTAAGTATTTAAATGATTTCACTCAAAAGATTGCAATCAAAAAGAATGCATTCTATTGACTTCATACGTGAATTCAATCTTCAGAGGAATGAAATCAAAAGGCTGCATTCATTTAACTTAAAAATCTTGTGAATAGAAAAAATGTTTTTAAATTTTTTCAGCAGACAGCTGATGCTGTGTCAACCGAGCGCATATGCTGCAACAGCTGAAAGTAGATGTTCCAACAAGCGGTAACACAAATTTGTTGGCACAACAAATTTGGTTTTCTGGGTGTATAAACGAAAATTTAAATAGCAAAACGGGTGAAACTAAAATTTTTCATAGAAGCTAGTTTTTAAAAAAAAGAGTAAAAAACGAGTTTTTTAAAATATAACCCTTTAACCGACTAAAAAGCAGAAAATAAATTTCCTCTTAGGAAAGTACCCAAAAACTCTTAATTTTAAATCGAAATTGCGTAAATTAATTTAAAGGCTCATGTGGAAGTGTATGAAAAAGCTCGCCGCAGATTTGAGTTAATATAAGGGTTATAAAAAACCGACTTTTTCGGTAAATATAATATTTTATTTAAGCATTAAATGTCAGAAGCTAAAATAAAACATTAAACATTAAACATGTTGGTGGCATATGTACATAACAATTAACAGTGCGCACAATCTTTCGTCTGAGGCAGTGTTGTTGTTCAAATAAGTGATTAGGGTTAGAACGAACAAAAAAGAAAAGAGACAGCGATATTTTGGGATTTCTCGGCTGTGACACCTTTTTGAAAAGTCCCATTACTGCGAAAATTGTGGACCGATTCTAAAAAGTGTTGGTGCATTGGGGAGCATTTGACAAGGATATTTTCAAGAGCTATTTTTTGTGAAGGATGAAGGAAATAGCATTTCAATTGTTAATTTTTCAAATATATCTATATATAGACGACAAAACTGCAGCACCGATTCTCACCAAAATTTATATATGTGTTCTAGGGGTCGTGACATAGGAGAGATTTTGACACGCCCACTATTACCGCCCACAAGTTAGTAAAAACTGCTATATCTCAGACGTTTTTGATCACAAGAAAATGAAATTTGCCATGAACTGGGATCTTAACCCCAGGCTGGGGTCTTAACCCCAGCCATAATCTGGGCTACAAATGGCCGGGAATTGACAATGGGGCGTGGCACCGCCCATACAAGTCAATATTTGAAAATGCTGTAATAGCGCTCCCACACAATGTTTTCCAACGAAATTCGGCAGATGGCTTCATGGTTTCAACTCTTAGCTAAATGCAAACACATCGGCGTAATTGGTAGTATTATATAAAACAAAATGCACAATTGTAATCAAAAAATGTTCTGAAGAAATCAATAAATCACATATTCAAAAGTGCATAATTGAGCAAGATGAGTTCACAGTTTGTCACAAAAAAGTTGCTCGGGTCACCCCCTGGAAATGTAATTTGGTCTAGCAACTGTAATCCGTGAGCTAAACAATTTACAAAAAAACTCTGTAAATCATGTTTTTTACGTACACATCTTTCTTTATACTGCTTGGGTCAAATAAACTTTATGAAATAATAGACATTGAAAAACTACACAAACCCACACAAGTCCTTTATTTTTGCGTATTTTTTTTTTAACATTTTTATTGAATTTTTTTGTAGTTTTTTTGCATTTGATTACTTTGTAATCGTACTCAAAAAGTAATCGTAATCGTACACGCACATCAAGCAGAGTGTTTCTCTAATCCCAAATGACATGGATCACCCAAAAAAGTTCCAATGACGCACATGGGAGTTTCTCGAATCCCAAATGACATGAATCACCCAAAAAAGTTCCAATGACGCACCTGGGAGTTTCTCGAATCCCAAATGACATGAATCACCCAAAACCAGGCTTCACCATCATCACCACCAACGAAGGAACACAATAAATATTGTGGCAACGTAAAAAAAATATTTTCAAATCATAATAGTTATGCCGTAACTTTTAAAAATATTTTCAAAAAAAAAAAGATACGAGCAATGGAAAAAATATTACTCGCTCATAATACATAGTTATGCGGCAACGTAAAAAAATATTTTCAAACCATAACAGTTATCGGCAATGGGAAAAATATAAATTGCGATGTAATAGTTATGCGGCGACTTTTAAAAATATTCCTTAAATCAGGGCAACTTTTTCGTTTCAAAAAATTTGAATAATGGTTATTTTGGGTCCTTGCATAAAATAAACCAAAGTACATTACCAGAGGGTGACCCTGGCAACTTTTTTTTTTGGAGGCGGTTTACTGTACATTAGACTGTATCACCTTATATTTATTCCATCGTTCCTATAAAGAACATAGGGCCACAACAAATATTTAAAAATTATTTCGATCCTGATAAAGTTGTTTAACTTCCATATATGTATGTAATACTTCTATATTGCCAGTATAGTGAAAGTACATTCATTGATTTCAAGAGACAAAATATATGAAAAAGTACATTCGCAGTTCGGATTTTTCTGTCAAACTAATACAAAATTCAATGCTTGCTATTTCGCTCTTACAGTGAGCTCAAAACACATTGCAGAGATAGGATACTGGCAATATAGAAGTATTACATATATGTTTAACTTCACTCCACCTCTTCTCAATGAATCTAAGCTCAGCATTGAGTTGTCTTCTCCAAGTGTGGGCCGGTCTTCCCCTTCTCCCCTGACCCCAAGGGTTCTAGCAAATGGCTGACATGACGATATCGTCAGCCGGTTTCCTCAGTATGTGACAAATCCATATCCATTTTGTTCTGAGTATTTCAGTTCTTAAGGGTTTTTGCTGTTATTGTATATCTCGTCGTGCTGCGTTACATTTTTCACTTCCGAGTTGAACAGTTGAATTTTCGTCCTACGATATAGCTAGCTACGACGATTTCCAAATAGGATTCAGCATACCGTTGCCTGTTTAGATTCCTCTAGGCGACTTCTGACGTCATCACATGAGCCGCGGGTAGTCGTGATAGTAGGAGTCCACTTTTTCTAAATTTGAGTTATGTAGTACAAAAATTCCAAAACACATTCAAAATTGCATTTATTTTTGTTTATATATTTTATTGGAAAATATATCATTTTTAAAAATTAATTTCAAAATCATCTTGCTGCGAATGATGTCCCTCCATGCTGCCGTGAACAAAGAAAGCTAGGATTTTAAAAACAGGACGGGATACCGCGTCGAATCGGTAGGACTGCAATTTATTTGGTTGAGCCCAGAATTTTGTGCAAACGTTTGCCCATTCGGAAGTCGTATTAATGCGAATTCTAGGCGTCTCACCGCCACCTTATTTAAGTTAATGAAATTGGAGTCAATACCATTACCCTGCGTAAGAACTGCCTTGAAAGCGTGCAGAATTCAGTCAAAAAGTCATTTTACATCTCTACAGGTGACGCTGACAGATAAACGTCAAGTTGGCTCGGTGGAGTAAACAGGTGAGGCAAGTACGAATAATGCCCTCATTTCAATTCCTGTCATCTCTCTGATTTTCTTTGCCTTCGCTATCAGCGTTGCCTTTTTCACTATATTTGTAATTTTTCAAATTTGTCAGTGGAAAATTTACTCTTTTTGCTTCTTGCCCCTCCTGGATTACTACACCGTGAATTTGGCTTTAAAAAAACCTCATTTAGATCTAAAAATGGTGAAATACTAAATTTGTGAAAAAAAAAACGGTTAGGGCAACATAAAAACACAAAAATTTTTATTATTTTCTAAATCGAATGTAAAACTGATTGTATGTCTGTCTGTCTCTCTGTTTGTCTCATTGTCTGTTTGTCCGAGCATCACGGCTAAACGGCTGTACCGATTCTCTTGAAACTTTCAGGATAAATTCTATAGGTATCGACAAGTAACATAGGCAGTTGGGATTGGACAAAGGGGCGTGGCACCTCCCATACAACACCAAATATGCCTACAAGATAATTTAGTAACTATTGAATTGAATTTGAATTGAAATTCGACACGGAGTTGCATAATAACTTTTAAAAGCTTTATGACAAATATGAGCATAATTGGACAAGGGGCGTGTCACCGCCCACAACACGTAACTTGAAATTAAGCAACTATTGGATATATTTGAATGAAATTTGGAATGGAGTTGTATAGTATGTTTTCCCATCTGCTTCTGGTTAAAGCCGGACGGTTACAGAGTAAGTGTTCCATAGTTTCCTCCTCATCAGGCCATTGCAGTTGCGATACCAATCTATGGATATGAGACCCATACGTCTTGCATGGTGATATGATTCCATCTGTTACCAGCTGCTAAAAGATCGTAGTTATCCTGTTTATTGTAGAAGAATTTTATTGGAGAATTAATAAATTGAGCCATATCGTCTGGCTTTTCATAGCCTTCTATATCGCTGTGCCCTGGGACCCACCAGAGCTGTACATAGTTATTCACTTGTGTCAAATTTAATATGTGGCACATCTTAGACATCTACTGTGACATTTTCCATACAGATGATTTGTTTGTCAGGAAATAGTTGAGGCGTTATTAGATTTAGATTGAAACTCTATGTTGCAAAAATCTATTGATGCAAAAAGTTACAGACGGCAAAAAAAATTACACAAAATCATAAATTTGACAAAAATTATACAAATAAAAAAATTTTAAAATTAAAAACTTTAAATTCAATACTCAGAATGCAGGTAAACACAGACAAAAACGCCATGAGATCTGTAAAACTACTAAGATTAACTATCGTCGGTCCGACTGAAACTCAAATACCCTGATACGACTACACTGAGAAAAAAATCAAAACGAAACGTTGTCAAAACGTTCCGAACCGTTGTCAATTTCCAGCCAAAAGTGAATGTTCTGATTTTGACAACAAAACGCTTCAATTTTTTTTAAACTGCCCATTCATGAAATGGCACATTGATGAATGAGACGCAAATGTTGTTGTTTCATGACTAAAAATTTTTGTATTGCGACTGAAATGTTTACGATTTTATGAATTGAAAATACAAAAAAGGTTATTGGAAAGGCCTATTTTTAGAATTACCTAAAAAAATTGTATTTTCAAATAAATTTAAATTTATATTTTTTTTATTCTAAATTATTTTTTTAACATTTATTTTGATATTTTATTGTTATATTTTATTTACAAAATAAAGAAATGGTATAAATTTTTGTTTACTTACAGAGATTTGAACCCTGGCCATTCGGATTCATAAACGCTCCCCTTACCACGCTTGATAAGGGGAGCGTTAAAAAAATTGTTTTCCAAATATCAAAAATGAAAAATGTAAACAATTTTGACGCAATCTTCTAGTGTTGCGAACATTATATTGTTATATATTCGGTACAACTCGGTACTTTCTTGTGAATACTTAATACTTTGTACGATAATTTTCATACAATTTTGATTTGAAGTAAAATCTCTGAGTAAAGTAAATGCACGAAGCAATTGCTCTAAAACGTTTTTATTATTACGACCAACAATTGTCATACAAACTTCACAAAAATACCAATAATAGTAAAGCTGGGCATAGTTAATCGAGAATTTAACTTCGTTAACCCGGTAATAGTTAATAAAAAATTTAACTTCGTTAAATTAAAAAAATTATTTCGTTGAAAATTTAACTTTGTTAAAAGTTAAAATTTTCTATAAATTTTCTATAGAAAACAAAAAAAAATTTTGTTTACAAAAAACACATATAAAACATTTTAACTATATTTTATTGAATGCCAGCACTCACAGACCCTCCGATCGGTTTCAGCCTTATATATACAAATTTGCTTTAAAATAAATTATGAAAATTTTTATCAAAAGCGAAATTTCGTGTATGAAACAATTTATTTCTATTCATCTAAATTTTACTAGAATATTAAATAATAATAATGAAACGAATGAAGTTTAGTTAAGAACAAATATCACAGGACATTCTAAAAACAATTGCGTTCTCAGTTTTTCGCCAAGTGGAAAATACGATGTAAATATCCTGACGATGAAAAAACCACGTACATAAAAATTGAAAATAGATGTAGTCAACATTTCGAAATATATCGTATTTAATTGTTTTGTGAAATAATTTTTAAATTAAATGTAGTATGGATTCTTAATTTTTACTTTTTTTTATTTTACATTCAATAATAAAAACATTTTTTTCGTTTTAAAGTTAACTCAAATCAAAACTGTTTTTTTGAATAATTATTATGTACATGAGAAAAATGCACAATGCATAAATGCGATTTATATGGTTTTAAGAATTGATCTAGAAAAACTGGGAGACACGGGTACTTTTTTTAACCCCCTCTAACAGAATCTGTCAGTCCCGATCATGTGCGTTTTTTGTGTCGAACGGTGTTATGCAGCACTTGTTGCTTTGAGAGCGTAAACGAGACAGCCATATTTCATTGTTTTTCTCTCCTGTATTAAATGTCATGTTGTTTCAGAATTATGAAATATTGGCAGCATGGTTGCATTTCGGCATCGAGCGAGGACATTGTGAAATACGACCATGCTGCCAATACCCAAGAAAGCAACTAAATTCAATTGAGTTGCGGTTCGCAAAAGGAGAATTAAAACTTTTTTTTGTTGACTGACCAAATTTACAAATTTTTTGGTTAAAATTGGGGTTTTACAATTTTTTGACGATTAGATTAACCACAAAAATAGTAGTTGTTGTTTGTGTTGTGCATATAAAATAAAAAATATATTTTTTACCACGTTTTTTGGTTAGATGAACCTATCTTTTTTCTATCTGTGTAGCGGAGATGCATTTAGGGTCATTTATATTTAAAAACTATACGAGATCATAGAAGCACAATCAAGTCGGCCTGTGTAATAAATATGATCTCGGAAAACATTTAAATGTCATTAGTTTTATCATCGCAGCCAAAGGTATGATCTATGCGATCATGCTCCAATCATATTTTTTTTCTCTGCGTGTGAGCTGAGCTTAAGTAAATAAGTAAAAACCAAATCGATACAAAAAGTTTAAAAAAATTTCTTTAAGAAAAATTCCTTGTAAAATTACTTTCGGATTAGATTCTTTATCAGTAAACCGGTGAGTAAAGTGTCGATCGTAGAAGAGCTAATCAGACATTGATGGAACGGTGCGTTTAGCTCGAAATGGAGCCGTTGGGAGAAAAATTTCATTATTTCATTACATTTTATTTTTAAACAAAAACTGCCATATGTTTTATTTTCACAAAATTCATGTTGATGGGGTTTATGCAAGTTTTTACAACAACAAACTTTAGCTTGCCAACAGTAGTCAAAAAATGTACAAAAATGTGTATATCAAATGTAAATTTAATCAACTCTCATTAGTAACAATTAAAGAAAAGCAAAATATTATTGAAATATTTCGATTTTAATTATTCTTAATTATTCATGAATCGTGACACCGTCCAGCGTTCCAAATTATATGTTGGTACTCGCAATAACAATGAAATCTGATGACAGGCGCGCGCGCCTGTCCAATATTATCAATTACACCTCATTAACTTTCCGTTGAAAATTGTATACAGTATTTAAGTGGTGACTGTATAATAGTGCCGCCCCACTACTACGCCTGTGCCTACACGAACGGCAGTATAAAAAGCTCAACATTAACATCCCCTACATGAGGATCTGCCGCAAGCTAGGAGAGCACACAAAAAGGACACTTTTGCATACATTATCAGTGAAGCAGGAAATTTTAAGAAAACATTATTAATGAGATGTAAATTGTTATTTTTAAGTTGTCAGTTGTTTGTGCGCCCACCACCATCGAAATTACAATAAACACAAGCGTAAACAACCGACGGAGATATTCACCACGAAGATCCAATGCGCCGATACTAGTTGAATATCTCTACTAAGCGATACTAACGATAAGATAAGATATTCATGTGTTGAGATAAGATATTCAAATATGTCTTGTTGAACGGTATCGAACGAGAAGGGGAAAAAGCTGAGCGATACGAGAAAAATATAAAAAATATATACGAAACGTTGAATGGTGCAAGGGCGGCTTCTGTTGCCGCTGGTGTGAGGGATGTTTTGCTTTTGCAGCGCATGGCCTTTGATTTCTGAGCCGACTGTCGCGTGTGGTAGTGAACGAATGGGTACTGGGGGTGGGTGGTGTATTGCGTATGTTTGGAGCTACGTTATAATAATTTATTATTGTAAAATGCATCAGCGAGCTGGAAAGAAATTCATCCTGACAGGCGAAATTCTGAAAGTAGATTCCGTGTGGAAATTGGAAAAACAAGTGGTGAGAGAGGAGGAGGGCTGTTTGTGTCTCAGTGCGTTGCGTCAACATCTTCTTCTTCGTCGTCGTCATCACCATGCCGCACTGCTGATTCTGCTGCGTGTGTTCACTTCGGCAGTGAGTCTTCTGTTGATGGTACTTCATTATGACTCAACTTTATATTTTGAGTTAATTTAAATGAACAAAAAATGAGGCTCAAGAATTTAGCTTTGATGAATGAAAGAATGTTTTCTTTAATTTTATTTAAATTAAGTACTTCCTCTGTTAATATTTGTATTTACATATTTCCTTTCGGTTCATATTTCACCATATGGTAACGTCCTATCTCCATTTTAGTAACAAACAATAGAATTGCTAATTTGTATTTATTTTGCAAAAGCTATTTCGTAGAATTTGAAGAATTTATTTAAGTTTGCTTAGATAAGAAGAGTAAAAGAAACCAAAATTTCAAATTTATTTTATATAATAATTGTACATGAATAATAAAATAAATATTCTTTTAAAATGATAAGCAGAACGGAGATCCAAAAAAACCTTATGCTCTCTCTGTTCACTGCTGGCTTCAGGAGAGCCTTCAGGAGAGCCTACTAGAACTGTCCATGTTTTTCACTTTTCAATACGAAGAAATTCACTGAAAAGTGAATTCAAAAATTTATGCAAAGCTCATTCGGCATTGCAAAGAGTCACTGTGCGGTACCAGCACGACAACGCTTATCGGGAAGGCCCCCTTCTCTCCGTTCGATATTAAATGAGATTTCAGGAAAGGTGACTCCTTATCGTGCGATGTTTACCCGACGCTGTAGAAAAAATTCCTAGAAGCCGATAACGACAAAGATCTCACAATCTTTAACAATAGTGGCAATATGCAGTACTTGGTATCATTTTACCGACATGTAACTGAATTAGGAGCAGAGCTCTTTCTCGACTTAAACAACTTACCCTCTATGTACCAGTACTTACCCCTTCATATCCATCCTGTAATATGACGCCGAAGGCTGGACTATAACCACAAAAGTTAATGGAACAATAAACCATAACGGTGAGTATACACAGGTAGAACTCCCTTAAATTAAGCAGAAACATTCATGAAAGTCTCGGAAATTTTAAAAACAAACTACGAGCAACTGAATTTTACCTTATAAGTATACTTTACTTGAAAAATTTTCGGTAATTTTACGAAACTTTTCGGGTAATTTTTCGATATTTTATCGATAGTTTTTTAATAGTTTTCATATGCACTTCATTCTCGTTGCTTATAGTATGCGAGATATGCGTGATTTTCATCCGATGTTACCCTAAACCGTCCACATAGAAGAGGAATGCCAAAATTTGGAGTCGATAGCAAAAATAACTGCTGCAGTTATCATGAGACCTGAGCGACAGACGGACACCACTAGATCGACTCAGAAAGTGATGCCGATCAATAATTCATATACTTTTCCATACCTATCTCGCCTCCTTTTCGGCATTACAAACGGTGCGACTAAGACATTATATTAAACCTCCATCCAGCGAAGTCCGCCAGTTTGTCTATCTGGCATTTCACACTATACCTGCCGCACACTATACCTGCCAAATTTGGCCCTCTTCTATTTGGTTGGTATTGAAAATGGGCAATATCAAATGAGAACCACAGCTACTTCCGATAAAAATTGGCCACCCTAATTTCATTATTTGCGATTATCTTGAGAAATACTTAACTGATTTTGACGTCGTTTTTTTTATTCGAAATTATGTAGCTGGATTCCAGTTACTGGAATCAAATGGAATTGGACCGGAGCAAAATTGAAAGGGACAACATTTTGAAATGGATCGGGATGAAGTACCTACAAATGAAAATGTTCTATAAAATATCGAGTAGTGCGAATTCTATTAATTCAAGGTCCAACGATACCAATAATATACAACTTGCATCTTTTAATTTTTTACAGAGTTCGTGTTTTTTTGTGGAAATGGAAACAATTTCAGAGAAAAACTAGAGAGTGGACTATCTTCGAAGCTGAAATACCCATACAGTAGGAATTTAGAAGTACCTCGAACATAAACAAATTTGATCTCAATACCCCATTTTGAGCCATTTAAAGGCGGTTTTGGAGCCCCGAACCATGTCCAAAACCCGTTTGGTCTCAATACCCCATTTTGACCTTTATATATGTGGTTTCGGAACCTCGGACCATGTCAAAAATACGTTTCTAAACATTTCCAATCAAATACAACATCAAAAAAAAAGTTTTAAAAAAAAAATGTTTTTTTTTATATTGGAGCCTACTTTTGTTTTTGTCCGATTTGCCTGTTATTCGAACTTGCACTTACTTTTGAAGTAAAAAACAAGTTCCCAAAATTTCAAGTTGACATCTTCATGGCTATATCGATTCAGTTTTCGATGCTGATCAAGAATATATATACTTTTCTATACCAGACACGCCTCCTTAGGGGCGTTACAAACGTTGTGTCAAAGTGAGTGTTCCCTGCCTCAGTGAGTGTGGGGGGTATACAAATTATGGAGACAATACATGAATTTAATTGAAAATTTCTTTCAACTTTCAAAATGCCTATTGGCATTCGAACGAGTGTGACAGTCAATTTCACCATTTCCATTTTCCATTTTCACGTTCACTATCGGATTTACACTTCCCGTGAAAAGTGGTGAATACGAGTTCACGTATGTTCTCTGAATATTCCCTGCGAAATATTTGCTGTTACCGTAAACACTAAATAAAACGCGAAAAAAAATAATTTTAAAGGTTTTTTTTCGCAACTATTTCCAATTTTTTATTTTCTTTGAAATTTATTAAAATGTATTTTACGTTGCGTTGAAAGCGTGCTTTGTTTAGTATAAAAAATGTTCACATTCATTTTCATGTGAGGTGTACAGCTAGCTTTATTTACAGTGGTGTCGAACTGCTGCAATCGAAAGTTCACTCGACAATTCTCTACCGAGAATCGAAATAGGTGAACCAAAAACGATGTGTTGGGTCTAGATTTCGTTTGACATTTTTTATGAACCACGATTTCACGGAACACCAAGGCAACAGCATAAAATGTTAAGTGTTTCTGGTGACAGGACTGGAAGTGTGATGATTGGAATGACAATGTGGTATTTGTGTATTTGCACCTTCGCCAGTCTATCTGGAATTTTCCCAACCACACTTCAATGTAAAATAGTTTTCCTCTGGACGAAATCAAACCTAAAAACCAATACAAAGACCAAAATAAAACCCAGGCAAAGTCAAGCAGCATTTTGAGTGTTTCATTCACATTTTTATTAGTCTCGGCAAACTGCATTTTATGTATGTGTGTATGTGTATGCGTATATTTAATTATATACATATGTTTTATGTTTATACATATGTATGTACATTTTACATTGACAGATTGTAGTAAATTTTGCACACGAAGTTGAAGTGATTCCTTTTTTGTGTTTTTGTGGGTAGTTTTTCCTAGTAGAAAAACACATTTACATTTTTAGTTTGTTTAACATTCATTTACGTTTACATACATTTTGGATTTTTAATTAAAATTGTATTTATCCAGCTTTTTTTAATATCTGTCCAAAAAAAAACGATTTTTGAGTTAAGATCGCTTTTATGAAACACAAGTGACATAAAAACCTAAGAACCAAATCTGCAGCGGCAAAGGACAAATAATAGCCGAAAAACTCCGATTGTTAAAGTGTTTTTTGAGTTACCATAAGTAGACCTGACGCCACAGATACACACAATCAACTTAGAACTAATATAATAAAAAAAAGTGTTGTGAAAAAATATCTACAAACAGTTGCAAAACCGTAGAAGCACGAAGAACGAACTTCAAACTTCAAGCAACAAAAAATGGATTTATTAAACCAATATAACAATTCAAAATGATTAAAAAAATTAAAATAAATTGAAGTGAGTTTAATAGCGATAGGATAACGATAGACATACTGGTTATTTTCATTAAGTTTAAGAACAAATACATCATTATTTCAATCTTCATGAAGTCTTAAAAAAAACCCAGTTCTCAGTTTCGAAAATTAGAAGTAAACATTTACAATAAAATTGACTCGCATTGTGAACATAATGGTAATTTGTTGGTACATACAGAACTCTGCGGAAATACTAAAGCTACTATTACACAGTCATTGATTGCGATGTTATGATGACAGAAATTTGTGCCATATCAATAATTCGAAAACATTCATTGAAATGTCCAAAAAGTAACGATCGCACGATATTGTGGCTTAAGAAGCACTTCAAAACGGCTTTATTAAATAATAGGGTGGGACGGAAAACGACATTTCTCGATGATCGTCTTCTAATAGGGCGTATTCGCATCAGATAATTAATCTTTAGTTTGCGCAAAGAACAAATATTTTGGAAAAAAAAAGATCAAAAATATTTTTTCCAAATCGCCTCTGTAAATGGGCAATATTGACATTTTAAGGAAAATTTTGGTCTTATTTAGGCCCCATAAAACAAAAATTTATTTTTTGGTTCGGGGGGTCGATTTTTTGTATTTTTGCTTTTATTTTTTATGATTCTAAAACGATTGATTAGAATGAAACTACGCAACTTTTGAGTCGAACAGCGTAAAATGTCGCTTTCATAGACCAGGTTATGAGTAGGTCTTTTCCAGGGAATTCAGTCAAGCAGTAGAACAAATCAAAACAACACTGTTCAAGAGCGAAAACTTAAAAAAAATATTAAATACAGCTTGCAATTGTTAGATAAAAATGTTTAGCAAACAACAAAATGCTTGCATATAACTCTAACAATTGCTGATCTGCAAATATTGTTGTGTGATGCTTAAAAGGAACATTTATTTGACATTTGACTATGTTTCTTTCACCAATCAATGTTCCGAGTAATGTATATACAAACATATGCAATGTTAAAAACAACTTCTCTATGGCTGCTGTATCGGATAATTGGATGACCAGTTGAAAGCGTATTGAAGCGTATTTTTCAAAAACGATTCATTAAACTAAAATAAAAGTTCAATTCGACTTAGACAAGTCGAGATGATTGATGTTTATCGATTCAGCGGCCTTCATTTCTTTAGAGACTTCCACGTCTTGTTTTTGACATTCAAGTCTAGTTTTCGAGTTCATTATTTGGAATACTTTTGACACACCCGTAAACTGACAAAAATGGATTTAATTAAAATAACTGGATAAGAATTTCAACTTCATGTTTGATTGAATTTATGTGAAGGGAAGAAAACGCTGTCCAAGCATTGGAAAGAAATTTGCTAAAGCTTAATTACATTTATGTTTTTCGTATTATCTATTTCTTTTCTCATCTGTTTTGGGTTAATGCTAATAACAAAGAAAAGTAATGTAGGTAGTAAAAGCCTTATTTGTAAACGCCAGCCGAGTGTATTCTCATTTTCTATACAATTATTGTAAATTCCTAAAATTTTGTAGCAAATGCCGCATTCGATACGCTCTTCAGTGAAAATCCGTTGACGAATCGTTCGTTATGTTACTGTTACTGTTGCTGCTGTTGGATCTGGACTCATCCATACTACTACAACTACTCGATGTTGTGGATGAAGCTGCTAGCGGTGGTGTTGCTGTTTTTTGCGAATTAGCTAAACTTGTTGAAGTGGCTGATGTTGTGGTGTTGTTGTATTTATCTTTGCAATCACTGCTATCAATCATATGCAACTTTTCAGTTTGCGCGGATGTTGGCGATAGTTCAGCCGTCATTAATTCCGCTGCCGATTGGCAGCTTGGTTCACGTGTGAATATACGTTCCAGCGTATATTGCGTCTTCTCCGTGAATGTTGGTGCTATTTCATCCGCTCCAATAGGCACCTTCTGTGCATCGGCACTTACAAATGCTGACACCAAGTGCTCCTGGCTGAACTCCCGTTCCCGTTCTTCTTTTGTATGCAATTCATTGTCTAATTGTCGGAGATTGTTTTTGTCTACATCCTTTTTATTAGCTTGTGGTTGTATTGTGGCTGTTGTTGTTGTTGGTAGGTGTGTTCCATCTGTTGGTGCTCTGGCTACTCCTGTCGCCGTAGCCAAGGCAGCACTACCAGCATTTTCCGCCGTATACTCTCTTACCTTCTCGCTTGCTGATTTATGATTGCTTTGTAAGTTCCGCATATCCTGGCCATGTCGTTGTTGCTGTGGAGCCCCCTCATTTTCCATTTGATTGCTTTGAAGAGTTTCCGGTACCCCTACTGAATTATTTGCGGATGTTGTTTTCTGATGTTCATCCCCGTGATTTGGTTCGACATCTTGTAGAACGCAAAAATACACAAGAAAAAAAACAACAAATAAGAAGGAGCACAAGAACAATGAAGAAAATAAATGCAAATGGAAATGGCAATGGCAATGGTAAATGTAATATTTTGTAAAATTGTGTATTTGCTTTTAAGATATGCAGTAATTTGGTTTTTCTTTTCTCTCTATTAAAATTTAATTGTTTCCAGAAAGATAGAAATCCCTAAATGATGTTCCGCAAATAAATAAATATTTAACATATTTTGGATGGTACAGAAATAAAAAAGGTATTTATGGAAATTTCATTTCCTTCAAGAGGTTACCTCGGTTAACAGCAGCAGTTGATGGAATCGCCTGGCAATCGATTTAAAGTACATACTTCCACGAAAATAACAAATTACATCGTGAAAGTGATTCGTAATAATGTGAGTATGGTAGAACGTAGCAATACACTACAACATTTTTCCCAACTACTTTGGGGTAAAAGTACTTTTCACCTACAAGCAAAATAACAAGTACCAAAGCTGGCGCTTGTTCAATGAGTTGAAATTTAAATATCTTTTTCCAAATGATTTAACACATCCGATTTCAAGGGTTAACATTTTCGGTTAAGGGTGCATTCGCAGGTTACCTCTCGCTCCCAATTGAAATTGACTTGCGATGTTGTGGCATTTAACATTTAATCTGAACAACAGATACTTTTATTGAGCATTTTAATGGACTTACATAACAACAGATTCTTGCAACAAACAAAAAAATACACTAGCGTAGTCCAAAATAAAAAAATTTGGAAAAATTTAAGTTTTGAAAATTTGGAATAAAGCAGGAAGAGTAAAAATTCGTTTCAAGGTATTTCAAATCGAATCATATAAGGGCGAAAAGTTTTTGTGGGATATTTCCAGGGTACGACTAATATTCTTTTATGGGGTTGGAAAAATCAAGCAAAAGCCGTCATGATAGTTTGGTAAAGTTGAAGTAGGTGGTACGTTTGGACCTGTGCGGTCCAATCTTTTTATGTGAATATTTTCTCCCAAAATGGAATGAGTTTGGCGATTGAGTGGGAACCCAACCATTTTGGACTAAGGTAATATTGGTTGGTACTACATTGAAAAGGAAATTAATTTGATTGAGTTTACATTCACATGCCAATTGTTTACGTAAAATTGATTTCTTTGAAAGGGTTTATGAGTATGAGTGTGGGTGGAAAATTCCACCCGGAAAAATTGGACGCAAAATTTAAGCAACAAATTTTGAACTTATTAAGAGTTCTAAACACTGAATTGTTAATGATTTTGTATATACTATACTGAATTAACTGAATGAACTCGTGGCCAATGTCAAAATTAAAACTAGAGAATGAACTATCTTCGGATATGCTGAAGCTGACGGACATGACTTAATCAGGAGGTGATGCTGATCGAGAATATATATACTTTTCCATACCGGACACGCTTCCTTACAAACGTTGTGTCAAAGTTGCAATATGTGGCAAAATATGCAAAAATGTGCGAATACAAGACAATGTCAGTTTAAGCCAATTGTCGTATTCGTAAAGATATATAGTTAGTTTCATAGCCGTTGATCGGAATTTAAATAATTGAGTTGTTTCATACATTTAGTGAAAAAACTTTTAAATATTTCACCTGCTGATCATTGATGGGTGGTGAAGGTTGCTCTTGGGTATTCTCCTAGAGAATTAATACAATTTACCTTTAGTAAGTAAAAGTAGTACAATGTATTTTATGTTTTACCTTTCGTGCCTTCTTTATCTGGTGAACTATTGCATTTTGGCAGCTCAGTTTTTTTTCATATGACAGAAGACTCGTGATCGGTCCCAAACATGGTTGCATTTTGACAATATCGTAGTAGTCGTTGCTGGCCTTACAAAAAGTAATGTGAGTTATGTGATTTTTTTTTATTGACCCATTTAACTATATTAGCCATCGCCCACCTTCCCTCATCATCCGTTTTTTGATATCTCAATTGGTTCAGGAGTTAACAAATACAGCTATGTATTTTGAGTACAAGAAACTTCCTAAAAAATGTTATGTATTCACTTGCACATAATTGTTTTTGATACAAGACGAAACTAGAACGCGACCCTTGATGTAATTGCCAAAATAAATTTTTAAGTAAGGTTTGCTTTTATTTGATTTGAAGATCCAATAGAATTTTGACCATTTACATTTATTATATCCTTTGTCTCATAGAAATTTTTTTCTTGTATTCTAATCATGGAAGTTTTGAATGAACTCACGGGCGTCGTAACGCCCCAAATTAAATGGCTGTTATGACCCCTCGAAAACGGCCATAACGCTCAGTAAAACAGATGAGTAAGTTTCAGTCGGTCAAACCCGATTTACCATTAGCCTACTGGGCAATATGGGAGCCGCCATCTTGAAATTTCAACACCAAATTCGAAACCAGCGACCTTAAAAACCCTTATGTAGCAAGATTGGAATCATTTCAGAGGAATTACATATTTTACAAAACCTTTTTGCTAGCTCCTGCAATCGTGTTTACAGGAAAAGAGGATGGACGGACAGACGGATAGGGGCTAAATCCACTCAGGAGGTGACGCTGGTTAAGAACATATATAGTTTTCCATACCTAGCACTCCTCTATCTTCAGACCAAAGTGAATATACCCTACCTCATGAAGTATTTTTTCTGTCAAAGAGGGACAAAATTTGTAATTTTATTTAATATATCGATCCTCTCTTGCAATAACTACAGAACTTTAATTTTGGGTATTTGGAGCTATTCATGTCCTGAATGTGCTGACACAAAGCTGAATTCGCTGAAATATCTTTAATTTTGTATGATTATCAAGTGTATTCCAAGATGACGTCTTTGGCCCGCTTCAGTATATATTCAATGCAGCTGATATGCCCACCAATAGTCTCAACATTGGGCGACGACACTACAACACCCATTTAACCTTCGCCCTATGGAAAGATACTTGCCCCACATTTAAAAAAAATGATAATATAATACCAAAAAGTATTGAAACCTTTGTATGCATGTTGATATGGACATATGGGATTGAGCTCTGGGGAACAGCGTCTCCATCAAATGTAGAGAAATGGAAAATAATGCAGTCGAAAATAAGAAACATTACGAAAATTGCCTATGAGATTCCGAAGCGTACAACAAAGATAAGCTTAAGCTGTATCCAAACATTCTCGCTTGAAATCTCTGAAGATCAACTCGACCCTAACACCTAAAGCGTTACTGTTCCCGGAACCCCGTGTATGCCGACATCCCATCGATGTGAAAATTCGTAAGCGTTATTTATCAAAAAAGAGGAGCCACGCCCAGTTAACTAATTAAGCCCACATCTTCTCATATCGTGGTTAGGCCATACATGTGGCTTGGATCTAAATTTCATGCAATTCGAATTAAAATTCTTTATCCAAAGGAGTTATGTGATGATTTAAGGCCCTAAAGTCGGAATCGGTTAAGTAACAGTATTTTTAATGGAAATTAAAAAAATATGACAATTTTAAAATAATGCGTAAGGACACAAAGAATCATTTTTTTTGCTCTTTTGAAAAGTTGATGAAACAAACATAACTCTTTTTGAAAGCCCAGCTACGATTTGAAGTTAAATTTACAATGATAATCCACAAAACATAACCGTAACTTTTTGTGAGGAACAAAGAAGTCAAAATATAACAGTTAATTTCTAACTTTTCCGGACAAATGGTATAACCGATACGGTCCCTGACTTAAACGTTACTAAGGGATTCTTCTGCGCATTCAACTGCTGCTGTTCAATTAGTTGCAAGCTATTTTGCAAGAAGTTGTACCACAAAAATGTTCATTACCAAGTAAATAAGTAAATTACGAAAGCACAACTCACCGGCAGTTGTTGCTGTTATTTTTTCTGTCGATGCAGCTGATGTTGCGGCAACCGATTTCGTTGTTGTTGTGGCTGTATTTCCACTACTCTCACCAGCTACCGTGGTGACTGAAGCTGAGGCGACAACACCGCCACTACCGCTGTTAGTAGCACTTGCTCCATTAGCGCCCGATTGTATGCCCGAGCCAGTACTTGTGCTGGTGGTGTCTGAGCCCGCAGTACCCACTACAGCCGCTGCGGCTGCGGCTGCCGCCAAATTCGGATTAATGTGCATGGAATCCAAATTGATTCGTTGTCCGAACTGCACCTGAACTGGAGCCATCCAACCGCGAGCTAACAACGTACGACGGAAGATTTCTATTGCGCCATCGCGGCGTTGCATTAAGCCACCGACAAATGGAATCTGACGCTGTTGATTCCGCGCGGCTGCATCCCGCTGTTGCTGAGCTGTTAATGGTGTCCGCTGGAAAAGACGATTCACCCTAATTGTGGGCAGTTGTTGGCCCTCGCCCATACCTTGATGCACGTTGGCGGTGCCAGCTGCCGTCGCAGCGGCGCCCGGTACATTTTGATTGCGCGTTATAATCAGTATTCGAGCTTGTTGCATAATCACCGGCAGCTCGTAGTGGTGGAAAAAGTAAAACATCGAGTGCTGTGTGGGAAGAGAAAGAACAAAAACCGAACGAGGAAGAGGGTGAGAGGAGGTGTAGAGTTAAATGACAGTCCGTATATAAATAATCATCGCTCAGAGGTGCGTATACGCAACATTTTTGTGTGTGTGACATTTGTGACATTTCGGAATTACATCACCACCGGCAGAGCAAAATGCTATGAAGCATCTCTGCCCGTCAGGCAGGCAGTTGTTATGCGGATTGTCATGTTTATATGAACATGAAACGGCCAGCGATGTAACAGACGCCACCATGATTATTACAAACATAAACTGTATACAAAATACAAGAGAACTAGAGACCGTCATTGCCCTTCATGTTATTGCAAGTTCCAAACTGAATTATGAAATTGCGGAAAAGCGTAGAAAATATTCGCAAATAGTTGAAATTGTTTAAAATTGTGCAAATTGTACAACTTGTGCAGTTGAGCTGCAGTTGTCGTAGCAGTTATTGCTATGCAACTACGGACACGTGAGCATTCTTAAAATCAATAGTTGCCACGTGAGCAGAAGTTGTTGCAGAAAAAAAACACGTGATCCTTGGAATGATGTAAATTAATTTATCATGAAATTGGCAGTGGTTGACGGCTTGCAGCAGTCAGCTGAAGTGGAATTATGCATGTTTGGGAAAAACAACAACTCCCTAATACAAACAAAGAGAAGGAGAACAAGAACGAGAACGAGAACGAAACAAATTTCAATTGTCTCGGCCTGTTTTGGAAAATGAGTTTGAAACATTTCGTGCGGAAATTTATTTCTTGCTGCCAGCTTGCATTTTCGAGTTGGTTTCATTTCGTTTCGTTTAATCGCTGTTTCATTGGTTTTATTTTTTGGATTGTTGTTCGTTTGCACTTAGCTGGTATGTATGTACTTACTTGAATAAAGAGCCACGATGAGACTAATGCCAGGCTTCGGTTTTGTCCACTGAAGCGATAATGATATGCATAAAATGCAAAGTGGTACAGGTAGAAGAATCTGTAACAAAAGAAAAAACCGACATTAATACTAGAGAATTTCTATAATTCATGTGAATGTAATATAAAATGAGTGAACCGAAAAAAACAAAATATTTAATTATGGCTTGGCTGAAAAGTGAGGAACTCATCGCTTAAAGTGGCGACTCGCTATCAAAAAAAAAAAATTTGATCACCTTTTTTTGACTTATTTATATGTGGGTTTAAAACTTCGGACCATGTTAAAAATCCATTTTCTAGTAGAATACAGCAATAAAAAAGACTTGGAACTGTTGACCGAGGAGATGCAAAAGATGCATCCCTAGGCGTGTTTTTAACGCACGTGATGTTAAAAACCAATGGACTACATTTTTCTTTCAGTGTATCAATGAAAAGAATTCTGAAGTTCCACTTCAAGTGCAACATAATTTAACTTAGGCTATGAATTTTTTGAACAACAAATTGTAATGCCATCAGAAATTCGCCTACAAGCTTTTTGTGGCAGATCATCGGTAAGCTTTCAATACTACCCAGCAAGAAGGGTGTCGCAGAAACTCCAACCATAAAACAACATGAAAAACATGTGTATCTATTGCATTTTATCAGGTTTGAAAGTAAACCAGTAAACATAGGGAACATCGACATATCGATGTTTTTTTGGCTGATATATCGATACATCGATTAAGTTCGACAAAGTTTGCATCCCTAGCCACGCCCAGTTTTTATCCGAGTTGGCCGATTCTCGAACTTGATCTCAGTATTGAAGAGAAAAACATGTACCCAAAGTTTCAAGTCGATATCTCCACAACTGTGACGGACAGACGGATGGACAGACAGACGGACATCGCTAAATCGACTCAGGAGGTGATGCTGATCAAGAATATATATACTTTTCCATACCGGACACGCCCCCTTATGGGCGTTACAAACGTTGTGTCAAAGTGAGTATACCCTGCCACAGTGAGTGTGGGGGTATAAAAATAGTATGAATAGTATTTATACAGACGAAGTACAAAATCATAAAAGTATGCACACTTACATTGATTTAAATTGTCAGTTATAAGTGACGAAAAATCATTCATAAGCTTTGTTGCGTTGTATGAGCACATGTTCATACATGCTCAGCACGCTGCTTTCGTTTCTGTCATATACACGGAAGCAACGATTTCTATTTGTCATTCGAGTATCAAAATCAGTGAGTGAAGTGTGGTGAAGTACAAAAATGGGTAAATAAATTAATTTTGTTGAGAATGGTTTTTATATTTTTTTTTTCAATTTTATATTTTTCCATTTTTTTGTTTTTACAGATTTGTTTTTTTTTTTTTATAATTTTAACCATTTTTTCCTTTTTATACCCCCACACACACTGTGGCAGGGTATATAACTTTGACACATCGTTTGTAACGCCCAAAAGGAGGCGTTTCCGGTATGGAAAAGTATATATATTGTAGGTAGTATTTTCTACTACTATTGTAAGAAATCTTCTCCTCAAAATATTGTGTGACTTTCATACAATGCGAAACTACTACTCTTTCTATAAATCTACTACCATGACTACTCTCGTAAAATTTCAACTACTCTACGTAAAAAAATTAGATCTACTCCCCTTTCTTAATCTACTCCCCTAAAATCGAATATCTACTACTCTCAACTTTATTACATTTAAATTCAAAATGTTTTCGGTTTCGGCTTCGTTTTCGGACGAAATTAAAAAAATAAAAATTCGGCCATTCGGTTTTGGCCGAAAAAAATAATTAAAAATTTCGACCATTTCGGTTTTGGCCGAAATTAAAAAAAGCGATTTCGGTCGGTCTCTATACCAAGTATCGAGCTGTAAAAAATTGCAAGATGTTGTTGTGTTATTAACAGTGTCCTATCGAAGTAATTTAAACGGCCGAAGCTGAAGATAAACTTCGGTTTTTCCCACATTCGGACAGACCCGAAGCCAAATATTCAACCCAAATAATTTTTTTCAATATAATATTTAAAAAAAAACATAAGCATTTTAATAAAAAAAAATAATCCGATTTTAAGACAAATTCGATAAATGGAATTTTTTAAAAAAACTTTTTACTTTTTTACCAAGTTTTAGTTAGCAATTACTTTAAGCACAAATTTTTTAATAGACATATTTACACAAAATAAAATGGTGATTTGAGAAATAAATACACACTTAAAAACGTGTGTAAGATTACACATTAAAAGATAGGTTCACTTTGCAGTGTAGATGTCTCAATTCTTTTTATTTTCCATTTTATGGAATGAGCAAAGACAATCACTCAAATGAAAAAAATCCTACTGTGGACATTACCACTTCCGGTAAGATTTTCACAAACCACAATAGCCTATTCGCTGCAGCAACAGAAGATGGTTGTGCTTTAAGGTATCGATATATACAGAGGGGAAAAATATTACATGTACTTGATTTTCTAATTTTTGCAAAAGCAAATGACATTTTATATAATTACGACGAAAGGACTCAATCGATTTGGTATCTACAGGAAACCACACACTTAGACGCAAATTGCAAGTGAGGAAGCCATTCTACTGATTATAATTATATCAAAATGAGTTGCTAAATTGATATATTTGTGTTTGTAATGTAATAAAACTAATGATAAAGTGTAGATACCTTTTGTTTAATTTAGTAGAAGGAAAATGTCTTACGGAAACACATGCAGACACACACTCATACACATTAATGATTCGATTCGCCAAAGAGTCAATTCCCAGAAGGGCGACCGGCTGGCAACCACAGCCCGAGTACTAGTTGCAACCACAAACAAATTTCATTTTTAAACGAATTATGGCGGATCATCCTTGACATAAATATGAACATGTGTTTGTGCTTGTGCTTGAGCAGCAATGATGAAATGGACGCTTCTCATCGCTTTGGGCATGATTATTTTTCAATAATGTTTAGCAAAATCAAATGGGTCATTCGGTATGACATAAGAGCCATGAGTTGTAACAAGTGCCATCGGCCAAAGCAGGGGACGGGAGCGGCGAGGCGGCAATGTCGGTTGGTTGAAGAAGACGCCAAGTGTCCAGCTAAAGTCTGTCCATCGATCTCTTCTCCAACCCTAAGTATTCATTGTTATGGGTGTGGAAGAAATGTACACAATACGAATACGTACGCAAACACATCCACGCGCACACACACACACAACCACAAAAACCTCAACTCGGACGGTTTAATAATATAAATAATTGCTATTGAAAACCATTTGTCGGACAAAATGGCGAATTCTACTTTAATTTAGTTGCCAAGTGCCGTTGCGATGGATGGGGTTGGGGTGGTATGAGTTGGGGAAGGAGTGGACTGACGAGGGCCGTGCGTCAACGAAGCTTAGGGGTCGAGTGAATTATGTTATTGAATTAAATTTGAGTTGATTGTGACTAGCAGTGTCGTGCGCTGGTATTCACATTAAAGGGGTTTTCTCATTTTTTCTTTAAAAAAAAGATATTTTTGTTGATTAAAAAAAAGTTATGGTCTACTAGCAAGCGTCATTTTCAATGATTTCAAAATTTGTTTTAAAAATCAGTTCATTTGAGTACTTAAGTATTATTTGAGATTCAAAACCCCTCCATCTGTCAGCACGCCCTTGTGACCACACACACTCACACAAACATGCACTTATTTTTAAGCATATACACTGTCGCAGCGTCATCATCGTCGTCGCAGACACTCGACCGTCATTATCGACACGTTCTCAAGTGTTTTGCGCAATCTTGCTTTTTCCAAGTCGTTTTCTTTCCGATTCATTCGTTTTGTTAATGTAGCGAAGGGACGTCAACTGTTGAATGCGAATTTGAATAAGGAAGGATACCAACCGGTACCATCCAGCCGCAAAAAAAGCAAGCTAAGTGTTTATTACTTTTACAAACAGTGCCAAAGAACGCAGCACAGTGGTTTCTATTGCTAAAAAAATATTAACAGCAATACTTTATAATTTAAATTTTTCCATTAGAATTGCTTTTTTTATGAAAGACTTATAGAGCCTAAGATTCGGTTTGCGGGAAAAGGATCTGCTTTTCTATTGCCTACCGATCCCAAAGAAGCACCTGTTATACAAGAGTTATCTGCCGTTCGATCTGCAGGCTGGCGTTCATGTCGGTGCTAATGCTATCACCAAGATAGACTCAAAGTTTCACATTATCAATAGTGACGTGTGATCCAAGACGCGTCGACACTTATTTTTTGACAGAATGAATTTTGTGTTGCCCTCATTCACCACAAGACCCACTTGACGCGACTCCTTATCCAGCATGTTACTCTTGTAGAAGATAGTGCCATTGTTATTCAGCTCAGTGGCTCTGATATTATCTCCAAAAGCAGGGTTAAACTAATCGGACAAGAAGGAATCACGTTGTCTGATACCTCGTTTGGTATCAAATGGTTCGGCGAGGTCCTGTCTGTGGTGGACTGATAGGGTCTAAATATACACGGATAGGGTCCAATTAGTTGGTTGATGGGAGATTAGACCGTTCACATTGTATGATCAAGAGGACCTTGTACGATTGTGTATGCGCTCCATAAGCTCATCGCGCTCGATTTCAACAACTCGTCGGGAAGGCCATCGGCACCTGAGGCCTTATTGTCTTTTGGCCCAGCGCTTTAATATTGAAGCTGAACATTAGCGCGCGTCGGCACTTTACATTGTACCATCCGATACATGCTTCAAAGTGTGAGCGTAAGCATTAACGCTTGGGGGCATTGATCGAAGCAGTGCAATGTATTTGGTTGGAGTTTGTATTTTTTTAGAAAACAATACATTTTTTATTTTTTTTTATATTGGAAAAATGGGTGGTAAATTTTAGACATATTTTGTAGAATAAACAATTTGTAATTTGTGGAATTCATTCCAAAATGATATAAAATGGTTGCACAGTCAAAATAAAATTCAGAGATAATTCAATACGCATTGTTTTAATTCTGTTAGGGACAATTGCTGCACACTAGTGCTTTTGCAATTGAATCTACCTTTAGCCACTCTTTGCCTGGTAGGATTTGTAAAAAATATCGATAAAACTGGCAATTGCTCAAATGCGCCATTCAGGCGGCAATCGGTTCTGTATGGTTGGATCGGTCTCTTTGGTTGGTGCCTAAGTGTCAAAATACAATATGCTAATTGCATTTTTTTAAATAACGTATAATTTAGGTACTATGGAACAATTTACACTAGAAGGGTGCCATCCGTCGACCACCGAAGTGATGAATTTGGTTCGAAGTTCTTTAATTACTACAAGTTCTTTAATAAGACAAACAAACGCAAACAAAAAATGCAAACAAAAAATGTCTACTTTCGGGTAGGCGAAATTAAATCGGATTAACTGTAATCGTAACATTCACTTACATTGAACTTCATGAATTGAAAATGTGTATAATTTTTTTAATTTTAAATAGGAAAATGCTAAATTTCACAGGATTAAAACCGGGTTCTGAGACCTAATTATATTTGTCAGAGCTGCATATAAATGAGCCATATTTTGTGGAAGTATTTTAGCTTCGGCATTGCCGAAGATAGTACAACTTCAAGTTTTTTTTTTAATAATTATTGATTTTGTATATTTTGTTTCTTAAGGAAGTTGTCTTCGATAACAATCTTCAGATTGCTTCGTCGCTTAATTACCTGCAACTCCAGGAACACTTTTGCCTTTCCATTCAATTATTTTGGGAACAAAATTGCAAGGCTCAAATTAGAAATAATATGTCATCAATAAAGGATCATGTTTTCTTAAGGTAAAATTGTACTTCCCCATGAAGTATAACAATGACATTTTTAAAATAGTTTCAGCTGAATGTCTTCCCATTGTATCTGCTCCAAATTAATACAACCAAATAGATACAAAAAAAAATGTAAACAAATAATGTATACATTTAACAATATTTATTTGCGCAACATTTTTAGTAGGAAAAATACAAAAACAGGCAACACCAACAGCAGCGAGCCATAAAGAAAAATGGTGACAGGAAATATAGAAAAGGGGGAAAAAGAAGAATAATGTCGCAAAATCCCCATTTAACGAGTGGGGAAACTTGAAAATTGCTCGGATATGAAATAGTATATGAAGTAGTGTTAAAGAGTATGTGCATGTGTATGGCTTTGTGTGGGTGAGAATTTTTGCGCACAAACAAGCAAACACAACATATACAACGAAGAAGAAAGCAAGCACGACAACAACAACAAGAAACGGGAGCAACAAAGGTATTCTTTGACGATAATGAAGCGATTTTCCAGTTATGTACACTCATCAACTGCACCTCGGAACAACAACTCAACCCCATTTGCTGTATTCTTTGTGGAGGACGCCTGCCTAACCCAAGCGCCACGCCCTACCCCACTTGCCATTTGGCTTGGCAAAACTTGACGCAATTTCACTTTACGTAACGTGATCTCAATCAACAAAAACACCAACAGGAATAACAAAGCCAAGGCGAAAGGTACCAAGTTGCTGGAAGTCAAGCAACAAGTCAAGCAGGCACTCACACAAAACCATACGCACACACGCGCCCGGGAATACATCTCAAAGAACGGCTGCCGGCGCCGGCCCAGGCTTTTCTTGCTTACTTGCATGTGGAGCAAGCACAACAAATGTTCCCAGATACAGATTCACCGTCCTTGCACACAAAAACACTCCCACCTAAACACAGCCAGACGAAGCGCTCGCATACAATCTCTGCAAAGAGTTTGGACTCGCCGAGTCGTCAGATATTGTAATTCTGTTGAATTGCGCCTAATAAGCGCTAGGCAACATCAGTAGCATAAATGGAGTAAAAAACGAATGGCTCAGTTCAGAGTGTAATGCCACTTACATTTTGAAGGACCCTTCAACACAATGGCATTCTTAAAATATCATCGGATAATGATGGTATTAATTCTCATTAAATAGAGCGTGAACTACCTTCGGTCATGCCGAAGCTTCAATACCCTCACACAGAATGTCCCATTTTGAAGAGCCTAATACAAACAAATTTGGTTTTAGGGACCCATTTTGACCTAATAATGAATGCTGTTGCAACCTCGGACATGGTCCGTTCTAAAAAAAAGCTGACTTGTATGGAAGCTCCCCTTAAATTTTGTCCGATTTGGTCTAAGTTTGGAGGAGAAAAACTTGTAAACAAAATTTTAAGTCGATATCTCCAAAATTGGAACAGCTATCGTGCGGACAAACATCGGACAGACAACCAGACGGACGTGGTTAGATCGGTTCAGTTTTCAATGCTGATCAAGAATATATTTACTTTTCTGTACCGGCGACGCACAGTGATTTGTCCCATAGACAAAACTCTAAAAATTATGGACTGTAAAAAAAAATTTTGTAAAACTAGAGTGTGAACAATATTCCATTTGGATGTACCTGAGGGTCTGAGAGCGCCATTTTTATCCATTTATATACGGTTTAAGAACCTCGAACCATGTCCAGAATCGGTTTCAAAAAATGTTCAATCGAATCCACAAAAAAAAATGTTGCCCTCCCATTTTGGACCATTTATATGTGGTTTTGGACCATGTCAAAAATGCTCAACCTTGATCTGAGTTTGGAGGATAAAAACATGTACCCAAAGTTTCAAGTCGACATCTCCAAAATTGCGAAATTGCCCAATTACATTACCGAGAAAATGCCGCCTGAAAATATTGTTCAAATTTTCATTTACCCTTGGCAGCCATTTTATTTATTTCAACATTTGCAAGTTGGGCATATTTCTGTCCAAAGTACTCAAAAAAGTAACTCCTTTTTCGCTTTCTCTGCATATGCCAGTCGAACCAAAATATGTGTATGTTTTCTCTTCATTTTTTTACAGTGAGTGTCATTTCAAATCGTATACCAAAAATGGTTATATATTTATAGTTTCCTTTTATAGTTTTATTGTGTGAATATTGGCACTATGGAAAAACTGAAGTTGCATACTTTCTCAATGTACCACTTTTTGGAAACTCTTCAACTGGTTTTTCTTTTGTACGATTTCAGAAAAAGGTTTTACCGAAACAGACGCATCAAAAAGTAAATTCATATCACTATTTCGATTAATATTTTAGCTAGTTGTTTTCAGAATGGCTCAACCAAAAAATTTTTTTGTCTATACAAAAAAACATAAAATATATTCAAAGAAAAGAAAAACAGTACAAAAAACATAACTTTTGCGTACTGTTTTGAGTGTTTTGAATAAAACAGTACTTTTTATAAAAAAAAACAGTACATGTACGGTTTAAAACCGTACGTCTGGCACCCCTAATCAAAAAAACAAAATTGCTTTATTTTTAAAATGAAATTTTTTTCATATTTTTGGGTCCAATCGATTTCTAGTTTTTGGACCATCTTGACTGTTACACCCTGTATATTCTTGATCAACATCACCTCCTGAGGCCTTTTCCGTCTGTCCGTATGTCTTTCCTCTGTATTGGTAAACACGATCGCAGGAGTATGCTCAGCGGTTCAAACTTTGGATTTATTTGTCGCCGCTTCTAATAGAGCATGATACCTCTGTCTGAAGCGACGACAAAGGCTGTGCACTGTTTGCAAGTAACAGCTTATACAGCAGTGCACACGCGTTACACGCACAATTTTGGTGTTGAAATTTCAAAATTCATATGGCTATTAAAATATTTTTGGGTGGCTGATTCGAAATTCAAGACGGTATCAGTTTTTGTCACGGTTTGTATATAAGTTGACTTTAACCGACTGAAACCTGCCCACCAGTTTTGAATTTCTTGATTCATGCACAGCAATAAGCTGCCAATCTTGAAGTCAAGTCAACAAACAGTGAAAGAAAGTTGATAAATTCTTTCCGAATTGGTTGAGATTCTCATCATGCTAAGGGTTCTTTTTGCTCGGACCCAGCATACAATTTCATTTTGTTTTTGCTATACCCAAAAATAGCCTCATCTGACCCACATCCGTTTTTGACGGAAATCAATTTGCGCTCACAACTAATAAACTTCCTGTGTGGCAACCACACGCACACACACACTCACTACTTCCGTTTTCTAAGTGCGTTCAAAATGTGCGGAAATTCGAAGGGAGTGAATTCAATTTGATATTGTAATTTAGCAGAATTTAGTCAATAGAATTGGTATTTCATCATGAATTGGGACAGGACATCTAACCAATCTGGTAGTTCGTGTTGTGTGTTAAAATGGCTCCTGGCCATTGTACATAATACAATTTGCTTTTATTATTGAGTCCAATTAAGGAGTATTCATGAAAACAATTGAACAATTGTAAAGTTTCCCGACTCATTGCTTCTTTAGTTGTTCCAAAATATTTTCCATTTTTTTTTATAAATTTAAATAACAAAAACAAACTGAAAACATTGCGACTTGTTTCACGCATAAAGGCAACAATATGTCAGTTTAATTATTCATGGGCATACCTTGGAAGGGGAAATAAAACAAATACATTGCCAATGCAAAATCTCATTTTAACATTTGGCAAAAAGTTTGCAGAACTGTTAATAAAATGAAATTGATACGATAAACAATTTAAGCATAACGAACCTCCATCATCCACATCATCATCGACATCATCGCCACTCGATCCCACTCACAACCACAACAACAGCAACTTCAACAAGTACATCCATACGACTAGAATAACACAAGAACAACTCGTTCGTTTCCGTTCAACAACCGCAGGCTAGCCAACAACAAAAGCAACTCGGAAAAACAACAAGAACAACAGTGGCAAACCATGCCAAACCCTGGCGTGCCTTTTACTTTTTAGCAAATTAAAGAGCTCAAGTGAAAACATACTTTTTGCATTTTGAAATTATTAGAAAATTGAAAGCGCTGCAGGAGCAAAAAAGCTGCCAGCTCAGAAAAGAGTAGCAACAGCAACGCTACTACACCATTTGTGGGCTTATGGAGCAGACAAAGGGCAGGCAGCAGGAGATGAAAACGGTGGTAATAGTACCCTAAAAAGGGTTTAATATGTTTTCGAGTATGAAAATGCTGCTTGCGGCGTTGAAGTGTTTTTCGCTACTTTTGCTGTTCTGGTTTTGAGGCGCAAAAAATTGCTTTAACATACAAGGTCAAAATATCCAAAAAGGCGAAATATTCAATGTACTTTTCCTTCTAATATGGCCGCCCACGTTACAGTCGCGAGTACTTGCCATGATTAAAATTAGCTGAAAATACATTTATTTTCTTTATTTTTCAGAATTATTTCACTTAATTTGAAAATAAAACTTAAATAATATATTTACACTAGCATTCAGCCGTGGCGTTTACAACCGAGAAGCGAAATGGAAAAAAATTATTAAAATCGGTTGGCTAGTTTTTGCACCTACCCGTTACAAAAAAAATGTACGTTTTAACTTTATAAATAGTAAAGAGTAAAGATAAATTGTTCCGGTTAACCAAGACACCGGCAATATATACTAGACCCCAATACAGGTCTGTTCTGGATAGCTTAAAAATTATTACGCCTTTGAGATAGCCGAACTTTTAAAGACTGAGGTACATACTTCCAGTCTAATGTACATACTTAAATTTGGAACAGAAAAAATTGAGTTTTTGTAAAATTGTAAACAGTTGAAATTTCTTATCTAAGGCGATTGTACCGGTACAAGCTGTTTTATTTAATGTCGTTTATACGATATTCAGTATGTAGATTAACATACCATAAAATACTTCCCGGAAAAAGGCCCTGCGTTCTCTTTTTGTATCGAAGACAAACTGGTTTGATTTACGATATACTATTTTGTATGAACTCCGCCAATTCCATTATGTTCATATTTTCAGCGAAAATTCCCAACTTTTAAATCAGGGTGAAATGAAAGTGTGGCTTTTTAGTGGTAACCCACACCATCCACACCACTCAATACTATTTCTCCAGCCATTACCCTTCAACATCCACTGATATTGCCAATTCACGAACTTGTGAAGGGACGAGTTGAGAATCTTGCCTAGACTAAATCGTTTAATGCCAACCTAAAGTGGTCAAAAATTTACGAAAAAGAGAATTTTTAAGTGCCCCGTATGAATAATTGATGGCAAATCATTTGAAATATTTAATTAAGTTGTGAGCGGGCTTCTTTTTTGGGGCACTCAATTATGCAAAATGCGCCAAATTGTGCAAAGGACGAAAGACAACAGTATCCTTAAAGGATACTCTTTAATACTTTGATGAGCTTTAACGTGCGTTGTCATTAATGTTCGTTCGCCGCAAAGTTATTACCCAGGCGAAATTGAGTTAAGGCTATTTTTGTGTGTTTGCGGCTGTTGTTTTTCTTCCATTTTTTCTTTTCGTTTCGATTCGTTTTTCTGCGTTTTTTTTTTTTTATTTTATTTTGAATGCGTATTTAAATGTTTGCTCATGGTTGGGTTTCGAGTGTTGACTTAAATGATGAAATGTGCCAAATGCCTCTGGGGTGGATTTCAAAATCGTCGGGCAGAACGCAAGTTAATTTCCGAGAACATCACAGGGAACAGCAAAAAAAAATAACAAAAAGTGGTAAAGTATTAAGTGCAGGATGGAGTGGCGGGATGGCTGAATAGCGGGTGATATTGGCGTGGCATGGCCATCAAGTGATGTGGGCGAAAAGTGGCAGCACACAGCGAAACACACTGAATGATAATGTAATTGATTTGAATGTTGTTTGTGTACAGGACAAAGTGGATTCCTGTTGGTTTTTTATATAAGCAAATTTTTAATTGGTGACATAAACGTGTTTCATGTCATCATCTCGGAACCTTGTGACCTCACGGTAGTGCGGGAATGACAAAATTAAATCGAATAAAGATCCTTAAAGGCGACTACTTTGCTGAGTAGAACGAGGGAGCAGATAAGCATTCTACAGAATCAACGTGCATGAAACTGGCCTAATATACCTTCTGTGGAGATGGAAGTAGCAGCGACATACGAGGTGTGATTGATAAAGACACGACCAATACATTTCTTTTTTAGCATAGTCCTGTTGTGTCAATATATATGGTCCAATTGGCATCAGTTTCGGGGAAGACCTTCCCTTTCGATGCGAATCTCTGTCCATGTTTGAAAACAAGAAGAAGTCGCTATGGGCTAAATATGGAGAATACCGCGGATGCAGCATAGTTCAAACAATTTTGCCGATGCAATTGCAGATGAATGCGCTAGTGCATTATCGAGTTGAAAGAACACATATTTCTTTGTCAACTGTGACCGTTTTGTCTTCCCTTCACCGTCAAATCTGAGCCTAATGCAGCAGTGAGAACGATTTTTTCGCTGGTCATGAATTTGGTTGATCATTTCTTCCAAAGTCGGCTCAAGTTGATTGACCAGGACGTTCTTCATCCGACACCACGCTTGAATTCGTTGAACCAATTACTTTTGGTAAAAGGTAACCATAAATGGTAGCCATAAGATATTGGTTCCATTTACATGAATGCTATCCAAATTTTGTTGTTAGTAGTCCAGTCCTATCGTTGGATGCAATTAATTCACTATTCTCGATTTAATTTTTGAATTTAAAACTAAATTTTTATTATTTTTAATAACATTTTGGTCGGGTTTAAATCGTTTGTAGTCGATTAGAGACCAAACCACTTATCTAGCCTTTTGAGCGTCTTTTTCAACAGCATAAATG
Organism: Heteromyza rotundicornis; assembly: GCA_951394025.1. Classification (NCBI taxonomy): domain Eukaryota; kingdom Metazoa; phylum Arthropoda; class Insecta; order Diptera; family Heleomyzidae; genus Heteromyza; species Heteromyza rotundicornis. The sequence continues at coordinate 20,072,241 of OX596011.1, read as the reverse complement.
GGGGAGATGAATTTTGTATGGCATTTTGATCGCAAAGATTGAATTAGTCTTAAAACCCTTTGAATTATACATATTTACATACACATAATTGTACATATTATGTACTTGTACGGAATCAGCATTTTCATGTGTGGCAAATGTTGTTTTGCATTATTTTTGTTGTTGTTTCCCCAATGCTCCGCTAATTATCTACAATTAAGCAAAACCGCAATGAAGAGCTTTTATGCCGTGCCGCCTCATTATCTTACGAGCGATAAGGGATGTGTAACTTTACGTTTGAGCTGCCAATGCGAACATGAAATACGATTGCGTGTGTGCGTTTTTATTTTTTTAGGATTTTACATTTTGTCTTTGGCCGACTTAGTAGCAGCCGCAACAGGATGCGAGCACAACTAAATTATCACAAATAAGCCGAGTAATGCTGAAATTGTTTAAATACAACATTTTACATTTGAAATGAGTATATTCGACGCATACAATCCCATGCAAACACATACACATTTGCAATTACAAAATTTTATTTGAAAAACTAACAAAGTTTTTAATTTGTTTGTTAAAGTTTCTTTTGCCTTTTTCCATATCGCTTTGTGTGGGGAGATATGAAAGGGTTTTTGTTGCATTACACTTTTTAAGCTTCCACACATTCAAGAAGTTATCATTGCTAATTAATTAGGAGAAGCATTTTTATTTTTTATATATTTTTAGCTTTTGTGTTCGCATTTGACCCCATCGGTGCGATGATATTGATGCGAGAGCCAACTGATATTTAATTGCACTGTTTACATGTAGTACGTTCGGTCCCTAATTAATCGTCTGGTAGCTGATTGATAACCCACTGAGCCATTAAGCCAAATAAGCTAACGAAGAAGATGATAGATTTATAATGATACTAGCTGTTACATACCCGGCGTTGCACGGGTTGTATAAAATTTTAAAATAAATATATATAGGAATTTGCGACAACTTCAATGGACGCTGTAGTTGATGGTTAATTCCCCCCGTGAAACTTGGTGCCAGTTGTAATCCCACCCGGTATGATTCACACAAAAAAGTCCAAGGACGCACTTGGTGACAGCTGTAATCCCACCCGGTATGATTCACACAAAAAATGTCCAAGGACGCACTTGGTGGCAGCTGTAATCCCACCCGGTATGATTCACCCAAAAAATGTCCAAGGACGCACTTGGTGACAGCTGTAATCCCACCTGGCATGATTCACCCAACAAATTTCCAAGGACTCACTTGGTGGCAGCTGTAATCCCACCCTGCATGATTCACCCAAAAAATGTCCAAGGACGCACGGCGTTATTCACTCAAAAAATATGCATGGACGCAGTTAGTGGCATGAACCACTCAACATTCGATGGTTACTAAGTTATATTTTAATAAACATTTTTGTTGTATGGGAGGTGCCACAATTTTATCTTAAAATTTCAATAAAATCATTAAAGCCGTTTAACCGTGTTATGGGGTAGAAAATTGTATGGGCAGTGCCACGCCCCTTGTCTAATTATTCCCATATTCGACACACAGCAGGGAAAACATACTATACAACTCCATTCCAAATTTCATTAAAATATATCCAATAGTTGCTTAATTAGCTGTTATTTAAGTTACGTGTTGTGTGGGCGGTGCCACGCCCCTTGTCCAATTATGCTCATGTTTGGCATAAGGCTTGGAAAAGTTATTATGCAACTCCGTGCCAAATTTCGTCTTTATATATTCAATATTCAATGAAAATTCAATTCAATAGTTACTAAATTATCTTGTAGACATATTTTGTGTTGTATGGGAGGTGCCACACCCCTTTGTCCAATCCCAACCGCTATAACTTATGTTACATGTCGATACCTATAAAATTAATCCTGAAAGTTTCAAGAGAATCGGTACATCCGTTTAGCCGTGATTGAGGGACAAACAGACAGACAGACAGACAGACACAAAATCACTTTTATAATAATTTCATGTTAACGTAGAAATGTTATACGTATTATTTTAGCAACTGAAATAAAAATAGATGCAACCCCCAGCACCAAATCCAAAATTTCAGCGAAATCCCTTGAATAGGACCCGAGTTACAGAGTTTTACAAATTTTAAGGCGCGGCAGTGGGCGGACTGCAAGTTTTCAGAATCAACATATTACCAATTCATTACCCAAAACCACGTATAAAATTTCAGCAAAATCGGTTAAACACTGCATGAATTATAGCATTTTAGAATAATATTTGACACGCCCACCTCGAACGCCCAAAGTTAATGAAATGGCATATAACCTATGATGAGGTGGGCAAAATCCAAAAATTTATAATTTTGGTTTTTTCCCAGTGATTTCGAAACGTATTTTTATTTCCTACACCACTTGAGGTATGGGTATATTCTAAGGCATTCAATCCCGAAGTGTTTTTGAAAATCCCGGGATTTCGGGATTTGAAATTACAATCCCGGGATCCCGGGATTTGTTCGGGATTTTCGGGATTTTCCAATTAAATACAATAATTAATATAAAATTAAAGAAAAAATTGTTGCAACAATATTTTAAGTTTAATTTCATTTTAATTCGACAAAGAAATAATATTTATTAAATATAGCATTAAACAAAACAAATAATATTTAAAATAAATAAGTCGAACAAAAAGTAATTCTTTTTAAATTACATTGATCGAACAAATAATTATTTTTTGCCACCTGAATCTCCATTTCATGCTACACACGAAAAAGTTACTTTCAGTAGTTTTAGTATTATAGCTAAAACGGATACACGAATTGTTATTTAAAACATATCTTTTTTGTAAAAAAAAAAATGGTTTAAATTCAAAAAATTTTATTCAGATCGATAAAAATTGTTTGTTAACCGTTATTGAAAAAAATGTTGTCAATTTTTGTGTGTAGCACTAAATCTGCAAAAGTGGGTTTTTTTAATTTACCAATTAGATTGGATGTAAATGCACGGCTGTTTTTTTGGTAGAAAACCGTCAAAAATATCTTAAACAATGCATAAAATAAGCCTTTTTTGAATCCCGGGATTCCGGAATGAAAATCCCGGGTTTCCGGGATTGAGAAAACGTCCGGGATCCCGGGATTTCGGGATTCGGGATCCCGGGATTGAATGCCTTAGTATATTCACTTTGGTCTGATGTTTGTAACACCAAAAAGGAGGTGTGATAAGTATAAAAAAATATATATATACTTGATCAGCGTCACCTCCTGAGTCTGTCCGTTCGTCGTTAGAAGATAGCTAGAGGGCCCAAACTTTGGATTTATAATTTTTTTGCCCTCGAAGGAGTTAATATTGAAAATGGGCGGAATCGGTCGACTGCTACGCTTACCTCCCATATAAATAAAATTCCTGTTTTTTTAAATATGTAACCTAATTCCGCTGAAATAGTTCCAAACTTGGTATATGGAGTCGCTGATTTCGAATTTGATGACATTTCCAAATTCAGGATGCCGGATCCAAAGTGGCGACTGAAATTTAAAGGTTTCACTCAAATAGAATAAAATTTTGTGTAGGGGGTTT
>OX596011.1:19630078-20068523 GCA_951394025.1 Heteromyza rotundicornis | reverse complement strand
CTGCCTGAGCTTCAACTGGACATATAAAATGTTATTTTCGAACACATCTTCGGTAATACTTTATATTGTTATATTTGGCTTATTCATATTTTTGACCAACTGGTGGTCAACGGTTTTTGACCAGGTCCTACAAATTTCTTCAACAACATGTTTGACCAACTGGTGGTCAAAAGATATTAACCAGGACCTAAATGTGTCTTCGACTGTATTTATGACCAATTGCTGGTCAACGGTCATATTTGGGTCCAATTTTAATAATAACATGCAGTTTTACTTAATATTTAGGTTATTTTTCAAATCGGAGAGAACAAGTATAAATACCGGCGAGTCTAATGTGGATCCACACTAGAGCGTAAGGAGCATACACTGCCACAAAATAGTGACAGCACGTATAACACAACTCAACACACTTCTTGGTGCCAGAGTTTTGATAGTTGAATCTTGATGCGCTGATTTCAGCTGCGTTACCGATTTTTCGCCATCAGCTCTAGTTTATGAGTTTTAAGAAAAACTGAAATTTTAGTAGATTTAATACCATTACAATATTGTGGAACAATATTTTGTAGTATCTGTTTTGATTAAGAGATAATGTTGACAACTTTTTCAGAGTTAAATTTGGTTGAGTTGTGCAATTGTTAAAGGGAATACTATAAATATATTACGCCCTTCATAGCAAAGGCGTAGATATTGCGGTTTAGCTTAAGGCGAATGTCGTTATCCGGTTTGTTGACTCAGAACGATCAACGAACGTCGGTTTAGATACATATATGGTTTTCCTGCTTTATATATTGCAACTTTTGTTTAGGTGGGCTTTTGAGGTTTTTGTGAATAGAGGTCAAAATTACATACAAATAGGTCAAATGGAATCTTGAGACCCAACACATATAAATGGGGCAAAATAGCGTCCTGGGACTAATATTTTTTATATTCGAGGTACTTCCGAATGGGGCATCTTGAGTGGCGGTATTTCAGCTTCGGCATAGTCGAAGATAGTTCACTCTCCAGTTATACCCCCACCAACACTGTGGCAGGGTATATTCACTTTGACACAACGTTTGTAACGCCCGTAAGGGAACGTGTCCGGTATGGACAAGTATTTATATTCTTGATCAGCATCACCTCTTGAGTCAATTTTTGTCTGTCTGTCTGTTTGTCTATCATCAGGATAGTGGTCGGAATTTAGGAGATATCGACATGAATCTAGTCGAACGCTTCGAAGCTCGAAGTTTTTACTTTGGAGTAATATAAATGTACGACTAGTCTGTTTTGGGAGAATCAGATCCAGTTGAATCGTTTCAGGTGGGATTATAGCGGCTCCAAACTGCGTCCTTAAACTTTATTGGGTGAATCATGCCAGGTTGGATTATAACTGCTACCAAGTGCGTCCTTGCACTTTTTTTGAGTGATTCATGGGACTTTTTTGGATGAACCGCGTCATTTGGGATTAGGACCAACTCTCAAGTACGTCAATAGCACTTTCTGGATGAATCACGTCACTTGGGATCACATTAGAACTTTTTTGGGTGTAGTACGTCTAATCCGCAGTGAAATGATTCGAAACTTCGAAGGCTTCGAGGTGTTGAAAATCACCAAAAATCACGGTTTTACAAATGTGGAAACAATTAAATTAAAAATACTGTGGGGGTGATGTTTAGAGATAACACAAATCACAAAAATATGCTAAAAATCACATACCTCAACCAATGCCGCTTCGTAATGCTGGTATGGCAACAAATCGCATCATACTGATCGGCAATCCAAACCATCAAAATAATGTAGAAAGCTGTTGTAGTATCATTGAAGAATTCCGACATAATGGCTTCCATTCCTAAAAAGATTTATGAATAAACATTTTGAAAATATCAACATGCAATAAAACCCACCGACTAAAGCCAAAATGACGGTAAGTAGAGGAGCAATGGGAAATCGGGCAGTCACGTTGAACTCCAACATTTGCAATAGATCAACTGAAAGTGATGAAGTGAAAAGTGTTATCGGAAAGCAAACCGAATTCGATATATTGATATTGAGCCTTACCAATGAACACAAAGATCTGATGATGGGAGAAGCGCAGCAGCATTGAAATCGAAAATGTCTGAAAAATTGAGAAAATTTACATAAATTAGGTATTTAAATTACTTAAATTCCAGGAGCTAATTAGCAAAATTGACCACTTACGAAAAGCAGCATTACAAAAAATGCTGTAGGATATGAACTCCAAGCAGCCCACCACATCGACACGAAGCGATAGTGTTCGCCGGTTATGACATTACGTAGATAGCCCTTGTTATCCTCCTTCTCGGCAATAACACGAACCGAAGCCATCAGTAAGTCATCGTAACTGTACGAAAAAAGCATATACATATAACTATAGAGTATAATATTTGTAAAAAAAAATCTCGGAATTTTACCCCAAAAGCTCTTTCAGCAAGAATTTACTGAACTTATCGCCAAAACACTTGTTTGTCATGGGATCCAATTGAACTACACGCACCGGTATCTGCAAACGTTTACGCGTAGTGGACGATAAACGCAAGTGGCCATATTCCAGGCTGTACTCCACAATGTATTGTTCGTCTGTAATTGATATAAAAAAGATTTTAGAAATATGAATCGCAAAACTAACTTCAAAGAATTCAGCCCACCGTCGTCATTGTTATCGATCACCTCGACTTTCTTCTCAGCCGCAGCAGCCATTTGCTTGGGTGAGATCGCTTCCGTTTTGAAATAATAAATCAAGGTTTCATTCGAATAAGTATAGGTGGGACGCAGCTGATAGCCAGAACGTGATAGCTTTTGATCGTACTCTTTCAGACGATCAGTATTCAACTTTGTTTGTGGTCCAATGCCGTAATAACTGAGGAAATTGCAAGTTTAAAATAAATGAGATTAAAATATTAGGGGTATCCCAATATTACTAATGATTCTGTAGATCGCGTACTAACTGCTCGTCGGCCTTACTTTTCGCAAGTAATGCGCGCTGCTTGTCCAAATTGGGAATCACCTCCACTCTGCAGGAGTTAATAAGTGGGTACATGTTAATAAATTTTACAGAATAAGTTTTCGGTTCTTTACCTGAGCACACCATCTCGGGGCCAATCCTTGACGTGTTGCAGGCAAGTTGCGGGATTTTTGATAAATGCCATGTGTATATAGACCAAGGCGAAAAAGAAGAGCAGAGCCTTTAGCAAAATGAAGTACTCCAAAGCACGCTGTAGTGGCCTGGGAATGATAAAACGGATACAAATTTGAATTACTTGTAAACTCAAGTTACGGGTACCTTCGTGAACTTACTTTGGAAATATTTGGGCATACATTAACGCCACTTTGAAGTAAATTGCATGAAACAAACGATCACGAACATTCATCAGGTTATTCTGGGAAAAATAAATCAGTTCAATTTGGTTACAAAAATTAAATTTACTGTAAACGATTTCACGTAAGCAAAATGTGTGTTACTGGACTATAAACCTTACTACTTATCATATCTACTTTTAAAATGTTAAAAGTCTCGTACAAAAATGAACTCCGTAGACGTCATTTGTGGTTCCAAAGACGAATAAAATTTTTGAGAAAATGTTGAGAAATGGAGTGGACAAAACGCAAATTCTGGTTTATATTTGATTCCATGTATTGGTGTCCGCAAATAATATTATAAGAGACACACAGGGTAATATCACAGGTTAGGCAAGTGGGAAATTGAGCGGATTTTGTACTGCCAAACTTAAAAACCAGAATTTTGAATTTTAAGGAAAGATATCGAAAGCGAAGACAACAACATTCAGCGAAATGAAAGAAATGGGAAAGAGAGCATTACTCGTACTTGGCTCACATGGATGACTCCAACGTGGAAGGGTGTTTGAGCAACTCACTACTGAGCTTGAGAGGATTCCAATATTTTTTGCCTTTGTCGCTTCTTGGTTTTTTGGGCTCAAATAGTATTTTTGCATATAAATCGGTACTTTACGAATCATATTCACCCACATTAGTCTACTTTTAGGCTTAGATTACAAAAACTTAAAAATAGAAAAAGTCTTCAAAAGTTGCTGAAGGTCTCATAATCCCCCGATATGTAGTATTTGAATTTATAGTACTTACTGGCCCACCCCGATTACGATTGTTGTTATTGAAGGGATTCGGATTCACTGCCAAATCAACGTTTGGCATATTTGGCGGCGGCTGCTGCGCTGCAGGATTAGGATTCGCAGCATCTGCCATAATGAAGTCTCAATAAAAATTCAGTCCCAGCAGTTACTGTAATGAAGTTTCAATCTGCACACTTCCGGGTTTTTTTTTGGCAAATCAATGAAACTAGTTGTTAGCTTGCTACTCTTCTTGTTTTTTCGTAGTTGTTTTTGCTGTGGTTCTTCTTGCAATTATCGTAAATTCTACTATTGACTATTGTTGTTGTGTTAATACTCAGGCAATATCTTCATCAAGTACAGCATTCGTGTTTTTTTTCCAATCTCTGAAAATTAAAATTTCATAACTTGTAATTGGTCCGTCCATTTTTGATTGTATTCACTTTGCTACAATTCGTTGAGAAGTTCTTATAGCCACTTTAGAATGCTTTTTAGTTTGGTTTTGTCTCAATATCAATTCAAATCAAATCTTACAACTTCGTTGTTTAACACGAAATAAATTAAAATTTATAAAAACACGAAAAAAACTTACTCCAGTTCCTGACTAGATTTGACATTTGCTGTCTCTTAGACAGTACTTGGAGTGAAGTTGGTTGTGGTACAGTTCACAGTTGCAATTTGGAAAGAAAAAACGTAAGTCTTTGACAAATTGTAAAAATATTTCGATTAATTGTCGATATTTTATCGAAATTTTCCCAGGATTTTTTCAGTATTTATCGATAATTTCCATTTCTCATTTCAAAATGAGAAATGGAAATTATTCCATAGCACATACCGACGAAGCTAAATCAACTCAGGTGGAAATCAAGAATGTAACTATATAGTTTTCCATACCGGACACTCCTCCTTTTGTGACAAAAACCATATACCCTTGGACCAAGAAGGATATAACACAGATGACGACATGACGTTTACCGTTAGGTTCACCACTTCATCGTGACGTCAGCAGATACTTATTGTCACCCGAACAGCTGTTCTTTGTTTACATTTTTCTGGCAGCAAGCGTTGCCAGAAAGATCTGAATTGAAACATTTTCTGCTAAAATGCATTATAGAAAAACAGATTTCCAAATTTTTATTTTGCGGAAATCACCCTGGGGGAAACAGCCCCACTGTGGCTGTTGGCTGTTGGGGGCTGAAGCCATCCTTAAATGTTTTTTTAAAATAATGCTAATAACAAAGTTATTTAAATCAAATTAGAACTTTTTGTAGTTATTTAATATTTGAAAAAAAATATTTTTTGACATTTTTAGAGCTAAAAAAGGTTTTTTTCGGAATCTTTCCTGAGTCTTTTGTTAGTTAATTAAGAGTCATAAAAGAGTTTTTCATGACTCATAATTGAACTCATAAAGAGGGGACGGTTTCATTCTTTTTAGTATTCGTTATGAGGGTAAAAGCTCAGAAAAAAGAGTAATTTATGACTCTTTTCGGATTCATATTGTTTTTTGGGAACAAAAATAACTTCCATCCAAAGTTGCCACGTTTAAGTGCCAACTTTACTGTGCTATGATCTATGCTGCCGTAGGCAGAGAAAGCTGGGATTTTAAAAGCGAGACTGCGGCGAATTGGAGGGATTGCAATTCATTTGACTGGACCCAGAATTTTATGGCAAACGTCTTATGCATTAATTAGAATTGCAGCAGTTGACGGTTGGGCGGACGACGGCCCGGAGATTGACTACCAAACCCGGAGACTCCGGTCAAATCATTAAAAATAACGAAATAAAAACAAATGATAAACCGTTATAACCCGTTGGACCTAATAAAGTTTTGAATTCTTTGTGTAAAGTTAATAAGATTCTATTTCAAAAAATATGGAATCGAGAAGGTAATAATCAAAAAATAGGAGGAATTATTAATAAACCAAAAAATGAACTTAATCAAAAAAAAGTAACACTTTCATGCAATGAATCAGTGTCGCCGCGTTATTTTGGTCTGAAAAATGTATTTCTATTCTTTACAAAATTTAATAAAAGTTCACATATTTCACAAATGATTTTGTGTTATATGTACTACATATAACATATAAGTGTAGTACCTACTTATATGTTAGAAATAATAATTATTTTGTTTTTGTTTATTGTTTACTCCAAAAATTTGGCAAAAAATTAAGCGTGCGGCATCAAAGAAATTAACAAACAAACATTTTGAACGTCAAAAAGCTTCGTCTAGCATAACAATACGTATATGTGATGAAATTTATTAGATTACTCACTTATCTTATTCAATATGCGAGAACCATAGCGTGCAGCAAAGTCTTTGCTTTTGTTGTTTGGTAAATATATTTTTTGGTTCTAGTTTTTTCTTTTAATATTTTAAAACTTGTTTGCTTGCTGATAAGAGAGGTACTCTACGTTCGGCCAAATTATCGGTTGGCAAATTTACTTCAAAAGCATTGAGAATAGGGTTTCCAGATGAGCTAGCGTGAATTCCTGGACAAAACACTTAATATTCACTGGCCTATCAGAAATTAGAATATTTGTTTGTTATTTTAAGTCAAGTTAACGAAAATGTACCGATTGGGAACGATTTATATCACGATTGAACTGTCAAGTGGTTGGTGGTTGGCTTGGGATAAGTTTTTTTCCTGTATGATACGATCTGGGCTGGTATGTGTCGTCAGAATATGACCCCTAGTGCATTTATTTAGTTTGAATTCGAATGACGAAAAGAATATAAAAAAATTAAAGTAGCAGCAAACTGTTTGTGTTTTTTCTCAAAATAATTGAAGTTGCATCGAATTCCAAAAACCGGCATATGAAAAGAGACAAACGAGCAAATGAAGCTCGTGTTCGGTTATAATAAAAAAAAAATTATTTTTTGTTGTTTCTCTTGCTACCGAAATAGATTTGTTTTCTGTTTTTGACTCTTGTTTTTGTTTTTGTTTACGCCGATAGCAACAATCCACTTTATCAAAAGCAACAACAACAACAGTTGCCGGCTGGTAATCGCCAATGTCTACTCGTTTCAAATCCGTCGAGCTTATAAACCGTCGCTGGTTGGAGAATTTCAGTATTGCGTGTGAAACTGTGTTCGCGACTGGTCGCCACTAAACAATCAATTGTAGTGATACTTTCTATTTAGCAATTTCAAAAGAATTCAATTTTTCAAAATGCGTTTGGGATCGACTGTGCCTAATTTCAAAGCTGAGACCACCCAGGGTCCAATATCATTTTACGATTGGCAAGGAGAATCGTAAGTGAAAATTGTAATATTAATTTTGTATAATACGGTTTCAACTTTGTGATAATATGGAAAAACAACTGAAGTTTATTTAAGTGCTTCTTATGGAGTTGGTCGGTCTAACTATGTCATTTTACTCATTTAAAAGCCTTTTAGAACAAGCAAAACTTATTGAAATCAACAAAAATGACGAAAATTTATCACGACAACAAATTTTTCGAATTAAGTTCTGCCATACTGAATAATTTTATGCTATTTGCTATTTGCATCAAAGTTAGTTGTGTACTGAATAATTTTCATTGAAATCATTTAACTGTGCGGTTGTGGCTTTTTTGCATGTGATCTTTGTGAAATAATGGCATGATCATTTGTGGGCGTTGTCTGTGAATTAGTAAATGTAACAAAAATAAATATGTACAAAAGAGAAAAATCTTGGAAAACTTTTGCGGAGAATATCTATGAGAAAGTATTCCAAATTTTTTTTGTATAACGATGGTCATACGTTGACACTTTGTTACTAAAATTTGTTGACGTAGATAACTCAAAGAAAAAAAATTCTTTTACGAGGTATCAACTTATGACCATCGATATACCGGTTTGTCTTATATGCCTGTCCAACAGTAAAAAAGTACATGGTCGGTAAATAAAAAATGTTAAAAAGAATTTTTTTGAAATTTAAAATTTTTTAGAATATTACACAACGGGCAGATGATTACTTGATAGCTCAATAACTACGGCAGTTATAGTGCGAAATGACATACACATAGACTCGCATAGCTAGATCGACTAAGGAGGTGATGCTGATCAAGAATATATATATATAGTATTCCTTTTGGGCGTTACAATCGGTGTGACGAAACCCCCAAAAACCCCATTGGAGCAGGGTATAACAATGTAGTTGCTAAGCGATAGAACCAACTTTATGAAGCAAAATCATCAAAATACTTATCTGTTTAGTGATAACTTCTAAGCTTTTTATATGCTCAATTAAGGTTGATTTGCTTTTCGACGTTAAGACACGTCTTAATAGGTGGGTCTGACATTCAACAACGAAAGCTAAGTGAATTTATTGCAAGTTTGATGAATTATTTTTTTTAAACACACCCACTTCTACAACATTTTCTCGCTGTAGTTTTTTTAAATTGAATTTGCATTTGTCAATATGCTGAATGGTGGAATGTATTGCGTGTAGCATGCTAATTGCTCCTTTTATTTATAGATTAATTTAATTTCTAAAATACTTTGTAACTTGACAAGCGAAGTGATTACTCGTTAATAATTCAATCAAAAACTTTTCAATATCAAATTCCATTAACGACATACGAGGAAGGCTTATGCAACTGCAATTTCAAAGCAGCAATCCGGCTAGCCACAAAAGGCACTCGTCACATTTCAATACCATAAACATTACGTTCCGATAATGCCACATAATCTTATCGCATTTTATGACCAATTCGTAGCATGCAATAGTAGGTTGGTTAATTGAGCAATTCAGCAAGCTTTTTAACTAAAGTTGTTCGATTATTAAAATTAAATTTGTTTCCTCATTTTCTTCATAGATGGGTCGTGCTCTTCTCTCATCCTGCGGACTTCACGCCCGTCTGCACCACCGAATTGGGCCGCATTGCCGTCCATCAACCCGAGTTCGTCAAGCGTAATGTCAAATGTATTGCCCACTCTGTGGATCAGGTGCAATCCCATGTCGATTGGGTCAATGACATCAAGTCGTATTGCTTAGATATTCCCGGGGACTTCCCCTATCCCATTATTGCCGATCCCGGACGCGATCTAGCTGTTAGCTTTGGCATGTTGGACGAAGACCAAAAGAAGGATCCCGAAGTGGGCAAGACCATTCGTGCTCTGTTCATCATCAGCCCGGATCACAAAGTGCGCGTGTCCATGTTCTACCCCATGTCAATGGGCCGGAATGTAGAGTGAGTACCATATGGGTAGTACAAAAATTTGTATTTTAATTTTGGAAAAATATTTAAAATATTTCAGTGAGATTCTGCGCTGCATTGATTCGTTGCAATTGACTGACAGACTAAAGGTGGTCGCAACTCCTGCGAACTGGACTGTAAGTCTCAAAAATTATACACTTTGATAGTAGGAATAATCATATTTCTTTTCTCTTCTATATACTTCTCAGCCTGGCACAAAAGTCATGATTATTCCCTCCGTCACCGATGAAGAGGCTCACAAACTATTCCCCAAGGGTTTCGACAAGGTATCCATGCCATCGGGCGTCAACTATGTGAGAACCACTGAGAATTATTAGATTCTGTATCCAACTGATACTTTTGTAACGCTGCAAATAATTTTTATACTTTGAAGTCTTCTTTTTTTGGTAGAATTATAATACAAATAAAAGAAAAATTATTCTAAAAAATTAATTAAATTTTTTTTTAATTAGTGCTTGGCGATATTTTTTTCAATCTTGCCATGGTCTGTATTACACCGCCAACACAACTTTGCACCCAAAAAACTCTCCTATATATTCTGAAACTGAGACTAAAAATACAAATCTTGTATCTCGGCGTTTTTCGGAAATCTAGAATTTATCAGAAATCAAATATTTTGCTTCAAAAACACTCATATGTAGTTTAATGATCCTACCAGGCTTGCCAACCGGGTCTTTTTGACCCGAGACTCCGGGTTTGGAAGTCAATCTCCGGCATCCGGGTTTAGCAGAACTTTCTCCGGGTTTCACAAGTTTTCATCTATTTTGGGAACATTTTTTTTATATTAATATTTTAAAAGATATAAATCAAATAATGCATTCAATAAGCTCTTCTGTCGGCATTTTATATTACTGCAGTTTGGTTTGTTGCTGTTCAATAAATGCAAGTTTTAAATTATCAGGGTATTAATGATCTATTCCCCTGGGGTTCTAAAATATGAAAAAATTATGTTGTTGTCAAAAACCGGGGGCAATAAACCCTCAATTTGTTTCTATGGTGGATAATGTGTATTAAGCTATTGGCCTGCTAGGATGGCCCAACATTTTCGGATTCGATAACCACAAAGGATGGACTGAATAACCACGAAAGACGGTTTATGTGAGGCAAATCTCCAACACTTTAGCCTAACAGAACCCTTGGTCCATACAACATTTTTATTGGTTTGGAGCCATTTCAAAAATCGTAACACTCACAATCGTATGTTCATTTTTTTCGATAACATTGATTGATTTAAATTAAATTATATTGCACACAGAACAACTATAATTTCAAAAATGTATGGGATATATTCCTGATGCAATAATCAGCGATTCATGTTAAAGTAACATAAAGAATTTTTGGTGTATCTAAGTGACAAAATTTACTTTGGAGTAGTGACTATTTCAGAAGGCATAATTTCAATATGATAATTTTGAAAATTTACGATAGAATGGTGGTTTGGGGTGTTCCATGCCCATGCGTCATGGGAATGACTGTGTAAATAGGCTCATAAAAACAAATAAAAATGTATATCATTTATAAATTTTGTTAAAAGGAACGCACTATCGCGTTGGTGTGTTGATCGATATCTTGATAGCTGGAACCTAACCTTAAATGAGAAAAAGCCAAATGTAGCTACAAAATCGCAAAACTGACAACACTGTTTGAAACGGACTACTAGTATTTAGTGATGTATAAATTCGATATTACCTGATAGTTCTTTGTGAATCTATGTTTAACTTTATACATGAACGATTTAATTACAGACAATTTCTTATTTACTTGTAAAAATTTGCAAAAAAAAATAAATTAAACAAAATGTTTGATTTTATTAATTCGAGTGGTCGAATGGCAATGGGATTTTTGAAGGCGTAATATATTTGGTGGTACTTTTTTCTGAATTGTATGTTTACTGCCGCTGCCGTATTGTGAAAACTTCTATACAAAATAGTGTATTCTAAAATTTGGTAACAGATACTGCTTCTGTTGACGCGATATTGTATTTCGGGCTTTCATCGTTCCATAGTTGAACTTTTCATAGCACAGGGTACTCAGAACCAGATCGACTTTTAAACCATTTATTAACATCGATCTGCAAATTAAATATAACAAATGAATGCCTAGATAACAACAACTACAAGTATTTTCGTTCAGAACAATTTTTCCATGGGCTCGAAGCAAGTACTCGACAATTGCTAGAAAGTCAAGTACTGTCATGCATATTTTACGCATCACTACTCATATTTGGTAGTTTCGTTCGTTTTTCTTCGTGCTAGAAGGAAAATTGTAAATTTCGTGGGGAAAAAACATTTACCAACCTGAATTAATACATAAAATAAACATTTGCAGTGAAAAGAACAAGTTGTGCAAATCGACACATCAAAGGTGAATAAAATGACGATAACATAAAGCGACGAAATTGGTATTAAACTGGACAAAATTGAACAATTTCGAGCTGCAGCTCGCATATTATTCAATTTTTTGTCTATTTTATGAAACTTGTCCATTGTTCGATTCTCAATATGAAACGAATTTGTGGATAAAGCAGACATCAAGAAGAGGACAAGTCACAGTAAACGAAAAAAAGACGAGGCCAAAGTGAAGAAAGCAAGAAGTTGTATGTGTTCGTGAAAACAAAGAAAACTCTAAATTGAATTGTGGATTGTTGGAAGGAAAATCCTGCTGAAATTAATGCACTTCGAATTGCATTAATTTTCCGTTTTGGTTTGTGCTGTAAACAGTGGGGGTATTGTTTTTTTTTTTGTAAATGTTTTCAATCTTATTCGCCAACGAAATGTGTTTTCCTCCTTTGTGTCTGGGAATTTACATTAACTGCTATGTAATTTGAGATTGGCATTTGGCATTGTAATTTTAATTGAGAAGTTACTATCACTAGAAACACTCTTATTCTTCGCCCAGCAAATTTAGGTCAGTGAAGCCTTGACCGACCACTGACGCGTGATTTCGAAATTGACTCAGGTGTTGACAAAATACAATTTGCTGATTCCAGAAAATTATATTTTGCAACAGAAGGTAAGAGTTGGAAGGATTCTAATGCACAATGTTGGATACGCAATTGTCCACTTTATTTGAATAAGTGCATGCCTTCTCGACCCTTTTATGATAATTGGCAAAACAAAAATGTATTGGTTGTTGTGTGAATATGACGACGATGACGGTGATGATGACTTGCTCTTGTGCATTTAGCTCTTTCTGGCTATTCTCTAGAGTTCTCAAAAATGTACACTGGCCTCGATTGAATTGCAGCGATCAGTTCAGTTTATAATTTAAATCGTAGAAACGAAACTTTGTTTCAAGAAACTTTACAAAATGGACGCTGAAAATGATAACGAACAACCGAACTCGTCCTCGGCCAGCAGCAGCAACAATAGCAGCAGCAGCAATTTGCTTGTCAATCTACCTATGTTGCCCATTCTGCACTCGCAGGACGACGATGAAGAATTTGAGGAAGAGGAGGGGGAACACATTCCGCTCCATCCGCCTTCGCCGCCGGCCATAGGTGACATTCAAGCTCATCCACAGTCACAGCCGTCAAACAATTCAGTCTTTATTTCACCATTACAATTCAATAACAACTCCACACCACCCCCTTCATCATCCTCATCGTCGTCGTCATCATCGTCACACAACCTCCACCTCTATCATCATCACCAACACTCTGAGCACTCACATCACCAACAACATACTCCCCCACCTTCTTCCCACCAGCAACACGCACCACCATCGCCACCGCCGCGAGAACCCCAGCTAGAACCAGTACAGCAGCAGCAGCAGCAAATTAACGACGATAACGCTATTGCTGACACAATTGATGCCTCCGCCGTCGAAGCCGACGACGACGTCAATTTGAATGCGGACATCGCATCCACTAGCCAACAACAACAACAGCAGCAGCAACAACAACAGCCACAACAATCGCTGCCCACCGGAGGCTCTAGCAGCGGCGTAGCTGCGCTCAGCGAGCCCCATACGCCACCAGCATCACTGCCCTTGTTGCTCGAGGAAGAGGCCAATAACTCCTATCCGTCGCACTTCTTGCAACCGTACGCTCACCTACATCAGCACCATCACACCAGTTTCGGCAGTTGCAGCAACATATTCGGTTTCGACGCCACCAAAAGTAACGGTGCAGTCATGTTCGGCAACAACGACACGGCCGGTGTACACTTGAGTTCTGGAACCGGTGGCGGCAGCCACCACCATCAGCAGCATCATCATCAAATGGTCGATCGCCTCAAGGTGCTGTATCCGAATGTCAACGAAAATGAAACACCGCTGCCGCGCTGCTGGAGCCCACACGACAAGTGCCTGTCCATAGGGCTGTCGCAGAATAACTTGCGCGTTCACTATAAAGGTAAGTGCCAATGCAATTGCATCCAATCTTAAATTCAATTGGTAAGACAAGGGGACGTCTTGGGAAATGCATTTTCCATCTAATGACGTTTTACACTCCTCAATTGAAGATAAATTAATGAACTCAAAAAACTACATACATAAATGCTAAGACAATGACTGCAGCAAGATAAATTATAAAAATCCAAACCAACAAAAGTCAAATTTTTGCTGTCCATTAACTTATTAACTTGAGCGCATAACAAACTAGAATTTCTCCATTCATTCATTTTAATAAAGTGCGTAGATATTAATCATCCTACAATTGCGTTGTAGCTGATCAAATGCACATTTTTTGGTAACAGTTGGCAATCTACAAATATGGAAGTGTTTTGATTCTGTTGGTATTCTTGTATTCTTTTTCCATTTTGTCATTTGCCCATTAATCCTCATTTTGCTTTTATGTTTTCTTCATCACGATTTTTTAGCAGTTTCACTTTGCTTTTAATTTAAATTTGTTATTGCACCATTGTGACCACACTTGTTGTGATTGTGAATATTTTGCGACTCGCAGCGTTGCACCGCAAAGTTAAGTTTAATCTTGTACCCCAAAAAGTGTTGCCGATAATCCAAGTTACAACCGCCGATTTCGGAGTTTCATGACTTTATTGTCTTTAAAAAAAATGTTTGTTGTTGTTTTGTTTTGCCTTCCATTATTTTCTTCCCTTTCGCGTGTTTGGTGTGTATACAACATCAGCAGCTGTTTTTCTGGCATATCCCAGCAAGAAATCGGACCAATCTTTAGCTTGGGTTCCAGCTCTCAAACACTTCATATTTGATCAATTTTTAAAATCGAGACCAAAAATCTTCTAAGCGATTTTTCATATTTTTTTTAAATTTTTCATCCCGTTATTTTAATTTTCTGAAATTATTCCAAATATCAAAGGAAAGCACTGCGTACAAATTTGACAAACGTAAATGATTTTGCTATACAAATCTTTTAAATTAAAAATTCATTTATGTTTTTTTCCAATAAAATAAAAAATGTTTCCTATCATTTTCGTATTTTTTTTAATTTTTGCCAGCCTTTTTTTTTGTGTGAAAATGGGGTAATACGAGACATGGTGTAATGTGGCAAAACCTAATTTGTGGACATGTTTTTATTGTTTTATGATATTTGATTGAAGTAACGATATATTTCGTTTTTGGTAAAATTGTCACCACTGTTTCCCAAGGAATGGAAAAATTAGGTTTTCAAAAATAACTCAAAAATGGTTTTTTGACAAATTTTGCATTATCCATATCGATTAAGAAATAATTGGTTTTCGATTATAATCAAAGAATATAGGGTCCGTTGGCATTATTTTGGAGATAGATTCTTTTTCTACGAGTCAAAATTCTAGACTCTTGAGCCTTGCTAGGCAAAACCGAACACACACAGCATCGCGACGATATGGGCTGTCGTCGAAACTTACATGAAAAGCAAAAAAGTTATACTAGTTACTATATTGTCCTATATTGCCTATTACGTCCATTATTAATTAACTTCCATTTCAGGAGTGGGTAAGCAACACAACGATGCTGCATCTGTGCGTACAACCTATCCAATACCGGCAGCCTGTGGTCTATACTACTTCGAGGTTAAAATCATATCGAAAGGAAAGAACGGCTACATGGGCATCGGCCTGACTGCCGAGCAGTTTCGCATGAATCGTTTGCCAGGTGACAGAACGTTCTTCAACTGACTTCAATTGTTGTTTTTCAATTTCCGAATTTCCTTCCATTTAGGCTGGGATAAGCAATCTTATGGCTATCACGGCGACGATGGCAATTCGTTCTCTTCTTCGGGCAAGGGACAATCCTATGGACCCACATTCACTACGGGCGACGTAATTGGCTGCTGTGTTAATTTCGTCAATAACACATGCTTCTACACAAAGAATGGCATTGATTTGGGTATTGCATTTAGGGATTTGCCGGTGAGCTCGGGGCTATTTCAATTGTCTTAAGTTCGAGATTTTGAAAGTATGCATTTTGTTTGTACTCCATCTTCCATCAGACAAAGCTCTATCCCACTGTGGGTCTGCAAACGCCCGGCGAAGAAGTGGACGCCAATTTTGGACAGGAACCATTCAAATTTGATCAAATCGAGGATATGATGAAACAAATGAGGGCCGAAATGAAGACCGCCATTTATGACTTTCCCATGCCTGCCGATCGTGCTGACCCGACAACGCTGTTGCACAAGTAAGAGAGCCGAACCTTGCATGAATAATATACTCAGTCAATGATTTCTGTTTTCTTCGTTTCATTTTGCAGAATGGTCTCTTCGTATTTAGTGCATAATGGCTACAGTCAAACCGCAGAGGCATTCGCTCGTACTACCGGGCAATCTTATCGCGAGGATCTATCTTCTATACGCAACCGTCAGAGTGAGTTAGCTAACCTTTTTTTTTTTTAATATTTAAAAATTTTAATTAATTTTTTTTTTTTTTAGAAATTCTAAAACTTGTTATGTCCGGCAAAATGGGCCAAGCTATCGAGCACACTTTGCGTTCATATCCGGGCCTCTTGGAAAGTAATAAAAATCTTTGGTTTATGCTTAAATGTAGACAATTCATCGAAATGGTCAATGGATCCGATATTGAGGTATTGCACAATAACAAATATTTAACGAAAAATCCTAAAAATTATTATTTATTTGCTTTATTTTTGTTGATACAACAAACAACCTGCACTGACTGACATTTCAATAACCGAATGCTGCAGTACTGCCCCACAAATAATACAAAATTAACAAATTCAACCACAACTCAAACTCAACCTATGCCTCCCAATCAGACATCTGTTATTCAATCGACCAAATCGTATCAGAATGGTAAAAGCTCGTCAACAGCAAATAAAGCACAGAATACAACAGCAACATCAACCACGGAAACCACAACAACAACCACAAATCCAGCTGTGATAAATGCCGATAATAATAATCAGCACGAACAGGATCTTAGAAATTTACCGTAAGTATACTTTCATACACAAAGCATTTCGCCGATTCATTGAAATACAATTGCATTTACTTGTCATTGCAGAGCTTCAGTTGTAAATAGCTCCTCCGCTGCGGCCGGTGATGAGTTGGTGAATATAGCAAATAGCAAAAACATTGATATTCTCGTTGGTAACATGGAATATCTGAACGATGTCGAAATGGAGAACAATGGTCACACTATAAATGGTAATTAATTATAGCTGCTTACCGAACTAAACCTATCGATATCGGCCAAATAGTGCCAATCATCATACACACACGATACGATACGAGAGACCATTCACGCTGCGATCAAGTCCAAATTTAAAATTATAAATAAAACTAGAGAACGAACTATGTTCGGATATGCCGAAGCTGAACTAAGTGAATCGGACACCTAGAAGTTGAGATATTTCGACATGAATCTAGATTTTCTTTAGAGACATCAAGCGGCCAAACGGGGGCCTCGTAGGATAGGCAAAGTTTGCTAAATAAATAGGAAAACTTGTATTTCGAAATATTCTTTCAACTTTAAAAGTATGCATCGTAGGGGCGCCAAAATGTCTGCTTTAGTTGGGCTGTATGCATAAATCGAGTGAACACTCCTTTCAGTAGTGAACTCTAGAGTACATTCCTTTTTTTGTATGTAATTTGATATTTCTATTGTGAATATTCGAGTGAAAAGTGTTCACTACTTTGTATGCATACGGGCCACTCTGTATTAAGTAGTGTCGTATGTGCTCCGTTTCGAACGGTTCTGTAGTCATTTGGCCATAGTGACGTTTACTTCTCCATTCTTAACCATGCTTCACCGGTGTGATGTCTGCTATCACCTACACTTTTTTTCATTTATACTAGATGCTACACCCAGTTTCGTATTGTTACCATGAAAACTTTAAATTTTACCACGCGAATTATAAAAAAAAAGTATGTAACCAGCGAAAAACAAAATTCTCGATAGAGATTGACGCCACTTTGATCGATAATTTTGTCGATTGCGTTGCAGAAACGGTTTACTGACAAACTACTCATCTCCTCAAATGATCATTATCTCAATAATAATAATGAAATTTAATTATCAGGGAACTCATGTAAAAATGGCAATTCAACTAATTTCAACGATTCCATAGACGTGGACGAAGAAATGGGTAATATGAGAGAAAAAATGAATTATTTGGAAACATTTTTAATTTCCTTTTTTGTTTCCTAGATATAGATTTGTCGCCCTCTACACGGAAATACAGCCATGGTATCGAGAGGATATTGGAGTTTGGCAAGGAACTCTCACAGATGGGACAGCAGCTGGAAAAGGAGAACAAAATGAATGACGAAGATCGACAAATGTTGGAGGTACATATTTATACAAAAGAGGTTGTGTGAATTGTATGAATATTAACCGTTTCATTTACTTTCATAGGATGCATTTAGTTTAATTGCCTATTCAAATCCCTGGTCAAGTCCTTTAGGCTGGCAACTGTGCCCCACTAAGCGTGAAACCGTGTGCACGGCGCTCAATTCAGCCATTTTAGGTGAGTGCTTTTTTTTCGAATGTGTATTATTGCTGTGATAAGAAAGAACTTGAATTAAGCGGTTTTTCCTCTGTACCACAGCCTTTTTCGTATTGATGTATTTGTATTTGCAACTTCTTGGCCATTTTTCAGAATCCTTGAATTATCCCGGTCGTCCGCCGTTGGATGTGTGTGTGGCTCACGCCTCTGAGTTGCTCAAGGTAATGGCGCAATCTTCATTGGGTGCATGCGCTTTCGTCAATATCGATGATATCTTCCCTCAAAATTGACCCTCTCCCTCACCGCAAAGGGTCTACGAAACGTCGTCGATGCCGCCATCATGCGCCGCTCCGAATGTGCTCCTAGCAGCGCTTATTTAAGAATTTTCTTTTCAATTATATTCGATTATAACCTAAACTTGTTTGCCTCTAACCTTATTTTATTTTATATTCTACACAACTATTCAAATTTCCGTCAATCCTACACTCACTCATGCATATAAAGAAATATGTTTTCCTTTTGAAATTCAAAATTTACTTGAACTCGATTCCAACAATATCCTAATCCGTTGCTTTGTTGTTATATGCTTCTACGATTCAAAATTTTTAAGTTCTGCCTTCATTTTCAGTTTTTAGGTAGGCTTACAGGCTTCAAGAAATGCATAAATTTCGTACAAGAAACCTCAAAATAACGAAACGTATGAACTTTTGACATTTCTCGTGGGCTCTGTAAACGCTGCTTCAAATTTTAGTGGAATTTTTATCTTCTTCTTGCTTGAATTTGTTAGAGATATAAGTGTAGTCTAAGCTAAGCAAATGTAGTTGTGGAACACGCTTCCATTGCAGTTTAATACGTTCTTCATTTTGTTTAAATTGATTTTAATTTCTTCCCTAATTGGATGCAAAATGGAAACTCCAACTATAGCAATATAATAATATCAAGAGTTTTATTGAAATATATACAAAAAACGCTTGAATGTGTGAATTTTTCAATTTCAAAACGAACTAAAAAGTTGTCCTTTTTATTTCCATTTAACAAACAAACAAACAAACCAGTAAATTAATATGTACCCCTTTCCCTCTTCGTAAGGTGCAATAAATAATAGAAATCTACAAAAAAAAAAGGAAAATTTACCTAATTGCTTGTAGTGAGCAAAAAGAAATTAAAAAAAAAACTCATACCAAAAGCCAAGTTGCATCATTTTATTCATAAAGAAGAATCAACAAAATTCACTCGAAATGCAATTGTTCGTGCAAACGTTGATAGAACGACGGCTGATGAGCAGACGCTCGGATGTATTTCCCAATCAATTCTAAGTGTTTTAAAATCAAATCCTCTGAATATAAACTTAGATGAAAAAAATCCCCGTTAAGCGTTGCGTTGTTCTGTTCCAGTTCATCTTCTCGCATAACATTTAAGTCATTACTGAATTCGGAACTAGGGCGGTGCAAAATTTTACTCTACAATTTGCTCCGAGACGAGAACTGTTTTATGAAATTACTTACAATTAGAAAACTAAGCGTAAATATTTGAAATATAGTATATACACATATATGAACAGCAAAATCTTAAGTAAATATAAATAAATAAATATATTACCACAAATTTATAGGTTTTTTTATTTCAAAAGTGGCGCACTGAGGGGCGATATTATTTTCCGAATCGGTCTGGCAACAGCAGTGTTGAGAGTTAAAATTATTTTCCGTGTCCATCCCACGAAGATTTTAATTTTTTTGTCTTGTGGACTACACTTCGACTAAACGCCCAATATTTTATTTGGGGGAAATTTTTCCGTTTGGTCTTCCTATAAAGAAGCAATCTTAGGGTGCACTTGTTCCATAGCGAAAACCAAAGTAAGAGCCACTCTAACTTTGAGATTTGCAACCTTGCCAATTGTAACTAATTTGATATGGCAACGCCAATTCAACTTTTTCCCTGCAAAAAAACATGAAAAACATGTTCTGACACTGTGTCTTGTTCCACGCACAAGTCCCTTTATTAGAAATCAATTTATTCAATACATATCCTTTTTTTCAAGTTAACTTCATCTCAAATTTTAGATTTAATAATTGCACTTTCTATAAAAAAATGTGGCAGCACATACTAAAACTTCGAACTTTTTTCGAAATTGTGGTTGTCAGTGTTTTGAAGAGAGAGCGAGAGAGACAAAAACAGTGCTACCATAGTAAATGTAATCTACATAATGCCCAATTGGACTAGCCGATATATTTTTTCAGAATTGTTCACACTTGGCTGTTCCTAACAATCCACATTGTCGAGAATATTGCGATTCTCAAGATTGCTTGTTTGCTTCCAATACCGAAATCACTATTTTCAGCTTTAAGGTCCCCACACACCAACGCGAAATTTGGCAGACGCTGTGAAACTTGCTCAAAAATTGTTCTTGAAAATGCGATGTGCGTTCCTTTTCACAAAATTTATAAATGATATACATTTTTATTTGTTTACTAAAAAATATTGGTTTGTGATAAAAATTTCTTAATTTTATCGCAAACCAATCTTTTTTATTCGAATATCGCCTTTTCAAAAACAATTTTGAGCAAGTTTCGCGGCACCTGCGAAATTTTGCATTGGTGTATGGGGACCTTTAAATATTTTATTTCTTAGCCACGGTGTAAGATATAAGACACAGTTGTGTTTTGTGCTATTTTATTTGACAGCTGCATATTTTTTATCAATAGTTCTTCATTCACACAAAAATCTTGTAACTAAAATTTGTGCTGAAATTCAAAATTCCAGTATCAGAATCACTCCCAGTTTTTTTAGTCCCATTTTCGGAATTTCAATGTAAAGGTCCCCACACACCAACGCGAAATTTCGCAGACGCCGCGAAACTTGCTCAAAAATTGTTCTTGAAAAGGCGATATTCGAATAAAAAAGATTTGTTTGTGGTGAAAAGTTATAAAATTTGTAAAACAAACCATTCGTTTTATATTTCATCACTAGCTAATTGCTACGGGATCAATATTGTCTGTAAAAATGTACATGTTGATACTTCTTGAAATTGCCCGAAGGTAACCCGGCCACTGTTTCGACAAAGAGAGTGAGCATTCTCAGAGAGAAGAAGTTGTATCAGAAAAAATTTTTGGGTGTCCGGAAAAGTTGTGAAAATTCGCACAAAAACGAATTAAATTTATTAATTAATTCAAAAAATATAAAAGCAATTGTGTTAAAGGTGCCCCTAGCATCAACGTGTATTGTGGTAATTGAAATATGTGTTATGAAAAGAGGAAAATCGCAGTTTCATCATAGTTCAAGGAGGCTGAGACTGTTAAAAAATCGCAATCCAGCGCAGCCCCAAAAAGACTCCAACGCCACCACCACCACTACTACCACCCAAAAAAACATTTCAGGGCGAGGTGGAGACGCAAATGTGTATTCAGTGAACTCTGCGCCGCGCCTCTGTCGTCGTCGCTAGGCGGTGATGTATTGGATATTGTTGGATGTGCTTCTGCAGGGGGTGGGAGGATGAGGATGCCACAAACCACCTACCTGTCTGTCCGTCCACCGCCTAATGATTTGGTGTTTCGTTTTTCTTGCATGCTGAATTCACTAAATTAAAGAAATTTCACTTATGAATTGAAAAAAAAAAACTACAAAAACCAAATTTAATGAAAAGACAACTTGTTTTTGCCGGTCGGTCGTCGGATTGCGGTTCAGACACTCTGCACTTTGCATCCTGTATTTTCAGTCAAAGTTTTTGAGGCATTAGTAACCCTTCTATCTCATAGTATAGACTCCGGCGTTTCATCGATCAGATTGGCGCTTCTGTTTTTCGCCCATTCGTTTTTTTGTCTTGATAGCATGGGTGCGTGAATGCAAACATGATAAATTACTTTATCGCTGCTCATCGATTGATCCACAATGACAATGATAAGATAACGTACTTGGAATTTGTACGTACGATATTGAATACAAAACTAGTTCGTTATTTAATGAAATTTCGTACCCCAATATCTGGAGATAGACGAGCATATTTTCGGAGAAAATCATTCCATAGTTCGAAATTATAAACTTATTAGTTTCCCTGATTTGCTCTTATAGGGTTGTCCCCACTTCTAGCTTAGTTATTTTAACAAATTGTATCCCTTGTGACAGCTGTAATACGGTCAACTTCGTCCACTTGTCCACTTGGATATCAATAAATATTCTACAAACTTTGGTTATGACAACAATTTGGCATTTAAGATGGGCTTACCGTGTATCTTAAATCTGTTTAAAGATTTTTATTTATTTTGTTTGAATGATACTCCTTCAAACTTGAATGCTGTACGATGAATCGACAAAATAAAATAATGTCAATATCAATTTGGACTTCTTTATCATAAATAATATATTGAATGAGTTAATTGCTATCAATTTGCATAAAACTATATTCACTGACTCATGCAACTCGCCATTTCCCCACCTGCATACAAATTTCTAAATATATATATTTTTTTTCTGTTGATTAGTAATTAATACACTAATTAATCGAGTGAATACAGTCTCAAGTTAAATTTTACTCTCAAATAGCTTTTAGGAGTGACAACCAAACACCAAATCCGAATACGAATACGAAACGCATTTAATTGAATCGAATTTTTTGTGGATCTTGTGCACCACAAAAATCTAATAAAGAAAAAAAAAACAATTCTTCCTTTGCATTCGTAAAAAAATTCGAAAACATTTTTTCCAAAAAAATGGGCTGCACTACATCTGCTGAGGAACGAGCCGCCATCCAGCGTTCCAAGCTAATCGAAAAGAATCTTAAAGAAGATGGCATCCAAGCGGCAAAGGATATCAAACTGTTGCTACTTGGTAAGTTAATATTTTAAATTCTTTATCATTTAAAATCAACTTCCTTAGAGCAATGAAGACATTTTTTTTCTGCACATCCGTGTTAATCTTTTTTTTGGAAAAACTAGTTTTATTTTATAACAAGTAAATAAGTTATTTTCAACTCAATAAAATCTGAATTTTTCCCAATATTTTTAATGTTTGTGCTTACTTCTTTGAATTGTATTTTTTTTCTTTCACCCATTCACTCTGCCACCAAGGCGCGTTTAATTCCTTAAAAAAAAACCAACAAAAACAAGATGATAATAGCTTGCTTCTGCTTTTCTATGTCGAACGGCAGCAGTAGGAAGCGGCAGTGTCGAAACGGTTGCATTTTCAACACGAATCAAGTGCAACTGTTGCTAATGCCTCTTGGTTTTGTTGTTCTTGCCAGTGGAATACTGTGAATAGCAACACCAACAACTATGAAGTGTACATAAAAATGCCATTGTTGTTTAAAGAATGAAGTAGTTATGAATACCGCTGTTGCAATCATAACACTTTCAACGACTCTTCCACAAGATTCAAATCAACAATTAACATTGCAATGTGTAGCGAAAGATGAGGACTTGCTTGATAGAGAAATATAGAAACCAGTGGAAGATTTACAATTGCTTTCCATAAGCCAAGTCTATCTTGAGTAGTTTGTTTTTAGTCTTAATTATTATTTAAACATAATCCATTCAACGGTGGCTTGTAACCCCATTAAAGCCGAATTATTGAAAATATAGTGGTTTTCTTTTATATTTATTGCATTGGCAATTTGTTGCTTTTATTAATTTATTTTTTTTTTGTTTTTCTTTACTTGCTTTCAATTCTTACAAACTATATGTACACTTGATGGTTAAATTAAAGTATCTTAGGGATCATCACCTCATCACAGTGTTTCGATTCGCAGTAGTATCAGTTAGTATCACTTAGTGCTTGAAGTACTTGGTGTAGTAGTCCTCGAAGAAAGTGTAGTCGAAGTGGCCGTAGTTCTTGTATTCATGGGCGTATTGGTCGAAGTTATCGACATGGAAGATTTCCACATCCTTGAAGTACATATTGGGCACATAGAAGTCATACTCATCGATGACGCGGTCGAATGGATAGCCGAATGGCAAATTGTCAATGTGACGCATACCCGAGCCGATGCCGCAATAGTACGTGTAATCGTAGGCCATGAACTGAGCCTTATCACCAACGTATGGGGTAACCATGAAGAACATTTGCATAGGCATGCCCTTCTCCCAGCCGCGTGGCAGGATCAGACGATCGGGGAAGCCGCAGTGTGGCTCGCTGATGTCCAGTGGGAAGTCGTATTTGCCTTCGTAGGCCATCATCACGTAGTAGTAGAGCTCCGTGTATGTCGTACGATCCTTGACAGTCCAGTAGAAGTCCTTGGAGCCGCGCTTGAAGACATTCTCGCCCGCAACTAAGTCGTACACGAATTCATCCAATTCCCAGAAGTTCTCACGGTTATCGCTGAGCGAGATGACACGTCCGAATTCGTCATATTTAGGTCCGATGAATGTGCGAATGACCGCCTTGTAATCCTTGTCCGATTGCACAGTGAAGTCGAAGTGGAATGGCTTGTGGTTGAGGCGCATTTGGCGAGCCAAGAGGGTCTTGTCCCACACGAATTTGCCATCGACGAAAGTCATTTTGTCGTTCATCAAGTTGGTCACATCGAAGTCCACCAAATCGAAGTAGGTAACCAATTCATCAATATTGACATTCTTGAATTGGACGCCCGGGAAGAGCAGCTCTTCGTGTGTGTAGGGAGCGAAGTGGTATTTGAAACGGTAGAATACATCGGCAATCTTCTTGTAGAACATATAGAACATGGGATCGCGCATCATTGTCTCGAAGTTCATGAACACATTAGGGTGGACCTGGTAGTCATTGTAGTCCACATCGCCGAAGTACATATGCGAAAGCATGTACCAGTAGGAGAAGAAGTACTTGTCGAACGAATCGATATTGCCTTGCATCAGGTTGCCAATATATTCAATGGACTCGGGTTTGCGCATATCGATCATTACACCGGTGCTCGTCTTGTAGAAGCCTGTATCCACAATATTGTAGATGCGGTTGATGGTGCTCATGATGTTGTTCAACATGTCGAAGTTGCCGTAGGTCTTAACTTCCCAATAGTTCTTGCGGTAGCTATAGCCCACGCCATTGTATGAGATCAGCTCGGGATCGTAGCCATATTCGATTTCGGTGTACCACGAGAATTCGGGGATATCACCAAATCCATGCGACAAACGTTCCATGTAGTAGCGCGACAGCAATTGTTGCACATTGTACAGCCAGTACTCACCACGACGATCCTTGTTCAAGCCGAAGGTCTTGCCATCCAAGAAGAAGGCATAGTCCATGTTCAGGTAGTACCAGTACGAGTTCCAGCCCAAGTCTTCGGTGAAGTAGGAGAGCTTAGAGTGTTCGTTGAACACCTCAATATCGCGTGTATAGTCGACGGGCATATACCACATCTTCACGTCCTTCATCATCGACATGTATTTGGGGTCTTGGTTGAATTCGTAGATGTTTTCGCGCAGCATGTACTTCTCCTCAGCATACCAGTGCTCGCCGAGACCCATCAGTTTCCACCACTGCCACATCTTCCAGTCCTTCATGTACACATAATCGTCCTTGTAGTATTTGTTGTTCTTGTAGTAGACGTCATCGAACTCCTTCTCGTACATCACCCACTTGCTCCACACACTGTAGTCGAACTTCTCAGCCTCGTAGATGAATTTGCCATTGAAGAAATATTGAGGGAAGATTTCATAGATCGAAGGCAGCATCAAGCCCTTGAAGTCGTCGCGGTGGATGACAGCCATGGTCAAAGCATAAACGAACATGCCTTCGTTCACATGCATGCGAGCCCAGCAGACATTGTCGACGAACGTTTCCCAGTCCTTGGCGTAGTAGAAGAAATTGAACAGGCCAAAAGCTTGCTTGTGGTGGGTCTTGGCGAGCGCACCAAAGAATTCACCTTTAGGCAAAAGCGCACCCATCTTGTAGGACTGCCAGAATTTCTCCATGTGCATGTCATAGTGCTGCAAAGGCAATGAATGTAAAGCAAATAGTAAGATTCAGTTTTTGGTTGGTTTATAATCGCGGGCACTCTGAGACCAGCGAGGTCCTTTGAGCCACTGGGGACCTTCACTTACAGTGTAGTATGACTTGTCAATGATGAATTTGTCACCACGCTTGATCCATTCCTCGAACATCAAAGGATCCTCAACGCGATAGACAACTTCGAAGAGGAACTTCTGCTTCTCCAGGAATGCCTTGTCTGCGATTTTGGTGTCGACCACTGTTGAAGCCACAAAGGCAACACAGGCCAAAAATATAATAGCGAGTTTCATTGTGAAAGTACTAGCTTCCAACAGGTTGAGAGTCGATTTACTTCTGAGTTCTGCATCTGCAGTGCTGGCTTTTATACCCCACGCTCTTATCGCGTTTGCCAAAGCTAACCTGAAGATTTTTCGGGGTCTATTTTCGTTGAGATTGCAAATAATTATTTTTGTTCTTTAAGAAATTCTTATCAATACAAATTTATGCTGCAATTTTTTCGAATTCATTGATGTTTCTATGCGCTTATATCCGTCTAGGAATGACCCGCGGATTGAAGCGTTGACCGTGTGTTATCTTCTACAGTCAAAAGTGCAGCATTCATTTTATAGTTAATTAGTTTGTATGAATAACAACTTCTGCCCACAGGGTGTCATTCTGTGCCGAAATTTTACGTTCAAATTGAGTTTTCCTCAAACCAAAGCAATTAATTTGTATTCACTAGTCACAATCAAATTTGAAAAGAAGAGGTCAGGCGACAAGTCGAAAGTGTAAAAGTGTGGCTATGCCAACTGCAGACATTGTTCCTACTTACCCCACCAGCAAGCAGGTAGATCATTGTGACAGGAAATGTAAGCTATTCCCCCACACAACAAAGGGAAACTCATATATTGTACCAAATGATAGTCAACAAGAAACATGATGAAAACGTTACAGCAAATGCTTGCTGTGGCATGCATCACATGAAGCCAACGATGGGAACGACATTGAGTCAGAAGAAGAGTTTGTAAAGAAGTCGGAAGTGTAGCCATTTTGAATAATTTTAATTTGCCATAAAAGCCCACAACACAACGTTTGGCATACCCACATTTGAAACCATTTGACGAGTAACTAACTATTCACGAGGGACATCTGGCACGGACGTTGAAAGTCTACATTCCATTTGAGTGGGTGAAAACCCTGAATGAAACCTAATCAACACTACTCTCAATTGAATGCCAAAACCATATCATATGAGTCATGTACCGTAACAAATACAGTAGTTTCCGTTAATTTCCATTCGCGGTTCTCTCACAAAGTCCTACTACCCCCAAAAGAGAGTGCAGTCATTGTCAGCTTCTGCAGTAGCATTGCCAGAACAAATTATTATATGAAGCCTAACTGGAAGGTTTCCAGCCTTTTAGGTTTTACTTGTGAACACAAATGTTTAGTACTTTCTCTATAGTAAAATTTATTATTTATTTTACAAACTAAAAAACATTTGTCTCAATGCGCAATTGCATTATAAAATTATTAAACAAGAATTAGAAAAATGTGTAAAAATATTAAGTATATTTCAGTATACAAAGGTAAGGTTAAGATGGCAAGGTTAAGGTGGCTGCCCACACATTTGCGCAATTAGACCGAATTGGCTGCAAAGGCCTGTCGCTGCAATTAGCCAATTGACCAATTGATAACAGATATGAGAATTACAGTTTAATAGGGTAGAAATGCGACTGCAGGCATTGAATTGCTTGAGAAAAATTCGTATGCTTGTCCAAAAACAAAAATTTAACAAAATCTAATTGAAATCAGGAGATTAGTTAATTGCCTGACTTTCTGCATCTACTTATGACCAGGAAATCCTTTATTATGGTTCAAAAATATATTTCTCAATTTCATCTTTTTCACTATTAATCCATTCTAACGTTTCAATAGCCGCATTGCATAATTGATCAATGCAAAATTAACAATGAATTCGAATTCTCAATCGAATTTAATTGAAAAAGTCAAGTGGTCATTGGTTGCTCCATTCTGCCATGCTTGTCAATTGTCAAGCTCTTTGGCTGCCTTGGCGTGTTAACTGGTCGCACTGAAAATGTCAATTTGTTTATTTATGTCATGTGTATGACAAGTGCTCTGCTCTTCGTTTCTATTGAATTTACTGCGTTTGTGAACTGATAATTCAATTAAAATCGTTCTCAAATTAATTTTCCTTCAAGTGACTTTCAAGTGTTTTTTTGTGTTTGCAAATTCAACGTACAAGAATCAAATCATTTTTTTTAAGTTTTGAAAGTGAATTAATCGAAAGCTTAAATAACTGTAACAATCGGAGATGCATTCATATTTGATAGAAATTTTCGAGCAAAAAATATGTTTTATTTGTGAATGGGACTCGAGTTCCAATAACGATATGAGGCGTTCAGTTCCATACTGGTTATATACAAAATTTGCATTTTCAATTTGCTGTGTGTATTTTTATCCGAAATTAAGTTACGCAACAATAGTTTAACCAAGAAGATATCAATTAGTAACTTTTCATTGCAATAGTTTGTGCATTTAGGGTTGCAAATCAATTAAACATTCGTCAACTGATTAAGTACACTGATTCCGTTTAAACGGACAGAAAGGATACCTACATAATTTCACAAATGCTGAGAATGGCTATAGTTTTTTTTCGCAGCAGAACTACAATATTTCTCCTATTATAAGGTGTACTCTATATGATAGTCTTGAATTCCGGAAATGTTAGGCTATTTGCTGTTTATAATTTCTTATATTCTAAGAACTTTATTCCTACGAGCTGGCATCCCTGAAACATATCAAACAAAAATATTCTATGACTAAAGAAAAAAACTCGTGACAAACTTACACCTCTGAAAGGAACTGTGCAATTCCCCAGTGAGTTTAAGGTTTATAGCTTGTCACACCTTGGCACATGCCATCCCGACAAACGCACCAGTACGAACTGCAATAATTTATCTACGCTGCCACTCTAATGACAGGCACAAGATGCACCATACCAGGAGAAGTACAATCATTTGAAAGATAGAATGAACTGAGTGAGTGCGTGCGTGCAGGGAATAGTTTGATGTATTGAAAGGCAACCCTATGTGATCAGGCTGAAAATGTAAATTCGTTTGAAAAAATCTTCCGGGTAATCTACCTTTTATGTTTACCAATATTTTATGCACACGCATGTGGACATATTTTTTTATATAGGGCCGAACAATTCAAGGGCCTTTTTAGTCTAAGGGCTAATCCGTGCCTGTCTATGTGAAATGAATTAACCCTCCTTTTACCCTGAGTGCTGAGCGCAATATAGCAAAATACCCTTTTCGCAATTGGAGATACATGGAATACTCTAGTGTGTGTGCTACGCTGGGTTATACTGAAGCGTGCCTCTTGGGTGCTCTACGCTTAAGTATTACACACAATTAGCTGATGTTCTGGAGAGCAGCAGCAGCAACAACAACCACCAACGTCATCGAGCACTCTTCGCCCGTGAACATCATCCGTCCATCGCCAATCTCCAGCTGGCTCTACGTAGAGCTCTACGGCACATGCGTTTGAGGCACACACACACTGATGCACTCGGAATTATAATTTCAATTCCATTTTCGAATTTAATTTCATTTCGAGGGAGTTTTTCGAATTTCCAGCCACAAACAAGTGAGCACTTCTGTATGTTGTCGGTCGGTCGGTCGTTCGTAAATTTAAATTTTTTTTTCCTGTATACTCTTTATGTGCCCCCAAAGCTTTCGCATAGAGTAGAGAATTTCCATTGAGGAATTTCGTGTTTTTTTCTTTCTTCTTTTCCGCGGATTCGAAAATTTTCAACTTGACTCTGGTACATGTCGGTTAGGGCGGCTCCATTCAATTGTTCGTGCGTTTTCATGTCGAGCTCGTAACTTTGCTGTTTAGCCAGTCAGTCGGGGCGACAAAACCGAGAAATATTTAATTGAAACGGATAAAAAGTGTTTGTGTCGTTTTCGGTTTGACTACGGTTTGATAAATAGTTTCGTTAGAGAATTTTTTAAGTGAAAATACCCTAAAAGAAGCAAACGCCCTTTGAGGCAACGCAAAAAAACCAAGTGCCAAACGATAGAAGAAATTCAAAGAACCAAGATTCTTTCACCACACCCGCTTCTCCACTTCTAGTGAAAACATTTTCTCTATCGTCCATGAAGTGTTCGTTAATATGAAATCAATTTTATTAACAGAATTTTTCCATTTCAGTGCAAAAATTGTGCAAATATTAAAAGGAAAAAATTCGCGTTCGTGCCTAAAATGAAAGATTTTCTGTATAACGAAATATGTGCGAATGATTCATAATTCTTTTGGAACTGAACTATACATTTTTTTCTCGCATGCATTATTTGTTTTTACTACCCCCGCCCCCTCAGTTGGCCACTCATACGTTCTGTACGAGAAGGGCACAAAAACGAAACGATGGTTTTTAAATGAAAACAAGTGTTATCTGCGTTTATCATGCAAATAGTTAGTTTATCGCCGAGTTGCGAATATGAACAAATCCACATTTACACACTATGAGCTTCAATACGTTTTCTCCCAAATAATTTTTACACTCTTTTATTGATTTTTTGCATCTGATAAAGTGAAGCCAAGAGTGAAGCACCATTTCTGGAAAAGGTTAAGGGCTCAAGGTTTCTGAGCCAATTCGAATTCATTGGAAGTGATTTTGAATTTCAGAAATGTCCTATAAAATCAAATCAAATGAAACAAGTTAAAAGAATCTATAGAATCTTGAATAAAAGTCCTTCCATCCATCAAGTGTGCTAAGAGATTTTTCGCTCACGCAATTTGTACCCAAAACCTGGAAGTGATAGAGCCTGAGAAAGTAATTTCTGTATTTTTTTCCTTTCGAAATTATAATTTCGAATAGAAACGGGGTTGAAAAATATCCATTAATGCGAGAGGAGCGAAGTTATTATTGTTGAGAGCATCCACTGGCTTTTCGAAGTTAGCTTTCGATGTGCCAAATTCGTCTGACTTTCCATGTTTATTTGTCAACAAAATTTAGCCAAAAAATAAGAATGTCTCTACGCATTTGACCAAAGTGAAAAAAACGAAATTTTATTAAAAAAAAAAAAAAGAATTGGAAGTCTCAAGTGATAAAATAGAAGAAAAAATCTCCTTAAAGCCTGACACAAAATAAGGAAAGGCGCTTCGTTTGAATCGAATTGGGATTTTGTTTGTTCCGTTTTTTTTCATTTGCCACAACGATTTCGGCCAATTTCGGCCGATTCAAACGACCTTCAAAACGTTTTGTGTTGAGGCAATACGCACTATGGGCTGCGCACAGTCTGCCGAGGAAAGGGCCGCAGCCGCAAGAAGTCGCCTAATTGAAAGGAATCTGAAGGAGGATGGCATACAGGCAGCTAAGGATATTAAACTCCTTTTGCTGGGTGAGTTGTGGAGTTGTTGTTCTAAATAAAGGATATTCGCTGTTCTTTTTTAGCTACCTTCGTAGCAAATCTTTTTTTGGGTCATGTACACCAACCTACAGGTAGGACAACAAGAGCTTCCAGTGCTTAGCTACGTGCAATATTTACGTTCTACGGGAACGTTGTGAATAATATATTTTCTCGATCAATGAACTTTTCTAGTTAAAAGAAAGTAAATTTATTGAGTTGATTTTAAGTTTAAACTTTAAAGTCTATTGGCTGGGCTGAATGGGTTTAAATAAAATGTTCTTTAAATATTAGGTTAGGTTTTGTTAATACTTGAAAAGGTGGTTACAAAATCGTTAATTCGTTAAACAAATTACATTTTTGGAAAGTTAACTTTAACGAATAACTTAAACTTTTTTACGGAATTAACAAAGTTAACGATGTAATTTTGTTAACTGCTCAGCTATGCTCATAAAGTATTAATTTGATATTTAAAAATTTTTGACTGTACGCAATCTTTTGACAGTAAATACCCGCTTATTGTACCAAAAATCGCCTCCTTGAATCACGCGCCATTGTCCGTAGTATACATTCTGTAAATTTCATGCCATCCATTCATTTTGATTTACAATTCCCAACGCAAAGTTTATAATTATTTGCCGAACCGTATATGCAATTTACTTGGCTTATGGCATAAACAAAAATTTCCCATTGTAGCGAGTAACAAATTACATGTTTTCCTTAAAGTCTTTCAATTTGTCTAGAAAAACATGTCTACACGCCTCGTCGCCCATGCACCTTCTCCCCATGCACTTTCATAATTATTGAGGGACGGATATTAAGAAATGAGTTTATATTCAATTGCAAATTGAATTGAAAAATGCAATTTGTTCTTCTGCCGCCTTATAAAATTATTATTGTTGGAGATGAAAATTTGATGGAAAAAAAATATAGCGAATATGTTTTGTTTATAGGAGATTTTTGTTTAAATGTTCTTTGACTGCTGACTGCCACTTTTCAGTTCAAACACTTTTTTCTCCTGTACTTTTTCTTCGTTTTTGTCTAAATTTAGCTGGGTTCCATGGCGTTTTGGAATGATGCGTTGTATGAGGATAGCTCGTCGCGTTTAGTTGAGCTCATCGGATTTTCATGTTGTTTACATTTCATACAAATTAATTTCCTTAACGGCGGCGCTCCTCCATTCTGCTCTACTAAATATTTCGATACATTTTCTTTTTCAATGCAAAACGGTTCTTTTTTGAAATTTTTTTGTTACTTCATTGTTTGCTTATTTTCTATACACACACACACTCATTAAAAATAAGTACTCTTTTTTTCTTTCTCCATCTCATTTCGTGTCTACACAAATTACATTTATTAAATTTCATGGAGAATATTAACGCACTTCGTTCTTAAAATACTTAAACAAACATTAAAAAAAACAACAAAATTATTTCATTGTTAAAACCATTTGTTGTTTTTTTTTTTACAATATTTGATGGATTCGCGATGACCCACGCTATAAAAATTTTTAACATCATCTGGTTCTGTGAATTAGTTGAAATCTGTTAAAGAGAGGTGGGAGGTGTTTAGATGAGTGACTCGTGACAAAAAAAATGGAAAATGGTTTTTTTCGAAGAACACTATTTTGAAATGCATTTCGTATTCCAATCATAATGTACTAGTTAGTCCATAGACCATACTTTTCATAATAGCTTTGTAGATTTCCGGAATAATATCACTTCTCTAGTTTAGCTCGAAATGTATACTTACTATTTTTTTTTAAATTACGCTAAACGATAAATAATTGAGTTTTTAAGTATACGAAATGCTTGAGTTCATTCGTTGTGAGAAATCACTAATTTCTCAGAATTATTAAGGAAATATTGAATATTTATTTTCTTTCGCCTGTAGAAATGCTTTTGAATAGAATATAGGTGGGTATGTAGTTAGTTGCTTTAATGAAAATACGTTAAGCTCTTTGTATAGCGGGTATCTACAATTTCTTCTTAGCAATCTTGAAATGCTGTTCGTCACATCATCATCAAAATCATAACAACAATTAATCCATTGTATGTGCTTAGATTTTATGCGTTTGTGTTGTTTTTGTATTTTTTTGCATATACATATTGGTGTTGTATGTGCTTGCCACCACAGTGATTTCTACTTAAGATGTTCTACGAAAGGGTTCTTGACTGTTGGACCGTTTGAGAGGAGAGGCGATGAGGAGGGTACTTGTGAATTCAAAAGAAACTGTTTGTCGCTGCTGATAAAGATTTACAAGACCGTTAGTGTATTGATATAAGGAATACTAATTGCCTAAAGTAACACACATCTATGTTCAAGTAAATACATCCAGCGGATCATACATATTTACTGATTTCCT
This sequence comes from Heteromyza rotundicornis, assembly GCA_951394025.1. NCBI lineage: Eukaryota > Metazoa > Arthropoda > Insecta > Diptera > Heleomyzidae > Heteromyza > Heteromyza rotundicornis. The sequence goes on along the minus strand of OX596011.1, from coordinate 20,034,687 downwards.
CCGTTTATTTAGCAGTTTAAGCATAAATTATGCAATTAGAGCGAATTGAAAGATTACGAATTGAAAGCAATTGGACTGAGTGGCCGTCTTTGTTTGTGAGTCAATAACTTGAAAAGCCGCCAGCTGAATACCTTTGTAGAAACACAGACTGTTAGCTAGTGAGTTGAACTATTCTTACCCCGAAAACGAGTGTAGTGAGAGCAAATCCTGTAACCCTAATAAAAGAAACGTTGAAACATTTTATTTTACAATATGAAAATTCTGGGAAATTTTTGGAAAATAAATATTGTTATAGTTTGAATTTTGTTTTTAACATTTACATCTAATTCTTTGTATGCGACCACAAATCTTTCAGCTTCAGCATACTTTTATTCATATTCTCTCCTTGTATATTTCTAGGTGCTGGTGAATCGGGCAAAAGTACAATAGTCAAACAAATGAAAATCATTCACGAGAGCGGGTTCACCCCAGAAGATTTCAAACAATATCGGCCGGTTGTGTACAGCAACACAATACAATCATTAGTTGCAATACTTAGAGCAATGCCAAACCTCAGTATTCAGTATAGCAATAATGAGCGGGAGGTAAGTACGCAAAAAGGAAATATAAGTACACAATGATAGGCCTCCCACATAATAACTATTATTATTTTCATTTTATATTTTGCTTTCATTTACAGAGCGATGCAAAAATGGTATTCGACGTGTGTCAACGCATGCACGATACCGAACCCTTCTCAGAGGAACTTTTGGCTGCTATGAAGCGATTGTGGCAAGATACTGGCGTGCAGGAGTGCTTCTCACGCAGCAACGAATATCAACTGAATGATTCCGCTAAATAGTAAGTACCCTGCCAGCTACCCCAATCGATTACTATATTTATAGTTACATCAGATGCTGCGGTTATATGTAAATACTTTACTTGTGTTGCTAATATGCACGCAATCTGGCTTCGAACTCTATAGTGCATAGTAAACAATATGGCATGCGGAAAATTACTATTCCGCCTAATTCATCATAAATTGTGAATTGAAATAATGATTCAAGCAGTGGTGATTATGATCTATGAGTCAATGATCATGTGTAGGATTTAGATTTAGACTGAAAGTTTTTTAACCCAAGTACTAATTTGAACAATTTTAGTCGCACGTAAATAAATATTTTGGCAGAAGGAAAAATTTCGTAATATCGCTCCAATCTCAGTCTCGTCTTGAGTCAATACTTTTTTTTTATTTTTCGTATAAATTTTTATTTGGTTTGTGATTTATAAAATTTTATCTTAATCTATTAATACTTGTCTATGCAACCTAATCTATATAATTTAGTATATTGTATAATGCAGTTGAACAATCCACGCCCCAACCCCTTACTCATCTCGCAACGTCAGTTTGAAATTGAGCGGCGATTTCGGTATGTAGGTTGAATTGACTTTGTACACCAATTCTCCCGAATCGTATGTGACTTTGTATTTACGGAATATCTGAACGAAGATTAATTTAAAGTAAAATCTGATAATATATAAATTATTTGGACTCTTACCTTCGCTAGCAGCGTATTCAATTCGATTTCGGCAAAACGCCTACCCACGCACATGCGACGTCCAAAGCCGAATGGCAAACTGACAAAGGGATGAATTTTCTGCCCAGCATGTGGACACTCAGAGGCTATAATAAAGATATTTATTTGTGAGAAATATAATTATGAAAAGTTACTTATAATTAGCAACTCGTAATTATGGCCATCGGCAGATACAAAATTAAATTTTTTAATTAACTCCAAACAGAAACTTACACGATTGCACATGTTTCATCCAGCGTTCGGGCATAAATCGTTTTGGTTCGGGGAAGTACAAGGGATCATTGGACACCACAAGATGTGGGAATATCACATGAGTCTGGAAATAAATTATTCCAAATTAAATATGCAATAAAATTCCTCGTCGTCCCTTGATTCCTTACCCCCTTTGGTATATGATAGCCACTGATAACAGCATCTGATTGAAGACTTCGGCCGTTTGCAATAACAACGGGATACATTCTAAAAAACCAAGAAGAAATGTTAAGATCAATTTAAAAATGTTCACACGCCAATTGCCCACCTTAATGTCTCCTTGATGCACGCCCTTAAAAAAGGCACCTGCTCAAGTGTATTCTGATTTATTTCGGCCTCGGGCGTGGGGAAAATATTTCTCAACTCTTCGAAGAGTTTCTCTTGTTTGTCGGGATTTTTGGCCAACTGATAAATGGTCGAAGAGGCGGCCACTGAAGTCTGGCAAATCACCGAAGATTGAGATTAATTATGAAACAAGAATTACTTCAGATTAAGAAGAAAAAAGTTATCCCTCCTACCGTATCTACACCAACTAAGAAAAGATCTAAGGCCAAAATGGCAGCCAATTTCCGATTGCCTGTCTTGCGTACAATACGTTCCACAATTGAAATATCCGATTCGCTCTTCTCTGTCGAACAGGAGTCTGCTTTGTCCATAGTGCTGCTAATGTTCTTCATGCAAATTCTGATAAAATCAAATTGATAAAATGTCCATCATTGTAATTTGTTTGGTTTTCCTATTACACTTACTCTGTGAAACTATCCAAAGCCTGTACAAAGCTCCTATACGCCTTTGTGGGATAGAAACGCCACAGTGGCATTCTCAACTCCAGTTCGGGCACAGCCCAGAAAAATGTATTAATGGCGTCGATAATTTTCTGCGATTCCTCGGTACCATTCGGTGTCAAACAGCCCAGACGGGTGTCCAACGAAACGCGGCCCACAGCTGCAGGAACAAAATGGAAAATAAAGTTGAAAAAATAAAAGTGTTTTTTTTTCGTCCAACTCACATTCAAGCGCCCACTTGTAGAGTTCGTGCAGGAAATTTGAGGGCAGTTCACCATTCTCATTGCGCATTTCGTGTACTCTGGGAAATTGTATTTTAAACCATAATTGCTGCACAGCATTTGTATAAAGATATTTTTTGATGGAGTACATACCTCGTCATAAACTCAGTTGCTATTTCATTTAAGGGTGGTATGTATTTTCTGGCCGTTTGAGGTTGTAAAAGAATTTGCTGAACTTCGTGACGAAAGATTTCCCAATTTCTGCCATGTCTGTAAAAATGTGAAAAGAAATATTTTCGATAGAATTACAAAATTGACTTTTATCTTTAGTTCATAAAGGTGGTATAGTCATATGATGACACTTTTGCAACTTACACGCCAATAAGTCCTGCAATGTCTCCAAAGAAATCCCGTCGCAGTTGGCCTTTGTAATGTCTCAGCGAAGGCATCGATGGCCTGAAATTCAGATAATTCAAATCATAGTTTTATATAAAATTCTGATTAACCTCACTTTAGTGCATTCTTCATTACAAACGAAACATTTGCTCATCCAACTCATTTAAAATTTACAATAAAAAAAAACTTGAAAAGCCTCTCCAACTCTCCGACAATGAATAGGGTTGCGTGTAGACAATCAGGCGACAGAAAGCCTTTTACAAGTATCTAAACAACAACAACAGCAAAAAAACATAAAAAGAAATATCCACTAAACACACACTCATACCTTCGCTTGCGACAACACAAATAAAAATGGTTGGGAATTTAATTTGAAAAGAAATCTACAATCTGAAAACACAGCGACGACATAATCAAATGGAATTAAGGCATTCACGTCAACACCACAAACAACAGGCGTACAAGAAAGGCGAAACACTGCCAAATAGCCCGGAGACAAACTTCTCCGGAATGATAGCAATGTTAAATTAAGAAAATAGACAACAAAAAAAAAACATTAAAATTCAGCATAACAATAGTACCACGAAAATGGCCACACAAAAAGCGGCGGCCAAATTGTTGTGTGTCGTAAGAAAAAATCATAATCTGTGCGAATCGCGGTGAGGCTACTGCATCGTTGCAAGAGGGGAGTGGTTGTAGCGAATGTTGTGTGAATGACCCATGTGGCTAAAGATTAACCTATTAACCGGCTAATGTCATCGCCAACGTGGTCTCATCATCGTCATAATCGTTCAGTGTACGTCTTTCATGGCGTTGACAGCCACACCGCGTATTGATATACTCTTTGGGTTATTTTTGTTTTGAACTTGTTGGCTCCCATATCGAAGTAATCAAGTGTGGGTTACCTACCTTGCTTTCGTCATACTTACTTTAAATTGTTTCTTTTTTACTTTTAGTTAAGAGCACACGCACTTCACTTTGTCTAATTCCTTTGTCTGATTCAAACGCGGTGTCAAGTCAGTTCGGTCTGAAATGCCTTTGTATATGATTTATGGCGTTTTATGGTTTGGGGCGCAATAAAGTAACACTTGTGTGCTTTGTACACAAATAAAATCTACCCAATTCCAAAGCTGAGGTAACCTCAACAATAAAGTGCTTCTTTCTTTATGTTTATATTCGCTCATAATTCACAACGAATGCAGCGGCATTTGGAATGGTTTTTTTTTTGTTTCAATTTCCACCTTACGCACTTTCATTTTCATTCCACAGTTTGTAAATAAATTGAATTGCCAAGGTTGATATTTATTGCAGTTGATATCTTCCGAATTGTATTTTTTTGTTTGCTCTATTAATTAGCATGTATGCCTACCAATTCAACAATATACCCGTCTTTGCATAATCTCACAATACATCACAAAAATTTGGGGAAAAAACTACCGAAAAAAGATTTAACTAAAAAATGAAAAAAAATGTGTGTTTTAACGTTTGTGAATGAGTTGGCATTTTTTGCACTTTATATTATTAAATATGCAAAATTATTCAAAAAGACTCACTCACAAATGCGAAGATGGAGAATGTGATGCCTATTTATTACAAAGAAAAATTAATCGTTTAATGTGATCTCGAATTGTCTAGTTTAGTGATTTTGGAATGCTTGACTGCTTTATTCAATAAATCCAAAATGAACGAATTAAAACTAAAATCAAAACCCGCGCGCTGGCTGCATTATATAAATTGCGCCATATACCATTTGCATTTGATTGCCAATGAAAAGAGAAACTCGTTCGGAATCAATTCACACCCAAAACAAGATTTACAAACGTTTAAAGTTATAAACGAAGTGCTGTGATACCAAATGATCCAGTGATGGTACAACCATTGATGGCTGAGAATTATCAACCTGATTGTGTGAAATGACCTGTATGAATTGCTGGCATCGCAACAAATGTCTCGTGAAAAGGAACTTTAAGCACACAATGTCTTGAACCTATGAGAGTGGAAGTAATGCAAATATGAAAGAGAGCAAGTTTAGAATGAAATGGTTTCGACATGGTGGCAGAAATTGTTGTCATCTTCGTTGTATAATAAGAAATTAAAACAAAATCTCCATAAATGTAGAACCATTTATTTTTTAGTAGAAAATTGGATTGGTTTAGCAAGCAAACTCATTTAATTGGAACAAATCGAAATCCAAATTCGAAATCATAAAATTGTATAGGAAAATACTCGGAGGTTGGGTCAACGGTTTAATTGTTTTTCCTTCCTTTGATGAGCTTAATGTTCAGTTAGATTGTAATCTTTTAGTGAGTCAGAGGTAAGAAGACAAAAAATTGCTTGCTTAATTTGTATTTGCACTGAATTTTGGCTGTAAATGCAACCAAGAAAACTACTGATAGATAGCTGATATCTTTAAAATTATGTGTCCAATCTTACCTGTGTGGCATAGTTTCTTCCTTTTTGAAAATGTTTCTTATTTCATCGCCATCGAATATGAACAGCAAATCCGGATGGCCAATGAGTCCACCAACTTTGGCAATTTTACCATAATTGATATGCAACTCTTTCATGACTTTGTCTAGGTCGCTGATTTTGTATTGTCCTGATGGAAAAAAATTAAATAAAATTTTAACCAAGAGATAACCTTGAACTTGCATCATAATTTTATTTAATATTTTCGTTGCGCTTCATACACATTTGACCTCATAGTTTTTGACTTACCAATGAGTGGAGCAAACCTCCACGAGTTGCCGATAATCGGTATGCCTCCCCATGGCCCAGGCACTTCAGCGTAAGGACGCACTGCAGTGTTATGGCTGTGTGTATGTGTTTTGAAGATATTAATTACATTTTGCCGTTAGTTTGGATTGTGTTGTATGCTGTCTGTCAATTTAAATTTGCAATTTGTAATTACCCCAGTTTGATTTCATCGTTCTGCATTATTTGCATGGATTTTTCCACATCCTGTTGGTGTGTGACTGTCATGGCTGGTTGCAGTGCTGCAGTGGTGGCCGCCGAGAACGATGTACGCTTCACAAGCGATGCAGTAGTTTTCCTCAGATGAGATGACATTTTCCTTGGGATTTCTGAACCTAAAGGAAAGTGAATTAATAATAAAGTTAAGTAGAGAATCGTTTCATAGACTAAGTGGTGGCCAACAGCTTGTAAAGCGATGGCATTTCTTGAACTTTTCCACTCATTTAGCAAGGTAATAATTAGCATCAATGTGTTACATACATAAATGTTTATAACTAAGTTTCGGTGCGAATTAAGAACTGTTTAATTAACGCTTAAAACAATTTGTTTTTGTTGACTCTTTTTGGCTACTTTTTCTTAGACAGCAAAAAAAATTCGTATTTCGTTTTTTCCCATATACTTTTTCACTTGCTTCGTCCGTCTCTGCATTGCATTATCATTTTGATTATATGCAAGTGCCTTCCCAATGATCCCTTTCAAAAGAAATTTTCTTTCCAATCACTACTAACTATGTACGTTCAAAGACGACCAGAATTCCATCCTCTGAAGACAGTTTACTCAGAAGAAAACATTGCTACTCGATTGCAGGAGAGTGAGAGAAAAGTTAATAAGACGCCATTAGTGGCTAATAAAATCAAACTGTCGGCTATAAAAGCAATACGCAGCAGCACAAAATAACAACAACAACAAGTCTGAAAGTATCCATCCATGTATGATGGTTTGCGGTACGTATGAGCAACACACACAATTCTCTCCTCGGTAAAGCATCGCACATCGTTTTAATAGAACTAACGAAGTACGAAGAACGGCAAATTGATGGAAAAATCCATTTTGAGTTTATGAGGCATAATTTATTTGTTGTATACTTTGAAGGCAAGCAAGGAGGAATAGTGTCCTTAATTCAAAGCGATTTCGGTTTCTGTTACTCTTAAATGTGCTGATGCCTAGTGTTGTGCTCTGTGACCTTCAGCGGTAGCAGTCCAAAGTAGTTTCTACACGCTTGTTGTTGAATAAATTAATGAATTCTGGTTCTATTCACTTGTCTTCTGTCATGTAAAGGTTTACAGGCTAGCCAATGTTCGTTGCCAATTTAATTACATTTTATGACATTTTCCCCATCACGCTATCATTTACCTTTACTTTTTCACGTACAATTTTTCATTTGTCGTTTGACCTAATTCCAGGTATAGAGAAAGACTTTGTTATTTGAAAATATGCCCAAAAAGAATTAATGGCTACCAATTAATTAAGCGATACGTAGGTACTCATGTTTGTAAGCGATAATTTGTAAAGCAACTCTTTTGAAGGCAAGCATTTATTCTGACAAATAAATAAAAAGTCTCACTGAAATAATGTGCTGAATTTGCAATCGATTTCTTTAGGGAAACACGGCTTCGAACTTTATCAACACCGTATTTTACATGTTAATAAAATGCAGTGTAATTTACACCAAAGTTTGTCATGGTGTATCTCAACCTGTTGGGTATAACCACAAGTAGAAATTTCGGCCATTACCGATCGTCTAATACACCTGTTACTGAAGGACTTCTTAAAAACCGTCAATAAAGTACGATTCCTGGAACCAATGGAATTCAGATTGATGACACAAAATACCAGTAGTTGCAATGAAAAATTCTTCATTTTATTAGTATTAAACTACTAGCTTGTATATTGCGCAATAGCTTTATTCTTTCATTTTCATTTTTAAGTGTTCAAGGATTTTTACGCTTGAATGAAAGTGAAGTTGAGAACCAACTTCATCGATTACGAAGAACATTTTTGTGCATATTCTTTTCATTATGGTTGTGTTAATTGGTTTGGTAAATACTGTAAAAAATGGCAACAAGTTTTACTTTTACTGAAACTAATTGCATTATAATTTTTTTTCGTGTTTATTCTGCCCAGCAAAGTGTTAATAGAGAGGAGGATTGTTGGTGCACTCAAGCGTACAGAGGAGTAGGGTTGCCAAAAGAGCCAACTCAATTGATGGAAATATCTTCAAAAATTATCACCATTTGGAATATAAGACTAATTGATTGGAGATTTTACAAAAGTAATTTTTTTTAATGAAAAATGGTCTCTTTTACCACAGTAGCAACATTGTTGAAAAGTATCCATTTTTGTTAATTTCGTGTATTTATCAATTTTCTAAAGCCTGTTGCAACTTGTCCTGCAGCTGTTTGAATGGTGCAATTTATTTCGAAATTTAATTAACTTTATTTTTACCATATCCGGCAATTTCTATGCTAATTTGTTTTTAATATATCTGCATGTTTCAAGCCTATTTGCTGTATACAAACACACGCAATGGGTCGTTATATTTGTGGATGAAATATATTTGCCTTTCGCATAACTAAATGGCAGATTTGATATTTATTTTTTTACTGTAGGTACTTTGATGAAACCAAACTCGAGTAGAGTGGTAGCAGCACCCAGCACTTCTTCTCTCACCTTTATTTGCACAATCTGACAAATTTGTGTGCGATTTAAATACTTTTCAAGCAATTACAATTTTTTTTTTGTTTGCCACTTTTGTGTGAATTTTCATTTGGAAGTGCCAAAACCAGCAGCCACTTTTACTCTAATGCCACTGGAAATAAAGTTACTCCACTTTTCAGTTGGGTGATTACAGGCTTGCACACAATGTTGTTGTAATTATAGATCTACCACTTGTATTATTATTTATTTAGTCTTTGAGTCACGAATTTTCATTCGTAAGTCATTTGCGTGCATTTGAAGAAAAATCCGCACCGTGTAGCGAGCAATTCCTCCCGTAACGTATCCAATCTGAAGAGCCAACCACTTTCTTGCCGAACAATTCGCGATAAACTAAACTCGATCGCAAACTTCTAAGCCGTCTTATATGAGAAATGGTTGGACGTACTCTCGCACGCGCGCCTTTACGCACACGACTTTTGGTTTGGATTTCTCAGCAACTTGCTGAGTGCGGATCACGGCGGTCACGGTAACGATATCAGCCGGCAACAGACGACACCGGCAGTTTCGTATTTCAGTTTCTTGGCGGTATTGTTCGTTTGCTCTCTTTTATCTTCACTCAATATATTTTATGTCAATTCTCTTTAGTTTATCGTCTTCGGATCTCTTCCGTCGACGTGATGATGATAATCGAGACTCAATTTGTTTATATTACAGTTGTACGTGGAAGTTGATGGTTTATTTATATTTTTTTTTTATTATTATGTACTACTATTTGTATTTTAGTTGTTGTAATATTACAGTTAGATGCAAATTAATGTAAACATTTGATATCAACCCACTTCTTTTCGTTTGAATATGTCAAAAGACTCTCGTCTTCAGTGTAGATTTTACCTCACTGGCTGCTCGCATTAGGCCATGTGGTATTATCGTTGCTTGTAAATTCATATCAATTTGGCTGGCTTTTGCCTCTGATAATTCTCTATAATTTTCTCTCCCTTCAATCTTCCGCATTAGACTTTTAGTTGTTGCCATTATGGCGACGTTTTATTAGCTTAACGAAGCAGGCAGATCATTTTATAATATTTGAAACCCTAAGTTTAAAGCGAAAGCCGGAAAATGTTTCTGCTTTTTTAATTTGACCTTTCGATTTCAAGAAATACGAGAAGTTCTCGTATACAAGAATTGGAGGGAAAAGGGAATTGATATGTCATTTAAAAATCCGAAAAAACCCTCGAAACTAGAATTAGTTGTATTTGTCGGCTCTGGTTAAACCCCCACACTCAACTGTGGCGGGGTATATTAACTTTGACACAACGTTTGTAACGCAAAGCGTGTCTGGTATGGGAAATTGATTAGCATAGAAAACTGAACCGATTTAGCCATGTGCCTCCGCACGATAGCGTTTGCAGTTTTGGGGATATCGACTTGAAACTTTGGGTACATGTTTTTGTCTTCTAAAAAACTGAGATCAAGTTCGAGAATCAGCACAATCGGACTAACTAAGGCTCCCACACAGAATGAAGATTAGCATAGCTGAAGATAGCTCAATCTCTAGTTTTAGTTATAATTAAAAGTACCTTATATAAAATATAATCATCAAAAGAATAAAATTGCCTTAAAGGGATGTTGTCCTTTGTTAGTGATTTGTTCTATTCTCTTGCTCCTTTCAACATAAGTAATATATTGTTCCCGGAATTAGGAAGGTGGAGTAAGAAAAATTACAAGACTCAAGCATTTTTCCCACATCTATCCTAACCATCTAACCAGGTTTTGTTCCTTTAAACAATATTTCCCATTTCCCCACGTTTATTAATGGAATTTCCATGTTCAGTGTTTCCTGGTAAAGCGGCTTTTGTGTTAAGAAGAAACAACAAGCGTCTTCACATTAAAGTATAAAGAATATGTGTGTACTCTGATGGCTATACCCATACATATACACTGTCATGCTAAAACAAACAATTAGTAGCAATGCGCAAGTAAAACTAACAATAAAACCAAAAAATTAGACGCCAAACACAAACAAGAGATGCACAGGGCACAGAGGAACGAGGAGTCATATTTCCAAACAGTTTGTAATTAGTTTCTTTACTTTTTTCCCCTGAACATTTCTTGGTTTTCTTCACAGTGCCTCGAGTTCGAAACCTGAAACTTAAATTGCACGCCCGAAGGAGGGCGAGCAAAGTCATCGAAATCAGGTCGCCCAGCTTACATTCAATTATTTGTTTTTATTTTTTTTTTGTCTACAATTATGTGGTATGGTGGTTTACCTTTGCTCTAAGTTTGCACGCAAAGAGCACCACGAATTGTTTGGTAATTTGAGCGATTGCCTTCCGTTGTGGCTTTGTGTCGACCGTCTTAATGATAAATTAAACTTTAATAAAACTGTTTAATTACATTTATTTTGTTTTTTTTTTGTTTTGTGTTTTTCACATCTTCAACATAACCAAGTTCATTCAAGTTAAATTGTAGAAAACACCTTTAATGATTTCAATGACGTAACCAGCATTTGGAGACACATTTATCGTTGTACTGTGTTAAACAACAACATGGACTTGATAAATTTCAAGGTTAATTTGTGGCCACATCTTGTAATTATGCTTTCCCAAATCTCAATTCATAAAAGCAAAATCAAGTCTTTGCTATTCTTTGTTGAACAATAAAATGCCTGTACAACAATATATAAAAATCTCGCCATCCACAAATGCATCACCAAGCAAACGATTAGCAGTTAGAAATAAGATTTTAATTGCATATTAATCCTAAAAATATTGTATAAACTGATACTTTGGTAGCAGCTTCGGTAACATTAAATAGTTTCCCAACTATTATAACTGAACAATTACGAATGTGGGGGGGGGAGAGATTGGGGGTATCCAGCAAACAGTAAACACATTTTGCAATTCTTCGCTCGCAACGCTTCAATAAAACGATAGAAAAAAAACTATTTCAAATTTAATTAGCGTCTTTGTATCTGCTGCGTACTGAGAAAATTGTAGAAGCCGCCAAATGGCTAGCAGCTGCTGGTGTAAGCCGCATCCACCAGAGCGGCCTTTGCGTCGATGCAATTTATACACTCAGTGTTGACGGTTGGCTGGATGGCGGTGGTGAAGTAATCGCTTTAGAGTTCGTGTTTAGGTAAAATTCACATAGACACGCAAATCAGTCGTACAAGAAATACGAATGGAAATCAAATCATAACTGTGCTCTTTGGCGGGCTAATCGTCACCTAACCTAGGGCAAAGAAAATATCGCTTTTATTCATTTGTTAAGGTATGAGTAACCATACTTTGATCAAGTATTTGAATGAACTGCCTAATTTTACAAAATTTTGAGAATCGTTATGTGAGGTTATTTGGTGCATCAATTACCAAATGCACAACTGCCAATTGTTGCCACATATTTCCTATTACGAAAGAAAATTAATTTTCACTCTCATGAAAATTGTATCATCACGTTCGGCGTTCAGTAGCCACCTCCAACATTTCCATCGCAACGATGCACTGTACTGCTGAGCATTCGCTACATAATTCGTTATACTCGAAAGAATGTGGCCAACATTCGGATTACGAGCGATGTTACGTCTGTTCGCTATGATTTGTTATTATAGCAGTCTTTTGAGTGGATATCATATTCAGGAGAGCTGGGTACGCGGTTGGATGTTAGCATGCAAAACCATTTTTTTTCAATTGTAGATATAGCGCAGAAGCATCCATTTGACATTTTTATGATTTTACCGAACCTCAAAGAAAAATATCCCAGAACTTGGTAACACATAAACGCACTATATTCCCTAAACAAATTGATATGGCTGAAAACAAAAACATGTCCAACAACTGGGCAGACTCCCTTACGAATATTTATACCCCCACACTCACTGTGGCAGGGTATACTAACTTTGTCACAACGTTTGTAACGCCCATAAGGAGGCGTGTCCGGTATGGAAAAGTATATATATTCTTGATCAGTATCACCTCCTGAGTCGATTTAGCGATGTCCGTCTGTCCGTCCGCACGATAGCGGTCGCAGTTTTGGAGATATCGACTTGAAACTTTTTTTACATGTTTTTCTCGTGAATACTGAGATCAAGTTCGAGAAGCAGCCAAATCGGACAAAAACTGGGCGTGGCTCCCATACACCGAAAAAAAAGGTAAAAATTTTTTATTGTTGTATTCGATTGGAAATGTTTAGAAACGTATTTTTGACATGGTCCGAGGTTCCGCAGCCACATATATATAGGTCTAAATGGGGTCTTGAGACCAATTTTTTTTTTTTTTTGTGGATTTAATTGGAAATTTTTAGAAATGGATTTTGGACATGGTCCGGGCTCCAAAACCACCTATAATTGGCTCAAAATAGGGTCTTGAGACCACAATTTTTTATGTTCAAGGTACTTCTTCTTACTGTGTGGGGGTATTTCAGCTTCGGTATAGCCGAAGATAGTCCACTCTCTAGTTTTTTTTTCTATAAGCAAACATTATTTGAAAGTATGTATTAACAATCATCAAGTCGTCTTCCTTTCTCGCACGAATTCGTTCTTCTCCACTTGTTTCAATTATTCTCATCAGTGGATTTCGTATACAGAAAATTATGTTGAAACGCATTTCAATTTAACCTCACATTCTGATTTATCTTAATGCGGCGATTACCCTAATCAAATTGTGGACAGTTATTTTTTGATGGGCTTCAATGAACACTTTTTTTTCGCGAAATTAATGGACTACATGGTTGCTTGTATGACTGCATTTAATTTTGACGAGCTGCCCTATCGCCTATATATTTTCCCATGAGTTACGATAGTTCGTGATACTGCCTTCGAGTTAGTTAGTCTGAGAGCAACGACATGTGCGTGAATGAATTGGTGTGTTGTATGGCAAGCAAAGTGATTTGTTTTTGCTTAGTGTGAAACGTTTTATTCAACTAAATTGACAAAATTAGAGTCGTTTTGCACTTTGTTCTATATTTTCAATTCCCGCTTTTTTATTCCAGTTTCCTCGACGATTTGGATCGATTAGGCGCCAAGGATTACCAACCAACCGAGCAGGACATTCTACGCACTCGTGTCAAAACCACTGGTATCGTCGAAGTGCATTTCTCCTTCAAAAATCTCAACTTCAAGTGAGTTTGCTTGAGTTCATAACGCATAATAAAAACTTAATTTAATTTAACCTAAATTAAATTATTTTTTCTTTCCCAAAGACTGTTTGATGTGGGCGGTCAGCGCTCGGAGCGAAAGAAATGGATCCATTGCTTTGAAGATGTCACAGCGATCATTTTCTGCGTTGCCATGTCCGAATACGATCAGGTTTTGCATGAGGACGAAACTACGGTAATTTATTCGAACTTTTTTCCAAATTTACATTCAACAAAGCTGAAATTTTCTCTTATTTTGTATTGTAGAACCGTATGCAAGAGTCGCTAAAGCTATTCGATTCTATTTGCAACAACAAATGGTTCACGGATACTTCGATTATTTTGTTCTTGAACAAAAAGGATTTGTTCGAGGAGAAGATTCGAAAGAGTCCCTTGACAATCTGCTTCCCTGAGTACACAGGTGGGTTGGCATTATTTAAATTCTGGTTGAGCTTGTATTTCATACTAATTGATGTTATCCAATGTTCCAGGCGGACAAGAGTACGGCGAGGCTGCTGCGTATATTCAGGCTCAATTCGAAGCGAAAAACAAATCAACCTCAAAAGAAATCTACTGCCACATGACGTGTGCCACAGATACGAACAACATTCAATTTGTATTCGATGCAGTCACCGATGTGATCATTGCAAACAACCTGCGAGGTTGCGGTCTCTACTAAGAGCGAACGGAACCATCTAACATCACCACCAACACCAGCATCAGCACTAGCAGCAGCAGCAGCAACAACAACAACAATATCTCAACCTCAAATGCGATAGGCAAACAAGAGCAACAACAAACAGCAGTAAAAGCAGCCACAACAACAAGAACCTTCACTACCACAAATTTCATTATTACTGTAGTAGTGTTGATGGTTGTAATGATTGTAGCCACAACACCATGTACGACTTTTACTAAAGCTAACATTGAGGTAGGAACAAAAGAACGCCACAAATCAACAACAAAAAAAACTACAAGAACACAATTTCCTACATGCAACAGGTTAGCGTCGACGTTCCTTAGCCACTCTGTCAGAGAACTCCTTGAAGTCGCCATACAGTTTTCGAAAATTTCGAGTTTTAGTTAAAAAAAGAAAGAAGAAGAAGTTATTTATTACTTTGTTTGCCGTTCTAAAGTCGAAATTGATAAGTACTGCTTCAGGGCACAGTAAGGCAATGTGTGCAATGATTAGATCGAAGTTCGAATCTAACAGCCAACAACCAACCAACAACGTACATTTTAGTCAAAGCGAACAAAAATTAATATCTAAGCTTATTTAAAGAAATTATTGTATTTATAATTATTAAAAAAGAAAAGGTGTTTAAAGTAGCAACTGCAGAATAAAATGGCAACCATAGCTGTAGTTTCTACCTAAAGCAGTGTGACAAAAAAAAACATAAATCATAGCAAAACAGTTTTAGTGTCAGCGGAAATAACGAAAATAAGGGGAAAATGTCACGTTATCGTTGTAAATGAGAATAGTTCTAAAAAACAATTCACTAAAATGTTACCGAACTAACCTACTTCAAGCATTACATGCAACAATTGTCAAGCTCATCTTATACATTTCACCAGAGTGCATTGATTTTGCACTCATTTTTTTATATTTTTATTTAATTATTTCATACGTATAAAATGCAAAGGATGTTCGTGTTGCTGTGTGACATGGACGTGTTTGACTTCACTTTAATTGTATGAGACCCGTTTGCTGTGTAACATGTAATGCCATAGAAAATATCAAACACACAAAAAGCCATAAATGTGCTCAGACAGAAAAACACACGAACATGAATGGTCTCTGGTTTGGGCGTGGCTGTCACATTTAGCCCAGAGAGATTCATGCACACTAACAGTCACAAGAAACCCGAAACAAGCTCTAACGTATTTTTTTTTGTGTAAATTCAAGTACGATTCCTTCTTCATTCTAAAATGCATTTAAATGATGAAAATATTTCAAAAAAAGGAACTACTTTCTTTGTTAAATAAGCGTAATTTGTGAATTGGTTTAGTTTGTTTTAATTTTAATGAATTCATTTTTCTTTTCAGACTGACTGACGAACAAAATGGTTTTTTTTTTCATTTGCATTTGTTTGATTTCAAAAAGCAATTTCTTGCAATTTTCGTTAAACTTAACCGTTTGTCTTGTTTTGGCATTTTTGTTCCTATAATTTTAACAATTTTGGTAAATTTTGGCAGGTTAGAAACTGAAATCGCCAATTAGCTCTTGCCTTGATTTCATATATATGTGAAATATTTGTTTTGTTAATATTAAAATTTTGTTCAGTACATGAAATATTATGCCTATCGAAGTATTGTATTGCCCTAGTTTAATTAATGGTTTTATTTAAAGTCAAACAAACAAAAGAAAGAAAATAAACACGAATCGAACGCTCAAATGTATGCTATGCTTTTACCAGAGAACTAGCACAGAAGGTCTGCGTCTGAAATGGCCTGATTACAAATAAAATGTTCTCTGCTTTTACTATATATTCCTTATGCTAAACGCACACACACACACACACACACTGTAACAACATAAACACAAAAATAAATTAAAAGAGTATATATTATTTATATTGTATATGTATTTAGTAAATGGCATTTAACACGTGTTGTGTATTTTTTCAGTGAATTTATTTTATTGCAAACTAGAGTATTTTTTATTTAAATATTTAAAGAATTTATTTAAATATATTTTATATTTATATATATATATATTAATTATTAACAAGCTTCTCTCTCATACCAACTCACACTATACACTATTACGTCTCCCTCTCTCTCTCTCTCTATGCTCTATGTCTCTTAAGGCTTCGAATATTTTTGTATTTTTCATTTTTTTCCTCCACTTTGATGAAAACATAATTTGTGTTTAGTGTTAAGTTTATTTTATGTTTAAAATTTAAAGAAAAGAGTAATAGAAATGTACGAAATAGCAAAAGAAAAAGCGTGTCCAAAGCTAATTTTGTGCGCTGTTCGCAGCTGTTGCTCATTTACACACACACACGCACACACATACATACATATTTACCATTAACGCAGACATTAAAACTACAACTGTACCAAAAATTTCAAAATAAAATTTATTTATTAAAATTACAACAAAAACCAAAACCATTCTCTCGCTTTAATATTTACAACATTCCCGTTTTGTAGTGGAAAGTGGAAACAGCCGTGAGTCAGACATATGTACAGCAAATGAAAGTCTAATTTCCAGTCGATTGCAAGCAAACAAACACACACACACACAAATTATTGAACTTTTTGTAAGACCGTTTTTTATATAATAAAAATTTCATACAATATAACAATGAAGCACGATTCACACACAAAAAGCTGTTACAGAACCGTGAGTGAGTGAGCTGTGCTTGATAACTTTGCAATATTGCCACACGTATTCCTTTTTGTTTATAACATTTAAATTGCACAAAGGCAGCTATCCAGATGGTTCGTGCAGATGGTGCAGGGGATGTCTGGCGGCAACCCTCGAGTTGGGGGGGTTCATTCGTGTTTTACTAAATGGAGTGGAGTTGAGAGATTTGGCTATGTTTTGATAACATATTCTACAACCATCGCTTACAGACAGCCGCTTAGGCCTATTTTATACACCTATTCTTGCATTTAAAAACAAAAAAGCACACACAAACATACACACAAAATACAACAAATACAACTCTCAACTGTACCAACAATGACGCTCATAAATTGCACAAAAACAAAAAGAAAACAAAATAACAAAAAATCAACTCTATGGAACATTCTCTCTCATAATACTTATTTATCATTGCAAGCAAATAAGTGAAAAAATAAAAACAGTTTCATAAAAAAATAAAATACAGCAACAACAACGTGACCATTTTTACAAATATTATTAAAATAATTGTAATTATATTTATTGAAAAATGAAATGAAATGAGAACAAAAATTATACTACATAAACTTACATTTAATTCTAAAATGATGTAATTTATAAAAGTTAATAATTACCTTAAATACAAAATAAAACAAGAAAAAAACCAAACAAAAAACTATTTAAATTTAACAACAAGTAAACTAAAATACATAATATATTTTTCTCGTAAATATAATTTACAATATACTTTATCAGACTTACACTCATACAAACAAATATTTTTAATAATTCATTTAAAAAAAAACAAAACTCAAAACTCACAAGTAAAGTATAAAGTTTGAATTAAAAATATTTACAAAACTAAATGGAATCAAACAGAAAGCAAACACTTTCTGCGACGCTAATCACCAAACCCCTCTCTCTCTCTCACACACACAGTTTTTCACTAAAAGAAAATACACAATATTTCACCAATTCACACGATTTCATCATACAAAAAATTAAAAAATCATCCAAAGGATTTTCTTCAAATTTGCTGCCGGAAAAGTCGAAAACCAAAAACCCGGGCCTCTTTAGCTGTACTCAAAATATTTCATATTTTTCTAATAGCTCCCACATCACACGACCACACCCACTTAGTACTCGAAATACTCTAAAACAGAGGGACCCTTCTCAGCTCCCATACTCTTCAAGCTAAACACTAAAACCACTTTATTTACTGTAATTTAATGCAATTCAAAACTTTTACTAACAAACAAAAATATTTATATATACACATATTTATATGTACGAGTATATTTATTAAATACCATTAAAATCATAAAATAAAGTAAAACCATAATGCAAAAAGAAAAAAAGAAAACATTTAATAGGTAGACAAAACTATAGGTGTTTAATCTAATTTGTAGCCTAAAAGAATTGCTTTAGTTGTCTCTAATCTTTAATAACAATACGGAAAATCCAAAAACGAAGAAAATTAATACTAAAGTTGTCGAAAGAGAAACCAATTTGTTAAATTATAATTATGTATATCTAAAAGTTTAATTGAAATTTATATTGCATACATTTGTCCAATATACTTGACAGAACTCCGAATTCAATACCATTTCTTTATACAATTATGTTCACCGATAGTTTCAATTATAGCCTTTAGTTCCCCCAACATTCTCGACTTTTTCTATATGCTCTAAACTGTTCCATATGAATTGAAAAATGTATCTCCTCCATAAGTAACAAACATTTTTTATTTAATAACACGAATAATTATGAAAACAAACACATTTAAACGGAACATCTTTACATAATACTTAAAAAAATTAAATATGCGTTATTTATTAAATAAATTTATCAAAATTTAATAAAAAAAAAATAAAGAAAATGAAAAAAACAACCAAAGAACTAAAATCCGTAAAATAAACAATTATTTATTGGTAAATATGAAACAACAAGAACAAACCAAAATTGTAATCAGAACTTATTAAAATGAAAAAAAAAACAAAACAAATGAAGAAAAAAAACTTAAAAACCATGTTTGTATGTAAAAGAAAAAAATCACAGTGTTAGATCATCCTTGAATTAATATAATAAAGAAAAAACAAACAAACATTTATTTGCATTTTAATGCCATTAGAGCTATCACAGATGACTAGTGTATGTGGACCTAGATTTACTTTGTTTTTCATATAAACTGAATACTTCAAGGTACATGGCAACGTTCACTCCAATGTTAGATTAATTTAATGTGGCTTCCGGTACACCGACACAATTAGGCCACACTAGGTCCAATGTGATACCACAGGAGCAGGATTCACACGTTATACTTTTTTCGAGAAGATTAGTTTTTTCCTTAATGTTTTAAGGAAATTAAAAGAAGCACACGAATAGTAAAATCGATTAATAGAATAAAGATTAAAATTGATCCATTATTGCGGAAGGTATTCCATTTTAAGTCTTTTTATTTTTTTTTTATGGAAATACTTTAGAGAATAGTGAACTGACGTGCTTGAAGATGCTTGTTTATTGTTTATTTTATACCCCTCTCATAAAGATCCCTCATAATTTTGGCTTTGAAAGTTGCCCCAAGAATTTTTAAGCCAAGCAATTATTGATTTCTCACTCTAGAAACTGGAACAAAATAATGAGCAAATATACGCATATCCTTACCATTTATAAAATTAAAACGTAAATTTCTTTGTAACGGGTAGGAGCTAAAACTAGTCAACCGATTTTCATAATTTTTTTTTAAAACATACTTTTATTTAATCGTCGATACATTCATAAAGGGACTAAACAGGAAACCGAATTAACCGATAATGTGCTTGGAAAGTGTCGATTTAACGATGACTAGAAAATTTTAATTGAAATATTTTGTGATCGGTTAATTGAAACTGGAGATATTTGCAATCAATTAAAAGCTCTTTTTTTAACTATCATGCTCATGACGAAAATCTGCCAAAGAGCTAATAAGAACTGGGGTAGTGAAAAAGGAATACAACATTTTGCATAAAAAAGCTGTCAAATTTCGGCATGCTAAGGACAGTGTAAATTCAAAAAACGGCATTCCCATGCGGCATGAACATGATAGTGTAAATTGGCTCTTACAAAATCTCAATAGGTTTGCGATACATTTGGCTTGAGTTTGGCAACACTGTTTTGGTTGTCAACATAATAACAACAGCTGATAATTATTAGAGCCCGACCGATAAGCATTTTCAGGCCGAAGCCGATGCCGAAGCAGCCTATTACTTCGGTCGACGCCGAAGTCCTATACCGCCGAAGGCCTATACATTTAGTTTTTTAAAGAACGAAATTTTTATTTAAGCAAATGATAAAAGTAACCAAAAGAATTCACAAACAAATTTGGGCCTCCTAGGTCAAAACTAACGAGCCCATATAACGGATTATCCCATATAAGAAAAATTGGATTTTTTGAAAATCATTTTTCAAAATTTGGAGTATAGCATAAAATTATTGGAATTTAGTAGGAATGGTAGAGAATTCTTCAAAGAAAAAATCGCTCTAAGTATCGGTTTTTAAGTACTCCCCAACTCCTTCAGGTGATGGACAAAGGATGCTCTAGTTGATGGTAAATACAACCTGTGAAGCTTTTAACTTTAAATGTAAAATTTTAGCAAAATCGGTCCCGGATTTCAGCACTAGAACTACTTTTCATATAAGTTGGCGCAGCAATTTGGGCTACATTTCTCAAAGTCAGAATCCTTCCTTGAGCCTCCTACCCCTATATTTAAAATTTCATACAGTTCACCAGGACTTGTTTTAATATATCCGTGCGTAGAGTAATAACCCACCCAGAAAATGTACAAGGACGTACTTTATGGCAAATTCCATCCCTTACACAATTTTTACATAAAAGTTTCAAGAAAATCAGTAAGATGATGTAGACTAGAAAATCGTATAAGCGGTAATGTGCAAATTTTCTCATGTTCGACCCGTTGAACAAAATAAAAAATTAATTTTAATTTTGTTATGGTTTTTTGGTTTTCGGTGTCGCAAAAATAAAAAACATTTTTGAAAAGCTTCTGCAATTTTTATAAAAACCGAAGCCGAATGTACATTTTCGGCCGAAGCCAAAGCCGATATATCGGTCGGGCTCTAATAATACGATTAAGCATTCAACAATTCAATTTAAAAGGCAACGATATAAAACAAATTACAATTTGAAAATGTCAACGAAGAATAGTTTATGCTCCGTGTGTGGAAAACGCTTCCATAATAAGCTTGGTTTACGACGACACGAATTGGTGCATTCTGGAGAAAAACCTTTCGATGTGGGTAGTAAAATAACAATTGTCAATAGTAGTTTTTAGTCTTATACCATGGTCAATGGTAATTTTTTAATCGTACAATCGTACAACATTTCAGTGTACAATTTGTCATAAAAGCTTTACCCAGAAATCATCATTGCAACGTCATAACTCTCACAGTCACGGAGGAGGCGAAAGGAAATATGAATGTCCCAAATGCCAACGGAGGTAATGTACCGAAACCTCCTGTTATATCGACTAAATGGTTTTTCTAATGGATTCCACAGTTTTGCTCAAAAAGTCAACCTGTTGACTCACCACAAAAAAGCACACCTTTTGAATTCCAATGACGATCGAATGTTCCCTTGCACAAATTGCTCATGTGTATTTAGTAAACTAAACACATTAAATAGACACAAGACTGCAATTCATACTACAACGGTGGAGTCTAAGTGGGCTGAACTCCAAAATGCCTTCGAAGATGATGCGCCGGTGGATGATCCGGACAAATTGGCTAAAAATGTCCTCGAGGAATTAAAGCGTCTGCAATGTGGCATGGAAGAGTATAAAGAAACACCGAAAGTTGATAAAGTTACTATAAATGAAATTGAACATGTATCCGAAGTGGCAGAAGTGACCATTGTTGATGGCTTTGCCACAAATATTGTCACGTTGCGCGATTCTCTGAATCCTCAAAGCGAAAGCAATTCAATCAGTGTTCAACGCATACAGAGAGATGATGGCTTAAATTATTATGTGTGCGAGTTTTGTGCGAAAGAATTTCAGAAATCCTACGATTTCATTAGGTAGGATACATTTTACTAATTCAATTCAATTTAATTTAAATTGCATTTTTCTTCTTTTTAAATTTTTCAAGACACCGTCGAACTCACACAGACGAGCGTCCTTTTAAATGTATTTACTGCGAGAAAAGTTTCAAAACAAAAACCAAAGAACTGGAACATAATAAAATGCATTACCTAGACGAACGTTTCGGCATAATGACGAAGCAGCTAACTTGCTTTATTTGCTCGAAAAGTTACAATTCCGTGCGTCAGTTCGATATTCACATGAGGTATTTATTGTAAAATTTCCTTAATTTCATTTATTTCAAAATTTTAACTAATTTAAAATATTCTTAGAGATCACTCTGGCTCTCATAACGTGCAGTATACCTGCTCAATTTGCTATGCCACATTTACAACAAAGGAAGCCCATGCCACGCATCGACATGTCAACGAAGACAAGGAAATGGAAATGCTCAATACACTGCTCCCAGAGCCAATAGCTTTGAATCGAAATCCTGAAGAAAAAAATAGGAAAGAAAAGAAAAAGAACAAAAAAGGAAATATACCCACGTCCTCTGAACAATTTCAATGCCCAACGTGTAAAAGGTGGGCAATTTAAAAGTAGTTTAAAAGTAACTGTTCGACAGGGCAAAATAATACTGAGATGAGGTGAATGTAACACAGTACTGATCCATGACGTTCAGTACAGTTTTGCACTAAACAATTTAAAATTTTTTAATTTTCGACAAGATTTTGTATTTAAATCTTAAAATTTTTCTAAAAAAAAAAATTTCAGACTTTTCTCCACGAAATCCTCATTGAATGTACATGCTAAAATTCACATTGGACGCGACAATTTCGCCTGCGCCCATTGCTCTCAGAAGAAATTCTCTACCAAAGCAAAACTGCAACGGCATCTGACGCTCCAGCATTCGGAAAGCAGAAATTTTCAGTGTGTCTATTGCGAGCGAGCATTTAAAACGAAACAGCATTGCCAAAGTCACATGAAAGGACATTTGAAACGTTTGCTAACCAACACCAATGAAAATGAGGCTACTGAAAGCATCCAGACCGAGGCAGAAGAAGTATCCAAATGCCTGGTCATTGTGGGTGCAAACGAATTGGACGGTGGTGTGTCTACATCGAAGTTCATAGAAATACAAATGCTACCGAAGTGCCGAAAACACAAACACCAAAATATCACCATAGAACATTTGACCAAGAAGACGATCCCCGAAGATCAGCCAGAAACTCCAACCATCGTCCGAAGCACTTGTCATTTTTGTGGTAAACAATTTCGAAAGCCCTGCGATCTGAAACGCCATTTACGTACGCATACACAAGAACGCCCCTATGTATGCAATAATTCCGAGTGCAATAAATGCTTTGCTTTGAAATCCACTTTGCAAGAGCATAGTTTGACCCATCAAGCACGTCCGCAAATCGCTTGCCAAGTTTGCGGCAAGAAGTTCGCCTCGAAAAAGGCGCTAGCAGTGCATTTGCGGCTGCATACCGGCGAACGTCGATTCAAGTGTGATTCGTGTGAGAAGACATTTCGCACTTCGGGTCACCGCTTGTCGCACATGAAGGTGGCTGGTCATTGAACATTCAATACATGTATGTTAAATAATATTTATTTAAAACAAAATAAGACTTTAAATACTAAAACCAAATGGTAGAATATGAAGTGGAACTACACAAATTATTGTTTCCCCGCCCCCGAGCAATCTTGAGTTGAAAAGCAAAAGTCTGGGCCTATTCCATTAGTTTCTTCTTGGATTTGGGCGTCGAAATAGTCTTTAGAGCAACGCGACGTGGAGTTTTCATATTCGGTGTTTCATTATTCTGTTTCGGCGTGTTGACTGCAACGGGAGGCTTCTCCAATTTTGCTTCCTTTGTGGGCGTTTCTCTGTTTGACTGCGGTGTATTGACATCGACAGGAAGTTTTTCCACATTTACGTTTTTATCAACGTCATCAGCTAATTTCTTATTTGATTCGTCCACTTTTTCCGGTTGAGACGGTTCTGGAAGTGATTCCTCTACGGTGCCTTCGTAGAACAAACGAATATCCTCAGTGCGATCAGAGGTCACATCAGGAGCATTCGTTTCCGGTAGAGGCTCCTCCTGCAGCAGCGGTGCCGGTACAGGTTTCGTAGATTCCGTAGGTTCTGTGGGCGGCAGCGGCCAAGCGTCCATTGCCTCTTCGGCGAGTGTGGGTGTATCGACTACTGGTGAGGGCGCTATAAGAGCACGTGGTTTGCGACGCACAGCAATTGGTGTGGCGCGCTTGGATTGCGATTCCACTTTCAATGTGGGCTGTGGTGACTCGCTGGCTTCTTTGACACTTCTTTTAATCGCTTCCGATAAGGATTTGGCGGCCCCGCTCCCTTTGCTGGAGGGTGTAACATTAGCACTGCTAGGAGTGCGCGGATGACGACGCACCATAATCGGCGTAGCCGGGCGACTCTTCTTTTCGGGAGATTCAAATTTTTCCTCAGTACTTAGAATTTCCTTGTCGATTATGATGTCTACAGGCAAGGACTTCGTTGCGATAGTTTCCGAGTCGTTAGATGGGTTCATCTCTGCTGCGGTGGTGACTACCTCTACTGTGATTTTATCTTCATTTGGTTTTCTTTTCACCTGGATGGGTGTTGCAGCTTTGCGTTTCACTAGAATTGGTGTAGGCGCAGACTGCTCTTGTGGCTTTTTCTCTTCCAGCACCTTTTCCAACAACGGTTCCCTGGCATTCAAAAGTTTCTCAGACACGTCATCGGTGGATGGTTTTCGCGTCTTTTGCGATGTTGGATCATTTTCCTTAGCTTTCTTAATTTTTCTTGGTATTGAAGGTTCTTCGGCGCCCAGCACCGCCTCCATTTCCTCATACTCCTCCCCCAGTTCCCCACTCTCGAATGCGATAAGCGAACAGAAGCCATCTGTGCTAGATACAACGACAATGCGTCCATTGCTCGACCAGGTTACATCTGTGAGTCGTGTATAGTGGATGTTGGATATCAGAGCAAACGGTTGTGGCTGTTGTGTGTCATAGAAGTACACGGAACTGCGTGTGGCTACGGCGAAGATCATGCGATAAGGTAGAGGCACTACGGGCGGATTTTTCTCTGGGTTGTGCTTTCTCAAACGAAACAGTAGCGGACAGCAACGCACTGCTACGGTATACTGATCGTGACAGGGCAGCACCAAAGCCGGTTGCCGCAAACCATGCCGACTAAAGGCATATGTTGTGTGAAGTGGGTGAGTGGCGCCATCGTAGTCAGTGACGCCAGCAGGTGTCAACAGCAATTTGCCATCCGGGGTAAAGCAGAGACGCCGAAAAAATGTCTGCAGAGTATCGTCATGAAAGAGTCGCATGCGACGTCCATGTAGATCGTGTCCCTCTGGTACGGGCAACTCGCCCTTGTCCACGCGGTGGACTACACGTTTCGTTTGTATATCGAAAATACGAAGGTACCTACGAAAAAGGAAATTAGTGCAAGTTCAGATTAATGATGGCATATCCCAAAGCCTCTCTCACCTGTCCGTGCTCAATGTAGCAATATATTGGTTTTTCGGATCCCAAGCCACACCCTGCACAAACCCCTTGTGGTCCTTGAGAATGGCCACCGACTTGCCCTTGTGCACATCCCAAATCATGGCCGAGTTATCTACCGACCCGCTGACGAGAAACTGCGAATTCGGAGCCCAACTCAAGTCGTAAACATCCTCCATATGGCCACGAAGCACCTTCAACGTGATCCACACCTCTTTGTCTTGGTCGTTGGTGCTGTCCAAGATATTCAAGGGATCGGTTTCGGCCTTCTGCTTCCAAATGAACACAACACTCTCGTCGTCTCCGGAGGCCAGCAGTTCGCCGTTCGGAGACCATTTCACCGCGTTGACTGCCCGCTGGTGGCGCGTCAGATCGGCGGCCAAGTCCAGGACGATGTCGGAACCATCTGGTGCAATATTTATGTACCAGATTAGCACATGAGAATCAGTTCCGCCCGACGCTAGCCGATGAGGGGCCGAATTTACAACTCCGATTTTCGGCTGTATATCTACACTTAGCACAGGATCACGATTGTGCCATGATATTTCAGGTATTTTGCACTTCATTTCGAATTAAGTTTTCTTTTTTTATTTGTTTGGATTACAGATTACAGATTACTTTAGCTGTTTCCTGCTTTTTCTTTTGCTCACTGCTGTTTACGCGCCAAAATATTTTTCAGTTGTGCCAAACATTCAGCCAGTGCTGCCAAACATCTGTTTAAAAATGTGCTGCCTGACAATTTGTATACCCCCACACATACTGTGGCAGGGTATACTAACTTTGACACAACGTTTGTAACGCCCATAAGGAGGCGTGTCCGGTATGGAAAAGTATATATATTCTTGATCAGTATCACCTCCTGAGTCGATTTAGCGATGTCCGTCTGTCTGTCCGTTCGTCTGTCCGTCCGCACGATAGCGGTCGCAGTTTTGGAGATATCGACTTGAAACTTTGGGTACATGTTTTTCTCTTCAATACTGAGATCAAGTTCTAGAATCAGCCAAATCGGATAAAAACTGGGCGTGGCTCCCATACACCGAAAAAAAAGGTTAACATTTTTCAAGTCTTTATTTATTGTTGTACTCGATTGGAAATGTTTGGAAACGTATTTTTGACATGGTCCGAGGTTCCGAAGCCACATATATAAGGGTCTAAATGGGGTCTTGAGACCAATTTTTTTTTTTTTGTGGATTTGATTGGAAATTTTTAGAAATGGATTTGAGACATGGTCCGGGCTCCAAAACCATCTATAATTGGCTCAAAATAGGGTCTTGAGACCACATGTTTTTATATTCGAGGTACTTCTTCCTACTGTGTGGGGGTATTTCACTCTCTAGTTTTAATTATCGTTGTGATTTTACGTAGGTTTGAAAAAGCAGTACACGAAAAGTACAGCAAAAATATTACAATATTGGCATAAATGTCAGCTGTTTTTGACACTACAAATGTTTCCGTTTCATTGTTTACATACTTACATACATATATACACACATACAAGAGTGTTCATATGGGAGAGGGAGCGTATACGTATATTTTGCAAAGTCCTTCAGTTGGGATGTCGTAAGAAATTTGCTTTTGAGGGGGAACCTAATTTTTTACCATATTCGAACAGATAAATGTTTGGTTCAAGAGACGAAAAATTAATTGATTGATATTTTTGAATGTAGCGAACTTACAGGAAAATTAATGTGACGTCGATGTTGAATAACTTATCCATTAAACACCTGATTTATGGTATAATTTAATTTTTGTTTGTCAACTTTATGCTTTAAAAAATATACATTTTAGTAATCGTTGGAAGTGGTTTAACCCCAAAAACTCCCCTTGTGAATGCGACCATGACTGAAATTTTCTCTTTTCGAAAGCTCCACCCTCCTTTTCTACCATTTTATACATATGTATGTGTATGTTGTTTTGTGTGCATTTGTGCACTGTTTCGTTGCATTGTTGGCGTCGGCGGATTTGGCTGAACGCATTTAGTAGCACTGTTGATATCTTATCGAGCGGGTCGTGCTCCAAACCAACAAAATTAAAGAGCAGCCGGAACTTTATTCCTAGTTTGCATTTTCATATACATTTTTTGGGCACCTACAATAAAAAAAGTTTTAATCAAAGAACCACAATAAAAATTTCGAAAAAACACAATATGAAAACCAAATAGTAGAACGGCGAGACGACTATGAAGTCCGATTTGTATGTACGTGTAGATGACCCAAGTAAAAATGAGGCGTGTTCAAAGATATGTGCGACCCATTGCTAATTAAACTGCCCACATACAAATTTCGAACGGGTTTTTTAATTCAATATTGATTGGAAAAAGGATTCAAATTGCGTACAATTTGCGTGAGAGAAAGTTTGCGGTATCAATATTAAAAGCAGAGCAAATCAATGAATGTTAATAAGCTAACAAGTTTTCAAAGGAGAGACCATAAAAAAGCAATTGCATAGATATAAATGCTCAACAACAACACTAATTAGTGTTTGTCGCGGTCAATTTAAAAACACCCTAGTGTTATTTTTAAATAAATATAAAAAATTCGAAAATTTTAAAAATACTACAAAAAATTTCGCAGCTCTTTAAAATTCACTCAAGAAATTCCACATTAAAAAAATTTGAAAAAATTCAATAAAAAAAATCATAAAAAGGTGTGAAAAAAAATTGTACTGGAAAAAATCTCACACTAAATTCCCACACCAATTCAGAAAATGGGAATTTTCCTACATAAATGGCATTGCTCATGACCCACAAACAAATGACCGGCCCTTAGAAATGTTCTGTTTTGCTTCCGTACTTTGTTATCGTCATATACCTACTACCTATACTAGCAAACAAGTGAATGGAAAAAAAGTATGCAAAATGTATCACTAAAAAAATAAGCTAAAATTGGTTACACTTCCTTTCAAAATGATGAGCCACAATTGACGCTGTGAAAGGATTCTAATAAATATCACTCATACGTCGCGTATACCCAAACAAACTCATCTTTCTACTTGGGAAAGGCACTACTCATTATGAATTCCTTTAGAAATTACGTTCATATGACACTGCTGATGACTGCTTTGCAAACAGCACTAACTCTACCCGCAGTTATACGAGTTGGTAAGTTGCTAGGTTTGTGTAAGTTTCAAACAATTTCTTTATTTTTCATCCCAGTTAAGGATACCGTTTTTCTATTGATTTTTTTTATCTAACAGTTTTAAGTGTTACTATTAGTTTTTATGGTTTTTAAATAAATAATTCCAATGAAATTTAGGCGACTATAAGCATATACGCGAAATACTCCACTTCAATTCTTGTCAACGATATATTCATTAAAAAATCATGTGGGGTTTCAAAGGGTTAATTGGATATATCCGAATCGACACGTTTCTTTACATTGAAGCCGCAATTCAAATATTGGCATTATTAAGTCATTTTGTCTGGCAAATACTTCGACATTAAACTCGATCAAAATACTTTTTGCATAATAATCATGATAAATGGTTCTGAAAAAGTATGATAGCTGCGCTTTTCTAAGGCTTTCTTAATCGATTGAAATCAATTTCAATATCAAACATTAATAATACAGATGACATTGTATAATAATGGTGGCTATTTTACAAGTCGTCATACATACCTACTAGAGTCATAATTGGGAATTACTCATAAATTCCCAGCAAACAATATTATGAGTGCTCAGAATTTAGACTCCAAAAAGTATCTAATTTTCGAGGATTTTATTAACCAAAATAACTTTTGAATTTCAAAATATGCTTTGTTTTAATCGGCATGAATGATAGAGGCACCGTAGCTCAGAGGGTTAGGCATTGAGTTACGAAACAGGAGGCCCCATGTTCGAATATTTGAAATGTTAATAATTTGATTTGATATTTGAAATAGAATTCCATGGCCATACCTGACAACAGGACAGGTGTCCATTGCAGATATAAAAAAAAATAGATTTGGTCATATTTGGGAAACATATTAGAGCCATATTTTAGACTCTTTTTAGAGCCATATTTCGGACTTCAATTAGTGTCATATCTCATACATTTCATAGTGCCCCTACAGGAAGGGAAACACGCCATATACGGCTCCTATAAGAGTCTTTTTTGAGCGATATGAGAGCCCTAAAAGAGTCAAATTGTTTGCTGGGTTTGCAATTGATATTAAATTTTGTATGCCAAATCATTTTTTATGACAAAATCCCTTTTATGACTCTATATATGACGATTGTTAATACCCTACATAAGCAGAAAATTCGATTGTAAGAGAATACAATCTATAAGTACTGGAATAGTGCTCCAACTGTGAAAATTTGAATTCGTTATCAAAATTTCGTGGTTATGCTAAAAAAAAGACTTCTTTTCCTGACGGGAAATTGTGGTCACTTTTTTTGCCTAGTTTCCTGTCCTAGTTTATCGCCCAGTGTTTAAAGGCAGTTAGAAATTCAATTTGATGGCCATTTCCTGTGTGTGAACGTGGTTTTTCTCTTACAATTTTCCTTTGTTCAATACAGGCGCCGTTTTTTCCGATACCGCCCATGACAATCCCACCGAACTGGCATTCAAATATGCCATCCACAACATTAATCGTGATAAAGGCATTCTGCCAGTGACAACCTTAGTTTACGATATTCAATATGTGGAGAAACGCAATTCGTTTTATGCTTGCCAAAAAGGTAACATCATACAATTGTAACTGTAATCCGCTCGAAAAAGACATTAAATTTTTGTGGTTCGTTGAATAAATTCCCTCTTTATAGTTTGTTCACAAATTCAAGCGGGTGTCCAAGCGATATTTGGGCCATCCGATGCCATTTTAGGTGCACATATACACTCAATTTGCGATGCTTTGGACATACCGCATTTGGAATCACGCATCGATATTGAAAAGGCCGCCAAAGAGTTCTCCATCAATTTGCATCCAACACAGTATTATGTGAATCATGCCTTTCTCGATGTGATAGAATATTTGAATTGGACAAAAGTGGGCATTCTATACGAAAAGGATTTTGGTGAGAACAAAAAGCTGACGAAGGAAAAAAAAATTCTGGCAAATCTTTTGTTTGGTTCTGCTTTAGGCATCATTCAATTAAGGGAATTGGTACGTACGCCGAATCTGGAAGTGCATGTGCGCCAAGTGGATCCCCATACATACCTGCGAGTCTTGAACGAATTGAAATACAAAGAAGTGCACAATTTAATTATTGATATCAATGCGGCAAAAATATCAACACTATTGAAGGGTGTAAGAATAACTGAACACAATTCGAGTCCACTTTAAACTGCATTGAACTTGGTTGCATCTATTTCCGTTTAGATTTTACAATTGCAAATGAACGAGTACAAGTACCACTATTTGTTCACCAGTTTCGATATAGAGACATTCGATCTGGAAGATTTTAAGTATAATTTTGTTAATATCACTGCATTTCGATTGGTCGATTCGGGAGACGTCGTCGTCAAGGAGATACTCAAGTCAATGACTGCGTTTAATATAACGTCAGCGCGTGCAAAGTATGGCACTGACAATGATGACTCTGAGCTAACTGATGACTACCATACGCAATTGCGCACTATTGAAGTAAGTCAAAGAGAGGAATTTCCGTTGAAGGGCAAACCATTATTTGCATGTCCATTTCCATCGCAGACTGAACCCGCTTTAATCTACGATTCGGTATATATTTTTGCCATTGGACTGCAAACGCTGGAACAATCGCACACCCTACGTATTGCGAATGTGTCGTGCATAGAGGCGAGTCCTTGGGATGATGGCTTGAGTTTGATCAATTATGTTAATTCGGTAGGTTAGAGAAGGAGATTTCTTTGCTTGTTCTTCTAATGTTATTTAATTCGCAATTTTTCATCACTTTAAGGTGGAATGGAAGGGTCTGACCGGCCCCATTCAATTCAAGGAAGGTCGTCGCATACAATTCAAACTGGATTTGGTGAAACTGAAACAACATTCAATTGTCAAAGTGGGCGAATGGTCACCACAAACACGTTTAAATATCACCGACCGTTCACTATTTTTCGATGCTGGGTCAATGAATGTCACCTTAGTTGTAATAACAATATTGGTGAGTTTGGTTCGATTCGAGATACTCTTAGAGCAAAAATAGCGTACAAAAGATAAAATAAATATTTGGCAACACGACGCTCGAAGGATCTTGGCCGAACTTCTCACAGAGACGACTTCGCTTATGTAATTCGCAGACACGAAATCGTTTCAGTGAATTGCAGGCAGTACAGTACAGTGCAGTGTTCCGAGCGGCCAGTTTAGTATCTTCACGGCAAATTATACTCTCGTAAGTTTTGCCATTGCTTGACGACTGGTGGTGGCGTGGAGAAAAAACTTGTTTTTTCTCGCCCCAAGCTGAGTTGAACTCGACATCTCTTGGTTGTAAGTCAGATGCTGAACTTAGAAAAAACTTAGAAAAATATTTGTGGGCACACGTCGCTTCTTTAGGCCATTGAACTTTGTTTTAAAAAGTTTAAATATAAAAAAGTGTAAATTATAGGCTCAGAGTAAATTAAACATTACAATGATCCTGTAATGTACAACCTTGACAACCGTTACTTACCAACTCTAAGAACAGGAAACGCCTTATGTAATGATGCACCGTGGTAAGAACTTCACGGGAAATGAACGATTTTTTGGCTTCTGTGTTGACATCTTGGCACTGGTGGCTCATGAAGTTGGGTTCGATTATATTTTGGATTTAGTGCCCGATAGAAAGTACGGCGCTAAGGATCCAATTACTGGTGAATGGAACGGCATGGTGGCGCAATTAATGAAATACGTAGGTGAAAATACGTAAAAGGAAATTTCGTTTATGTCATTAATAAACATTTTTTTCTTCCATTAGAAAGCTGATTTAGCTGTAGGTTCCATGACCATAACATATGCACGCGAAAGTGTAATCGATTTCACAAAACCATTTATGAATCTGGGCATTAGCATTTTATTCAAGGTCTGTGAAAGGATCTGAAGCAATTCAAAATAATGATTAACGTGAAAACCCCAATTTTAAAGGTTCCGACTTCGCCGCCCGTTCGTCTATTCTCGTTCATGAATCCATTGGCTTTTGAAATTTGGATTTATGTGTTGGCCGCATATATTCTCGTCTCACTGACCATCTTCACTGTGGCGAAATTTTCACCCTTCGAATGGCGCGACAGTCATCCGTGCGATCAACATAAAAGTCAGCGCAATCAGTTTTCCATGGCGAATAGTTTCTGGTTCACAATTGGCACGCTGATGCAACAGGGCTCCGATATAAATCCGAAGGCACTATCCACGAGAATCATCAGCGCCATTTGGTGGTTTTTCACATTGATCATCATTGCTTCGTACACGGCTAATTTGGCTGCCTTTTTGACCGTAGAACGAATGATCACGCCTATTGAGAATGCAGAGGACTTGGCCAGTCAAACGGAAATCTCCTATGGTACATTGGAGAGTGGCTCGACAATGGCGTTCTTTAGAGACTCAATGATTGACACGTACCGGAAAATGTGGCGCAGCATGGACAATAGAAAGTCAATATCGTTTACCTCTTCTTACGAGGATGGCATTAAGCGTGTCAACGAAGGAAACTACGCATTTCTCATGGAATCTACAATGCTGGACTATATTGTACAACGCGATTGTAATCTAACACAAATTGGTGGACTCTTGGATACGAAAGGTAAAGACAGAACCAAAATTACAAAAGGTTTCATAATCTTAGTGAAGTTTTATTTTTAGGTATATTTTGAAGATTTTCTGGATCATATTATGTACTCAAATGTTAAATGACTAACTTTCGTCATTTCAATGTTTTAGGCTATGGCATTGCCACTCCCAAGGGTTCGCCCTGGCGCGATAAAATATCTCTGGCCATCTTAGAGCTCCAAGAGAAGGGCGACATACAATTGCTATATGATAAATGGTGGAAGAATACCGGCGAAACTTGCGTACGAAGAAGCAGTAAGAAACAATCGAAGGCTAATGCTTTGGGCTTGGATAATATCGGTAGGTATAGAAGGCATGGAGTAATGTCAAATATTTGATGACATGACATCATTATGGCTTTCACTTATTTCAGGAGGGGTTTTCGTTGTTTTGCTTGTGGGCGTGGCCGTGGCCATTTGTGTGGCGGTATTTGAGTTTTGGCAGCATTATCGCAAGCGAGCCAAAGAAGAAAAAGAAAGTGACTTGAAATGTTCTGAACAAGCAACTGACGACATGGAATACCAACAACAGCCGGAACAACAGTTGCATTATCCCATGCATAACTGTACGAAGACGCCAAGTCAACGGCCGCTGGGCATTGAGATGTTGGAAGAGTTCCGATACGCTCTAAACTGCATGGATCCACGAAGAAGGCCCACTTTGAAGAGACGTTGTCCGAAATGCAATATGTTCAAGGACGAAAGTGAGTTTCCAATCACATTGGAGCCGGGCGATATCGAGCTTAATACTCAAGGCACTACTCCAGCAACCAGTACCCACACACATTTTACGCGTTCTATACCGACACGTGGCGGCACCAACATCATCGGGAGCCACAGCCAACTTTTACTCCGTCCATCGATGGCTGCACCAAATCGAAGTAGTTCGGCCGGTGAATTGCAGCAGTCGCGTGATGGTGAGGTTAGTCACACAGAGCACAGTGAAATATAGTTAAGAAGTGTACATGTTACTTTCCAGCACTTTTTTCATTTCAATTTATTATTATTTATTTCAATGGAATTTATTTTTGTAAAAACTTATAGGAAACCTCTTTCGGATATGAGTACCTTTTGAATTGAATATTTTAATAAAATTGTTTTCTCAAAATGTTTAACTAATTTTTATTTCAATTTTCAAGCAAATGTTTTCTTGCCCGCACACAACTTTCGTTTCCCCTTTTATATTGCGAATCATTAATAATAAAAAAAACATTTGTATTTTATAATTTTTGTATCTAAAATTTCAAAAATAGCCATTAGTATCATTTCGCAAATCATCAACGCCAACATCATTGGCGCATTTGAAACACCATCAGCGACAGCGACAGCCATCCATCAACAAAATGCAATTTTTAGCAAAGGATCCACAGCCACATCAGCCACATTTTCATTGTCCGCATCACATGAAGCACAAACGATGCAACAATTGTCAGCGACACCAACAACAGCAGCATCAAAATGCGTGTGCCTGGTTATTCCAAATGGCACACCCGCATGTGCACCAACAACAGCCTTAGGATAAAATAAATATACAGACATAATCATCATCATATTTATAAATTAATTAGCAAAAGACTGTAAGACTCAAATTTTATACTTGTTTGTATCTTTTACAATAAATATATCTTATAAATATAAATTTGCTTGACAACAAACGGAATCTCTTTACTTTTTTTCAGTTTTTGTGGGTTAATTTTGTGAGTCGCTGAAAGGCTCACGGTGCTTCCACTACTGTATATACATTACGGCGGGTCGGTCTCCATACAAAAAAAAAATTTAAAAGTCCACCCCTCATTTGAAAGCTTCCCTCAAAAGAATTTCAACGCCAAAAAACAGCCCAAATTGATTTTTCTTCATTTGATGTCCGATCGACAAGTGCGATATACCGTTGGAAAGGTATCGACGAGTACTTCACAGGTTCTAATACCGGCGATGCCTCCTTCAACTAAAAAAAAACAGTTACAAAAATTAAAACATCCTTAATTTCAATTTTTATTTCTTACCCCTCCCAGAATTTCAAAAATCATTCAACTTTCGCCTTGGAAGTATTAGGTTTAATCCATTAACAAAAAAGTTACAGTAAGGGTATTCATCTATAGGGGGAAACCCCTCGAAAACGCGCAGTTGCTTAAAAGAACTGTCAAATTTCATATGTTTTGACTGCTCATCTGCACAACTGACTCGTTTCCCAGGGGCTTCCCACTTTAAATGAATCGCCCTAGTGTTAAGAATTTGATAAAAATTTCTTTTATTTACTTTGTCAATTTCGTGTTTCTTAAATTCTATAGTTTCTATTTCGTCTTAGTCTTAAATGCTATATTGCAGTGCATAGCATAAACTACTCATCTAACGTTTTTTTTAGCTAGTTGTGTGTTTTAAATCTTGGTAAGTGGATCTCCAGTGAGAAATTTTTTAAAACGTTAGATGACTCGTAACTCTGCGAATGTTAGATGAGTAGTTTATGCTAAACGCGGCAGTAAAGTTTGTAATTCAAAAATTTGTTTACAAAAACAAATTATCGCATGTGTTGTTGTTGTTGCAATTGAAAATGTTGTTGCTGTTGTAACTGTTGTTGTTGTTGCTGCTGCTGCATTTGCTGTTGCATGTGCTGTTGTTGTTGCAATTGAAAATGCTGTTGCTGTTGTAATTGTTGTTGTTGTTGGATTTGTTGTTGCTGTTGTAATTGTTGCTGTTGTTGTAGTTGTTGTTGTTGTTGCATGTGGTGCTGCTGTTGCTGCTGTTGTTGTTGTTGTTGTTGATGCAACTGCATTTGTTGCTGCAGTTGTTGTTGACTAAGCTGTTGTGGTTGTGGTTGCGGCTGAGGTCCACCACCACTCACCATGGCTGCGGCCACACCAGCAGCATTTAGCTGCGAAGTTGCGGATTGAACTTGTGGTTGATTCGTTGCATTGCCGGCCACAATTTGTTGTTGTGCAGTAGGAGTTGCTGTTACTGTTGCAGCCGAAGCGGATACTACTGTTTCAGC
The DNA here is from genome assembly GCA_951394025.1 of Heteromyza rotundicornis. Lineage (NCBI taxonomy): Eukaryota > Metazoa > Arthropoda > Insecta > Diptera > Heleomyzidae > Heteromyza > Heteromyza rotundicornis. The sequence goes on along the minus strand of OX596011.1, from coordinate 19,998,278 downwards.
ACTACAACACAATTAAGATAATAACAAAGAAAAATGAGGTTAATTCAAATAAGGGTTCACCGACAATCACTGTATGAACTTGGGTTACCTCTTCTCTGTGTGAATATCCTCCACGTTTAAATGTGTGATAAACCTTAAGCGCATTTGTAGTGCCGGACGCAGACGCTTGATAATTGCTTCGGATTCGTTTTTGATGATGTTACCGACGTGAATGTACTTAATATGATATCTGTGAATAGATCAAAGGCAATTTAGTCTATTTTCCGTGGCAAACAATTATAATTATTCCACGTACAGAAAATCACAAATCGGATCCATATACTCAAGTTGTGTGGGCCCATGTTGTTTGTCCACCACCTCCAGAAGTTCATACAGCAAAATAGCAATGCCTGCCACAGCATTTGGTTTTTCCTGTTCGATGCGCTGCAGAAAGGGACCAAAAACATGACACAGGAACACCAACTGATGCTCAGTATGTACGCAGGGCTTCAGCTTCTCTTTAAGGTATCTGTGATAATGGAAAAGTTACATTGAAAACATATCAAACATCCCACATGTTTATGTGCCCAGCTACTCACTTTGTCATCGATGCTAATTTAAAGCCACCCATGTGATGGAACACCGAATGTGCTACGGCCAGAACCACCGCATAACTCTTCTCAATCATTGCTTCGCGTACGGTTTTAAAATTGAACATTTCGAATGCCGTAAAGCGATAGCTCCACTTGAGCATTTTCGGTGTACTCATTACATCCTTCAATCGATCGTAAATGCCATTCCAATAGGCCTCGGGTAGAGCGGCCAGAACAATGCCCACAGCATTAATGTAACTGTAGAATTGAATTGAACCAATTGAGAACGGGGCGCTCCGAGACAACAACCAAATATTTTTATATTACGTACCACCATAGTTGCCAGAAAAATCTTACTTGAGACAATATCTCAAAGCAATTAAAAATTCTTACAAAAAATCTCACCTGTGTATCTCCTTTTGTGGTATCAGTGAATAGCCCTTCACGATCACATCGATGACATTGTTGGCCACGAGTGGTGGTGCAATGGGCAGACTCAGCAACTCTACGCAGGTGACATACAGAGCATGTGTTGGGGCATTGGGGAACTCATTGAAACGCCAATCAGTGCTATAAAAGAGATTTTTCCCATTGATAGCTGGAGCATGAAAAATGAAAAATTTTTGGATTATTTTTTTTTTTGTTGAGAATGTAAAAGTATTCACGACTACATACTGTCAGACAAGCGTCGTATCAGATTCATATAGTAGCTGAGCTCGGGATTCCAAAGAAGCTCTTGATTTTGTAAAAATAATTTATACTGCTCGCTGACGCACCAATTCGGAGGTCGTATTTCACAGAAAGAGCCCGTCACAGCGCTAACCTATAAAGAAAAAAATTGTACAAAATGTTTTTTTTTGTAAAATTTATTCAACACTAACCAATTTCTTTTTTAGCGAAGGACGTTCGCGCAAAATTCGTTCGTAGAAATGCAGGGTATTGTAAAGATACGTTATAGGACGATCTGTAAGAGGAGAACAACAAAGTCAAAAATACACAAATTAAATAAATAAAATAAATCGGGTAATCACCGTGGAATTTATAAAGAATACTAAGGTGATCCAAGATAACCTCTAGTATCTGATGTACATGCTGAATGGGCAGTTCTATAAAGCGATACACCACAATGTCCAGCACTGGGAGAAAGCGCAGACACACATTGCAGAAATACACGGGCAGCGGTGGCTGTGACGCAGACTCGTCTGGAGCAAATTTTTCGGGGTATTTCTGATGGAATGACAAGTGCTTCTCGTGCCTGCGAATTTATTAGACATACAGTTTTTTGCTTGGATTTTTTGGCTATATTTTTGTCTTACCAATTATTTTGCTTCCAGTGATCGGGATTGTTCTCCTTGCAAAACTCTTGCACACGATTGCGCAGTTCCGATGCTTTAAGCAACAGCAATTGAATGATCAAAAAGCAAACCTGCGCCTCATTGCCCTCTTGTGTACGCAGAGCCAAGCAAAGCACCACACGGTCAATGGTAACCACATTATACTTCCATATCATATTGTTTATGGTGTCCACGCATTTGTGTATGAAATCTTTGCCATTGGAATTGGCCACTTCGCCCACCAAATAATCGCAAAGCTTGCGCAGGTGAGCGGACAGAGCACGTGCTGTAATGCCCTCAAGAATTCTGGAAGAGGGACAATATTCCCTATAAATATTTTGGTTTTTTTTTAGTTATGCGATTTAAGCCTACTTGTATGCCACCGGACTGATAGTCTCCGTTTCCCATATGACTTTGAAGAGCAAACATAAAAATAGGGGATTCGAATTGGGACGTGTGAAATGGGCTATGATATCGCCCTCATTGGACATTGAAGTCCAATTGCGATATTCCTCTTCCACGGACTTCTTCAGCAATTGTTTGTTCTCCAAAGGATGGCTGTTTTGTGCGAAAAACTCATTCAGTGCGGGAGGAAAGCACGCGAGCGAGTGCGAGGCCCACGAATGGGGTGTATTCTGCATAATTGTGTTTAGCAGATCCTTACACCACGATTGCAAGTCGTCGCCTGTGTGTAAGTGATGTTAATTAAGTTCTGCTATCATTTCATTGTCATCAGAAAATACACTTTACCCGATCCTGTAATATGCATCGAGCGTGCTAAAGTCAATATCAAAACACGATTCAATTCTTCGCTCTCACTTGAGGCCACCGTTCCCGAAGGTTTGTCGTTGAAATAACGCGACAGCTGAGGTTGCACCTCGGGCGAACCCAGGCCAGTGATGAGGCGCAAAGCCGTGGACTCGAAACTTTAACGAAAACTAGAAAATAGACAAAAAGTCGGAAGGGATTCTATTCTAATGTGTACATACCATAAATTCAATTGCATTTTGTTTGTTTGCGGTCCAGAGGCCAATGAATAATGCAAATGTGACAACAGCTGTACGCGATAGTGTGTGGGAATATGATGCAAGCGATATGAGAACATTTCGAGCAATGTGTGGAGTATGCCCCATGCTTGGTGCTTGCATACCATAGGCAAAAGCTGAACTGTAAATTGCGGTGGTAACATTTTTAGACAGTGAACATTTTTGACAATTCACCGGACTTACTCAAAAATCCCTTTATGCCCAAAGACTCGATTTCGGTGTAGACTAGAAGGCGTGAATAGGTTTCAACCAACGCTGGGGCGGGCACTGAACTCTTGTTCTGTGCTTGCTTTATCATTTGAGTGACGAAACTGTAAAGCAAAAATATCCGTAAATAGACAGACAATTGACAGATTAGGCACCCACCTGTGTATTAGTGACATTTTACTATGCACTGTCAAACTGTCCAACACAACCATTGAGAATGGCACTTGTGCCCCGCCTGCACCCTTGGCATTGCCATTCAAAGCCTCGACCAAAATATTCATGGGACGTGCAAAGTATTCCTGATTCGTGGAGTAGGCATTGCAAATTAGAATTATGCGAAAATCATTGCCCAAACTCATGGACATCATTGTGCTGGGTATGACCAAATGTTGCAGGAAACTTAATGCGTGGAAAAAAACGAAAATTGTATTGTAATTCGTGAAGAAGAAAGTTATCCACATACTCGTGATGATTTTTTAAAGCAATTGGAAGGGGGCGATTTATATTCATATTTTCCACTCTGGCCTTTTTCATGAGGTGTATCCAAATGCAAATGGGAGCCATCTAAAGAACATAAAATATCCAAAATATTTCTCATACAATAGAGTTTTTTTTCTCGAAATATTCCTTTACTCTCTTACCTGTCGCAACGACGAAGATTTATTACAGTCTGGCAATTTCAGTGGTTCTTGTTCGGGATAAAGCAAATCAAAAAGCTTGAACATTGGAAGAAAATTGGATATCTGAAAGGAAAAACGGACAATTGTTGGATGCTAGGGTAATTGAAATATGAGCACCACTAACCGGGTTTTTTTGAATACTTCCAGATATGAATTGCAACAATATCCACATAAGGTGATCACGACCCTTTCGAAGTTCTCTTTTGGAAAGCTGCAAGAAACGTTTACTTAAACTGTTTGTTTGAAAAAGACTGCGCTCCGGGTGGGTGTTGTTCATTCGAGTACGCTGATTCTATCGGCATTAGCCGTTTTCAAGGTTGGGTCATTTTGTCTTTTAATTGGCTATACAAATCTTTAATATTAAAGATAAAAAATTAAATAAAAATGTAGTTTTGTTTTTTTGTACACAAAATGTTCAATTTTTTTTATGTTTGCAAAATTTTAAATACAAATTAAAATTTAAAAAAAAACGAATATTAATATTAAAGATTTCTATAGCCAAATGGACCTAACCCACACAACGCCTGATGCCATTAGAATCAGTATACTCGAATCAGCTTTACCCACCCGTTATATTTAATAAAAAATATTTGTAAGCATCATTACCTTCTCATACAAAGCCACCACGACATGCATGAAACTGACAAACTGAAAGAGCACGAAATATATCAGTTGCGACGACAGATGCAGCCAAACCCATTCGTTGTTGGAAATCTGATCTTCGGACACGTTAAAACTACTGCCCGCAGCCGCATCGTTCGATTCGGTCATTTCCATGGCCGTAATAATGAGATTGACCAGTTGTTCTTCCAGAGCATTGCAACGTTGCTTTTGTTGTTTCTGCAGGTTAAGCATAACCGAAACCATTTCCTTTGAATACGGTTGATCCAGCACATAGCGCAAAAGCTGAGTTTGCTCTTCCAGAAGTTCGGGCTCATAGGGCAAACTGCCCTTGAAATTGAACTTCAAAGTGTTATGGTCAAGCTTCCACGAGTTCATCATATGGTCGGCATAGCCAAAATGCTCAACGATGGGCAGCATATGCGAATGACCAATAATCGAGACCATTTGGGCGGTGTTGCGAAATTCTTCAACGAAATCGGTCATCAATTTGTTGATTTTCTAATTCAAAAGCACAAATAAATATTTTTGCATATAGAATTTGTGTTTCCGTGTGAGCTTACCCAATGATATGGGAAAGGTTTCATAATTTCATTAGCAATGAAATAGGCGGGCAGCAGGCAGTTATCACGATCGAATATGGATCGTATTGTATCCTCCAGAGCCAGTAATTGGGGCAAGTATGCCACATTGATGTTTAACGGAAAGGTCTGAGCTTTGTCGCGACATACCTTGATTATACATGGAATAAAATTGTTTAAAAGATTTATTATTACATCAATGATTCACCTTCATAATCTCCCGCACTCCTTTGTAGTCCACATGCATAATAATCTTCTTTATCAGCTTGAAACTTTCAACCCAAAAATTTTTGTTTTCGTATACGAGCTTGTCGCACAAAAGGATTTTATCGCAAAGCAATCTGGAAAAGAAAAACATTAATATCTCTAAAATCAAACTCGTAATCGCACTCACTTGGCAGTGATGTGATGAGCTTCCGTCAGTTTGCCTAGTGTCAGCATTAGTACTTTAATTTGGCTTATGTTTGAGGCGGTTGCGGCACGCTGTAAGTACTGCCGAACTATGCCTTCCTTGCTATCTTGCGGCACATTTGCAAATGCATTCACTGTGGAATACAAAAAAAGCAATCAGAACCGGGCGGCGGCAATTTCCTTAGTGGTCCTTACCTATATCATTTGTAAATTTAGCTGCTTTCTCCTCTTCGCCATCTTCTTTGTAAACGATGACGCTGAGAAAAGCTTCATCAATTGACTCCACTTTCTGAAAATGGAATTTTATTTCATTGGATGGACAATAATCAACCATTTGCCACATACCACATAATCATTCACCGCTTCTAGTATCTGCAGGTCCATGGTCTTATCCTTCAAATTAACTTATATTGTTTGTTGTATGTACGAACGAAAACTCTAAATTTCGCTGCTATGAAAACAAACAAATGCTTCTTCCAATGTTAAATGCCAAACCGGCTGGCTGCCAAAATACTCTTCTTCTTCTTAAATATGTCGTTCTCAATGAATCTATATGCAGGCCGATTCTGACGCGTCATATGAGTTCACAACACATTGTACAGGTAGGAGATAGGTTACCGCCAATATACCTTAAGGGTGACGTTGAACATTTTAAAAATGGCGTCCTGTTTTTTTAATTTTTTTATTTTATAAATTATCTTCTAACTTTCTACACACACTTCGTAGAGGGTCCAAACGTGCACCAGAAGATAAATATTTGTCTCACCTTTCATTTACAAAAGAAACTAAATGAATTCGAAACCTAGAAGAGCAGATATTTTGAGTTGATCCGTAACAGAGCGTCCTAGAGCATAGGAACTTTACCCACAAAATTAAAAAATGTTTGTTTTTTTTTATTTCCTAAATCATCTTTTAACTTTATGAATACACTTTGTGGAGGGTTCAAACATCCACCAGAAGATAAATACTTGTCCCACCTTTCATTTACAAAAGAAACTAAATGAATTCGAAACCTAGAAGAGCAGATATTTTGAGTTGATCATTGAATTTTATTAAAACGCTTATATCTCCGTAACGGAGCGTCCTAGGGCATAGAAACTTTACCCACAAAATTACAAAATTTTTGTTTTTTTTATTTCCTAAATCATCTTTTAACTTTATGAATACACTTCGTAGAGGGTTCAAACATCCACCAGAAGATAAATACTTGTCCCACCTTTCATTTGGAAAAGAAACTAAATGAATTCGAAACCTAGAAGCGCAGATATTTTGAGTTCATCATTGAATTTTATTAAAACGCTTATATCTCCGTAACGGAGCGTCCTAGGGCATAGAAACTTTACCCACAAAATTACAAAATTTTTGTTTTTTTTATTTCCTAAATCATCTTTTAACTTTATGAATACACTTCGTAGAGGGTTCAAACATCCACCAGAAGATAAATACTTGTCCCACCTTTCATTTGGAAAAGAAACTAAATGAATTCGAAACCTAGAAGCGCAGATATTTTGAGTTCATCATTGAATTTTATTAAAACGCTTATATCTCCGTAACGGAGCGTCCTAGGGCATAGAAACTTTACCCACAAAATTAAAAAATGTTTGTTTTTTTTATTTCCTAAATCATCTTTTAACTTTATGAATACATTTTGTAGAGGGTTCAAACATCAACCAGAAGATAAATACTTGTCCCACCTTTCATTTACAAAAGAAACTAAATGAATTCGAAACCTAGAAGCGCAGATATTTTGAGTTGATCATTGAATTTTATTAAAACGCTTATATCTCCGTAACGGAGCGTCCTAGGGCATAGAAACTTTACCCACAAAATTAAAAAATGTTTTTTTTTTTTTTCATAAATCATCTTTTAACTTTATGAATACACTTCGTAGAGGGTTCAAACATCCACCAGAAGATAAATACTTGTCCCACCTTTAATTTACAAAAGAAACTAAATGAATTCGAAATATTCATATTTTGAGTTGATCATTGAATTTTATTAAAACGCTTATATCTCCGTAACGGAGCGTGCTAGACCATGTTTAATTTTTAATTTTTTAATTTTCTAAATTATCTTTTAACTTTATACATACACTTCTTAGAGGGTCCATAAATATTTGTCTCACCTTTCATTTACAAAAGAAACTAAGGGAATTCGAAACCTAGAAGCGCAGATATTTAGAGAAATCTGAACTGCGAATGTACTTTTTCATAAATTGTGTCTCTTGATATCGGTGAATGTACTTTCACTATACTGGCAATATAGAAGTATTACATATATGGGCCTCAACCAAATTTTTGTGGGATGATAGTATTGTATCCTCTTGTAATTCCATCACAATTTTGTTTATACGTCATAATGCTTTTTTACAGCTTTTTGTTAGTAAAAATATTGTATTGGTAACCCTACTGACATAACCTTAAATTGGTTTAAATTCAAATTGAAATATTTGATTTTGGATAAATTATGAACATTTCATTTTTAAAGGAATCTACAAACATTGTAGTTATTAGTTTATTGAAATGCAACGTAAAATTTGGGACAAACCATTGCATCAACGGAAAGTTGTGAGTATTGTTAATTTTTCTGATTGCATATCTGATAATAGATTCTGAAAAGTTTTTCTCGCTTATTTGAGCTAATCCAGAAAATGGTTTTGAGGCCTGGACCTTTCAGAATCTAAATTCTGAGTAATTTGATAGATTGAATTTTATCTAGTGGAAGCAAATGTCGCTGCCTAGTAAAATAATATACTATATGCAACCTTTTGTGGATCACCTGGTCGACATTTGGCTCCAGCCACTGCCATTTCCCACTATACTAAAGCTCATGTACTCCTGTGTATTGGCGGTTTTCATATTATTACCTGTGATTTATCCAGTCGTGGTTTTACTCAGCATCTATGCCGTACTGCAGTTCATTTGGGAAAGGTTACTATAGTCGTTGGGGAACTTACAATTTTAATATTTTTCCACAAATTACTTTGATTCTTTCCAGACATGTTGGAATACGTCTACCAATCTGCTTGGACTTGCTCCGTTATGGTCAATATGTAATGCACTACCGAGTTAGCAATGAAAAACACGAGCTCTTTATGACGCTATATGTGGAGCGTTGGCGTCTTTTCGCAGCAGCTTTATCCTCATCCATCGACTACATACGCTTGGCTTTAGGCTTACTCTATGGTAATTAATATAGGCACACAATTCAATGAAGTCCGTTGACTTTTCCTTTGCAGAGATTGTGGAATCTTAGCTGCAATTTTAAATCAAATCTGAATGAGTTTGTACAATTTCGTTTTCACAATGAATCATCATTAGTATATTTTTCATCACTTTATGTTCTTTATATATATATATATTTGTATGTAATGTAAATTATATGGATTGAGGCATATAAATATAAAAATTTTCATGTGTAGAATAAATCATTACATTTCAATAACTCAATTTGCAAATTTTTTATTGAACGTGCAAACAGGTCTGTGTGTTGTGGATGGTATTAAGAAAATAATTGTAGCATTTATGTAAATGAAAATAATATAGGTTTTGTAAATATGCATTCTCTTTATCGTTATGAAATTGTATGCAAATAAATACAAAAGACCTACAAAAGGATAATAATAATAATTCCTAAAATCGGAACTAACTAAACAATGTGCAAAGTCCTTAATGTACACTAATCTGAGGGCGGCCTCGCTGAGGGGTCGTCCCGATCAATTGGAGGCGGTGAGGTCAACACTTCAACGTTCTGTGCGGGCCCCTGAGTAAGGTAACCAGCGGTAGGATTTATACCTAAATAACATTTTAATTGTAAAAAAAACCAATCAAAAATTTGAATGAACATTTCGTACCAGTGAGATATCCTCTTATATTCGTATCTGTTATGAACAGATCATGCCGCTGATCTTTGAATTCCGACCATACAGGATGCTTCAGCAAAATCTGCGTAACCCGGTCACCATAATTGAGATTGTGTGTCATGCCCTTGAGCGCGGCCACGATTTGAGCCTTCACGGCTGAGGGATTGTCAACGAATTCCAAACGGCTGTCCAATAATCCCAGCAAAAAGGGGATAAGACCAACTTCAAGCGATTGACTGATCAGTGAATCCTTAAATTGATCGTTTGACTTAGATCGTGCGATTCGTTATAGCAAAAAAATACCATGTACTTACGTGTTGGTATTTGAATAAACGACTCAGTGCCTCACAAGCCTTTTCAATGCAATCTCTATGATTTTCCATGCATTTTTTCAGGGGGAAAATACATTCCGTTTGTGAAACAGCGCTGACGCAGAACTTCAAGTAAGAAATAAATAAGGAATATAAAAGTATATATAAAAGAGTGAGTCAGAGAGACCCCAAAAACCCCCTTGTACCAAGTTGAATTTTGAAATTTCAACTTATATGGGAGGTGGGCGTGGCAATTGACCGATTCCGCCCATTTGCAATACCAACACCTTACGCCTAAGATAAATCCAAAGATTGAAGCGCCTAAGGTGTTGTTTTTCTAGCAGCATTAGCTTAGTAGTTATACCGCACTAAGTGATATAACATAAAATGTGACTGTTTTTAAAACTCCCCCTCAGGCTTATTACTGTATCCTTTTTCACTAACATGCTCCCTCTCCCACCCATCCATACAATTGTTCTCCTTTCCATTCGACCTAAGGAAGCACCCCCGCATTCTCTTGCATATTCAAGACGGTAAACACTTACCTCTGATAGTGATAACTGGTGTAATACTGACAAAGTATTCGATGGTTGCACTGACAACAAATTGAATAATTTTGGTATATGCCCTAATACGGGAATCTCATCCGCTAAATTTGGCTGAGAACGTAGCAATTCCACGAGAGCTGTGGTAGACAGATCCAAAACATCTTTCTAAATATTTGTTTTAATTAAAGAAAAAAATGTAAGTACAAAAATCGGTTAAATCGTTTACTAACCTCCGACGAACTCCTGCTTATTTGATCTACAACAAAGTCCAGCAAATCAGACAGAAATTGTTTCGGTTTGCGCAAAGTCCAGGCGGGATTGCTAACAAATAGTCGCAAATAAACGCCCGCCACTACAATTTCATTTGACACAATGTCCTTAAGCACTTCCGGATCTTTCCAAGTATGTTTCGCATTGGACTTTTGAATTTTATAGAAACTGCAAAACAAAAACCAATTACGTAATTTAGACACCAATTGACGTTCAAAACTGCACACCTTTCGCACACGTCACACACCGCATCGCAGACATTCGAGCGAGTTTTATCATTCCAAATCAATTCGGGATGCTCATGTATTGATTCGAATAACTGCACTGAAGTTTGCGGCGACTCAATCATAGCATCTACAAACAGAGCCGGAAGGAATTTCGAAATCGTAATGCGCACCTAAAATGAAAAAAATTAATTAAATAAGGATATGAATTGGGAAGGTTAGGTGGCTGAGTTACCTTCGGTCCACTCAAACGATCGGCTGTCATTTTCGCCATAATTTCCGCACACATTTCACGTATTTGAGGATTGCGAGAATTGCAAAACAAGTCTAGCAAATAAATAACGGCTCCCTTGTTCTGGGCCTCTTTGATCATTTCCTGGACATTCATCAGACCCGACAGAGTTTCCAGTACTTTCACTTGACTTGAGCGCAAATCAGGATCTTTGAGAGCCACCAAGTAGCTGCCGAGTATCTCGCAGGCAGCAACCTCCGAAACGCAATCTTTGTTGCGCGACACCAACGCCACAACTTCCAGAGCTACAGCCTTTACAATAGCATTCTGAAAAAGAATAAAAGATAAAATTCATTGTGACTGGATACTAGTCAACCTCTTATTATATAAAAAAAATTAAGTTTAAAAAGAAAAAGATTTGAGAAAGTCTAGAGACTCACGTTCGTGAAAAGATTATTCGCAAGAAATCCGAAGATCATATCGAAATTTCCAATGCACTGAATTTCCACCTCGGCGTTCGCCTTGATTACAGCAATGAGTGAGCGCAGCACCATCACCGTGTGCTCTTCTAGAGCCGTATCGTTGGCAAAATCATATTTGTACTGCTGCTCGGTCTGCTTGTGCTCCATGATTGAGTCGGCTTCAAGCTTTTTTCGCGTCTTGGAACGGTTATAAGCATTGAGTACCTCATCGAAGGTGCTGCCCTTGTTGCCTCCTTGCTGCAGCTGGGGATGATTGGGAGCCAAAGTGGGCGTAAGTATACCATCGCGGCCCACAGGATGTGGTACGGCAGCGGGAGACGTAGTTAGGCTGCTTACACGCGAATTGTGGGTTTTTTGTGGACTTAAAAAGTGATAAGACTGCTTCAAATACTCGAGCAAATCAATGATGAGTTGTTTGGGATTGACAATGGGAAAAGTGGGCATGTCGTTGTAGATGCGTATGAAGACGCCACCAATTTGCAATTCATCTCTGTAAAAAGTCGATGCAAAATGTTTATTGAAATAAGAAATCATATTTACGAATTCGCAATTACTTGTGTGCATCAAACTGGAATTCACTAGCCACGGAATAAACTTGGGCCACATCCTCGTAAGATTCCTTAACCGACGTTGTGCGTTGTTGCTCTAAAAAGTCTAACAATTGCGCTCGCGTGCCATTATCCCAGATGAGATATGGATTGCGGTTGTTGGAGGTTAACACTTTCAAAATCTGAAGCAAAATAAATCGTCGTCAGTTGCATTTTATTTCTAATACTGAAGTCTCTTACCTCACTAGCCCTCTCCTTGGCCAGCTTATTCGAAATGTACTCAGTCAGCAAGCGATCCAGCACTTGCTTAACTATTGTATTTTTCGCTTCGGAGGTAATTGTGTAGTTCGGGTGGATGGCGGATTTCTCATTTGTCTTCTCGCTGTTGGTGGGCGACGAAGCCGTGTTCGATTTTTCGCTTGCACTGGAATCCTGCTTTGTAACTACCGTCGCTGCGGCGGCATCTGTGCCCGACGTTATGGCCAATTGTTTGCTCGCATTCTGTAGAGGATTGTGTGCATTTTGTGTGTAAGCCGAAGTGGGCGAAGCTATCACCGATTTCGGTTTCGGCGTTGATGTTGACGTTTTGCCAGTTGTAGTGGGCGAATTGCTTTCGTCGGCAGACGGCGCTTTGTTGTTCGTTTCTTTATTGGACTCAAGTTCGTAGCCAGCTAAAGCAATGCAAGCCAGTACAGCCATTTTGGCCAGATTATTTGCCACTTGTTGCTGATTCGTTTTGTCGCTGGCCTCTACACCACTCTCGTCCAGCGTGTAATCATACTCAAAGCAGAACAACAGCAGAGACCAGAGCACACCGTTTCTTACCAGGTTACATTGAAGCTCATAGTTATTGGCAGCCAGGCTAGTAACCAAACTAACCGACAAAGTGTGCTGAAAAATTGATAGAAAAATGTGATTGTTTTTGTGGGAGTGAGTAACATCTAGAATTTCGGGCTCACTTTAAAGTACACCACTCGACACACATCGGATAAAAGCTGCGGCAAGGTAATGATTTTCTGCTTGCATTTTTCAAAGTTGCATGCCACCTCGAAGCAGCGAGTCACATTGGAAATCACTTGGTAGTGCAAGGAATCAGGCTTCGAATCGACACCCAAGATTGAGACGCATCTCGTATATGCCTCCAGTAAAGCTTCAATGCCTTCTTCGCGACGCAACTCCTCCGCATTTAGCGCAGAACAGTGAACAGTATGATAGCACAGCTCTGAGGCGGCTGTGAGCAGCTGAACCTCTTTGGAAAACAGGTCATCATCGCGCGTTTCCAGACGTATTGTCTTTATTAGTTGAGGGTAGCCCGCATACTTATAGGGACGCAGTACTGAAAGATGAGCCGTGTATCAGTTGGAATATTAAGGTTCAATTTGGTTTCTTACCATCAGGATATCTCTCAAATAGTATGCTCTGCGTACTAAGTATGAGTACAATATTCTTCGGATCTGGTCCGCCAGAGCTCCACACCGAACGCGAGCACAGGAACTCATAGGCCTGATTGACTTTTTCGAATATTTCACGGCCATTGGGATTTTTGTCTGGATGATACATTTGCGCGAGACGATAGTAGCTCTTGCGTATCAGCGACTCGTCGGGCTTGGCAGTTTTCGTCAAATCAATGCCCAGATCATGGTAGGCCTGCTGTACGGTCATTTGGGGAGGTTTCTTTTCCACTTCCTTCCGCCAAGCGTCCAGAGTGTGTTTCAGCAATTGCACTGGATCGGAAATGGGCCAATTGGGAAACTTTCGTGTGTCGCACAAATGCCGCAGGTAGTAGATGTGGCAGAAGAGCTCATTTTCCAGCTGAGGATAACTGATGACCGGTATTGCCAAATATGGATATCTGAGAAGAAAAATACATTTACAAATGTACTGCAACACTAAAATTACAAACTAAAAGATAATAAAATAATGTCTTGCAAAGCGATTTAAACACTTTGAAACGGAGTAACACTCTTCAAGTTGCTTAGCTACATACCTAGCCATTGTATGCCCCTTCAAACGTGGAGTAAAATCCGCAATGTGCGCCGAAATCTTTTCAATCAATAGACGCCTCATTTCAGAACTCCAAATGACTTCCGGAGTATCGAATTCACCCAAGAATATTTCGGCGAATTTCTCAGCACTATAATTCTCCAGAAAACAGACCATGGCCTCAGGCAAGAGTTGGCCCAAAATACTGCGATGCATAATACCCGATTGCGATGTCTATAAAGCGAATCAGGTATTTAGTAAAAGTTTTATAATATAAATGAAATCATAGACCGACCTCTTCGCTTCTAAAGCCCTGCCGCATGTGTGTGATTTTCAAGAATTTCGTTATGGGCAGCACATTGCTGCCGGTATACATTAGCATGAAGTAGAACACTCCAGTCAAATACACTTTAGGCATTTCGGGATTATCCTCCATTATCTGACACAGCAAGGTGGCCACACGTTCCAGCAAGCCGGGGTCGTGCGTAAGACACACTTGCACAATGTGCGGCAGGCAAATGAACTCGGACAACTTGCGCGACAGCTTGGGCCCCGGTATTAGCACGGCCACGCCGTTCTGCGTGCGACTGGGAAAGAAGCTAGTGCATTTAATGAGAATGTCCAATATCTTGGAGGCCAATTCCGTCTCATTGTACAAAGGGGCTCCCTTGGCAATGAGGCACCACTTAAGTTGCGGAATTTGCTGCAACGACCGCCAGCCGTCCATGCCTATGGCCCAGCAGCGTGTTTTCGGTGTAATGACATTATTGTTCCACAACTCTTTCAATTCGGAATAGGTTATGGGTCCCTGGCGTTCGGGCTTTTGTCCATCTTTCTCGATATTGTAATACCAATCTTTCTCTTCGTACGCCTGCATATTAGGACCTGCCTCAATGACGTTCGTTTTCGTGTTCGGCTGAGCTCGTCCCTTGTGCAAGTGGGCCAAGGTGATCAGGTCCACCAGACATTGTACATGATCAACCAAAGGACGACAGTTGCTTTTCTCAAGTACCAGACAGGACATCAAGTTGATGAGGGCGTCGCGTAAAGAGGGTGATAGACACTGAAATTAGATAACAGGTTGCAGTATATTGTATTTTTCGGTATCCAGTTTAGACAAGCAAACTTACGCGATCACTTAATTGTAAAATGTATGACATGTCACTGAACCTTCCGATTTCTTTATGATAACGCATGTACACTTTGGCCAAAGCCTGCAGCGAAGTTACGGTCAGTTGATCATCATTGACACGTTGGCGACATAAAACACGGCGGTACAGAGCATTGAAGAGTTCGACACTAAAGAAAACAAGAACAAGAAAGTCTAATTATTACACTCAGTATTGATTTTACCGAAAACTCACGGATCCTTGACAAGATTTTGAGGCCAGTCATCTTTTTCTAAAATTAGTCGTATATAGTAATCCCCAATTTGGATTTCGTCCGCCAAACACTATAATAGCACGAAGGAATTTAATTATTTTTCTAAGAATTCTACATTCATATGGCACCAGACTTGGTAGTTAATTTGTATTCAATTATTTTTCTGGTCGAAAATGCCTTACTAGGCTTATTTATTATGACTTACTGGTGAAAGTTATGAAATAAAATAAATCTCACCTGATATGTAACTTGGAATTCCTGATAATTCCAGGCCACAATCATATTGCCCGCTAAATCACGATCGTTGATGAATTGGCGCAACTCATTCTCTAAGCAAATACGTAGCTCTTCGCGAGTCTTAATTTAAAAAAAAACACATTCAGAGTGATTGCATTGCCATTAATCTTATTCGAATTTACCTTATGATTCCAAATTAAATTTGGCAAACTGTGATCTTTGGAGAAATTATAGAAGAAATACGGCAAATTTACAATTGAATCGCTGGTCTTCTTCTTTTGGCGTCGATTGCGCAGTACAACTGGACGATTTTTTAAGGCTTGAGCAGCAGAGTCCTGCTGCTCAATGAGGTTCATGCCCCAATGTTTAATACCCTGGAAGAGAGATTTTTGTATTTAAACATTAGAGATTATAATATCATTATAATTTTTGAATCATTTTGTGATCAGAATTTATATTGGCTGTAGGAAATATCGGAAAAAAAATCGTCCTAATATATAAATGAAAAATGGCGCAAAAATTTCCCATACAAAATCGCCAACATTTTTTGTGTTATTTAAAATAACTTATTTTTCATAATTTCTGACGAAATTTCGATTTTATAAATTTATTGTAATGAAATATCACCCAAAATAGTCGCCCAAAAATGTCAAATCGCAAAATAATTTTTTTGGTCGCAATGGGTTAAGTCCACTTTTTTTGAAAATATATTTTTTGTGACCGAATATCTCGAATATAATTCTTTTGTTTGTTGAAATTTCGGTTCTTACCTGTAAATGCTTTTCAATCACGTTTTTTCTAGTTTTATTGGAATGTTGAATTGCGAATTTCAAATTGTCCCGAAAGTTCAATTTATCTTCTTCTACATCAGTCTCTGGTACGCTCTCCTCACTCTCAAGGTACATCAGCAGGCCAGCGGGCTGTAATTGTAAAATCAATTTTAAATTAAAATAAACAAAAAAGAACTAACAAGCAGCACAGGCTTACGAAAATTCGTTTAAACAATTCCACCGCCTCTTCGTTGTCGGTTATCCAGAGGCCGATTAAGTGTCGCGATAATTGACGATGTGTGGCTAGTGTGGGATCGTTGGAGGGTGTGTACAGAGCCACCAGCAAATGCCGGCACAGAGCGGCCTCGTCCAAAGCCAGCGACTGCATCTGTTGGGCCACTTGTAGTTCGCCCTCTTCAATGATGGCGCGCAGCACCAAACCGGCACCCTTCACAATGGCCAACGAGGGATGTTGAAAGAGTTTGTACAAGTAGCGGCCACGTTCGGCCACAAGTTCAAGCAGCATATCGAATTGTTTGCCATCGGTGGTCTCGCTGTAAGGCACGCACAGCGCAAATGTAAGGAAATCCAGCATTGCGGACAGCACCAAGGCGCCACTGCCATGACTCTGAGTGAGTATCAAAGAAATACAACTTAAATTATTACAAAGGTAGTCCTGTTTAACTGTCTGTGTCAACCGACCACATGCGTTGTCCACATATTGAGCAGAGTTTCCAAAAATGACTTTGATGACAATATGGAAGATTTATTCAGTTGCTCTTGCTTAAGATCGTGATCCGTGTTGACTGAGTGCATCAGCGAATTGATCATGTCGATGGCAGAGTAGGTGACAGCCAGATCCTTGCGTCGCAGAGCAGCCACAATTTTAGTGCCAATTATTTCGCGAAAACTTTAGATTTTAAGAGTGTTTTCAGTAATTTTCACGAAAATTTGTTTCTTCAAATTGATTCAAACCTATTCAAATTGGTAAAAGCCGCATAACCCACTTTACTGGCCAGCAAACGCGTCAGCGCATGGAATATTGCTTCTAGTTCTAGATTCGTCAATTGAGCTGTGGGATTGTCCAACTCCTTTTGAGCCAGCGCCTGTAAGGCGCTCAATATCAGTTTCTCTTTGTTCTCAGCAAAGAGGCTCTGGAGAGAAATGTATATTTTATTTCACTTCATGCAGTTCGAAAAAAAGCTTTTAACTCACATCATTGTTGACACTGTAATTAAGGCCACTATGCGGAATGTTGGCATTAAACCGTTCCAATATCTCAAAGCGTTTGCTGGTGTTCTGGAAGTTATTGATGACGAGTCGTAATAAATTCGTTTCGGCTTCTTCGTCCACCGAACTGTTCAACGGCACATAGCGCTTGCCACGCGGTGTATTGGTAATGCGAATGTGTACATCCTGATTGCCACTTGAACGCACAGCATCCAGCAACGTAGCGAGCAGCGAGTCTCTGTGGAGATGACGAAGAACAAATTAATTCAATTTATTGGTGTATAAATTGTATATCGCATTCCGTACCTATCGTTGGTGGAGTAAACACGGACGGTGCCATTTTTGTATTCAATGCAAAACTTTTGCAAATTATCCTTGTCGCGCACCAGGGCAAACACTTCCATTAGCGGCCTGAGCGTACAAACGCTGTAGGTTTGAGGATCACGCTCCAACAGAGTAGCCTCGGTGAGGCAAAGAATTCGTTTCACCGGATCCGGATGGCGCGGCGTTATCTTTTGCACAGTAAACTCAGTCATTGATGTTTGGAACTCGTCACCACTGAAATGGAACAAATGATATCCAAAGGAAGTTCACCATGAAGATTTCACTGCCGCTAACCTGTATTTTCCGAAACGCTGACGCTGAAATTGCTCTAAGGTAATTTGACTTTTGAGTATCTTCGTTTCGATGCCCAGGAATTGCGAGGAGCGTTGTGCGATGTTCTGCACTATTTCATGGTGGTTCAGAGCTTTGAATAGATGGAGGCGACTGAAGCCGCCATAGGCCATAACAATGCCACCCTCATAGTCAGAAATGCCTGCTTAATGCGTGCGTAGGAAATCAAAAATGTACAATAAATGATATCAAATGAAAACGACATAGAACACAGCAGAGGTGAAGTAGTGAGTGGCAAAAGAACAAGAGAGACGTGAAGAGTTTTAAAATGATTTAAAAGTTAAAAGAAGCACAGCATAATCAATAAATTCAACAACAACAACGACAGACAGATTTTCAGTTTGACTGGACTTCTTAGAACTAGTGGTACCTATTATGCCTTCGATGTCTTTGTACATGTAGCTGGCGAGCACTTCGTTTGTAGTCGGGTCCAATTGATCCAATGAGCAGGGCGTGACCTCCAGCATCGTGGGCAGACTGATGCCTGACCAATGGTATTTGTAAGCCGGAAAACGCTGAGAATTTAAATAATCAAATGTATACATTGCATATCGCTATCAAATATGAAAGCTAAACACTTACTTGGACATTTTTCGGCTTATCAGCGAATTCTTTATAGTATTTTAGTATTGAACTGAGTATGTCGTTACGATACTCCGAAGAGAATTTGATCGAGTCGAGCTTTTTATCTTTCTTTATAGTGAGCACGAATTCGTTGGGAATCTGAAAGATGCAATTTCAGAATATAAAGAGTGCACCTGGCGAGACATAATAATAAAATCGTCTTACATTTGTTGATTTACTGGGCGCCGCAGCCACAATATCTGAGTACGTCCAGCGGTTGGTCAAATCACATTTGTCTGGATTGTACGTAGATATGCCGGCAGTGCCGATGGACAGTATGCGCTTGTACTTTCCCTTCCACGAGTGTTTGGTAACCAGGAAACACTCCAAATCGACATTATCCTTGGGAGGAACCATGCTTGACGACCTCCCAGTGAGCAATTGCACGGCCAAATAACTGCTAGCGATTGCTAGTTAATTTGCACTATCAAAAATCAAACACTTGAGAGCCTAAAACCAAAAAATGTATTTTTATTAGTTTGTTTGCTGCTGACTCATGTCACTCTGTCCAATCTTCTAGCCCAAAATTCTCACAATTTCTTCTATTTTTCACTGATTAATTACAATTTATTTATCAGCAGCCCCATTGAGTGTCAAAATGCAAAAAAAGGGGAGTAAACGTCATTACACCGATCCCAGAATGCAATGATTTTTCCGATTAGTTATTTATTCGTACTTTTTTTATAATTTGAACATTTTCACGTTCAGCGGGATGATAATAATTTCTGTTTCGTGTTTTTAACAATTTATTTTCTTAATTTTTTCATTTGCTGATTGCTGATGGTGTGTGCACAATTCCGCGTAGTCACAACAAAATTTTTTCACTTGACAATTCCTTTAATCATTTACAGATTCAGGGTTGGAATTGGGACAAAATTTTAGTATTGGTGCAAATCTCAATACGAGCACTAAGTACTCAAGTATTACGTAAGCAAATGTCACGGAGATCTTAGTAATTCCTGTTTTACTGCAAGAAATCGGATGACATTCATTGAAATTTTTAGATTGTAGGCCGAAGACGATACCGAAGTCCAACAAAAACTTTAAAAACTGGTAACGAAATGAATCAAAAAAAAAGAAGTACAATTTATTTTAAAAAACAAAACAGAATCCACTAATAGTGGTTTTCATGTAACGATAGAAATTCTGTGTAAACTGAAGAAACAGAATATTTTTATGCAAGCGTAAATGTACTGTCAAAATTTGTATAGAAAATAATATACATAAACTGCATACAAATATTCAACGATTTCGATATTATAGAAATTTATACAAATGCCAAACATATTGTTTCAGCTGTCTAAGTTTTGCTTCGAAAATTGATCGAAGCATTCCGACTTTATTTTGAGATATTCATAAAAATTCACTCTTGGATATTTCAGATTATATTAGGCGATCGGTATTTTTGGAAAGTTTTAAAGTCTAAAAACATTAAAAACTGCCAAATATAGTATATTATGGAAAAGTAATTTATACACAAAACAAAAACAATGTGAAATTTGTTGTTTTGGTTTTGTGTATTAAATGTAAAAATATTTCATTACTAGAACGAGGTCTCAGAGACTGATTACATCTCTCTCTACTGGCAAGAGAAAAAAGAACAATTAGCATAAATTAAAAGCCATTTTAAATACTAAAATCCATATTTAGTACTTTTTTCCCATAATAAGTACTTTAGTAGTCAAATCCAACCCCGATTTAGTGCATTTGATTTTTGCAAACTCTTCATTTCTGCCAAGTTTTTTCTTTCCATTAAAAATAAGATATAAATATTTGATTAAATACTTACGTTTTGAAATTCGTTAAGATGCAAAAGTATGAAAAACTGGAGAAGATCGGCGAGGGCACTTACGGGACAGTGTTCAAGGGACGTAACCGTGAAACCATGGAAATTGTCGCATTGAAAAGAGTGCGACTGGATGAGGACGACGAAGGAGTTCCTAGTTCGGCCCTCCGGGAGATTTGTCTCTTAAAGGTTTGTGTGTGTCCTACAAACATTACCAACCGTTTCAACACCTTTTTTAATTTCTTAGGAACTTAAGCACAAAAACATTGTTCGCCTTTACGACGTACTACACTCGGATAAAAAGTTGACATTGGTGTTCGAGCATTGTGACCAGGATTTGAAGAAATATTTCGATAGTCTTAACGGCGAGATCGATATGGCCGTATGCAGAAGTTTCATGTTGCAATTACTGCGCGGCCTGGCCTTCTGTCACAGTCATAATGTGCTGCACAGAGATCTGAAGCCCCAGAATTTGCTAATCAATAAAAATGGCGAACTGAAGTTGGCAGATTTCGGTGAGCAGGAAAACAGCGTTCCATTTGTTTAAACATCTCACTGTATTTTCTGTTATTTAAGGCTTGGCACGTGCCTTTGGTATTCCTGTGAAATGCTACTCGGCCGAAGTGGTCACTCTCTGGTACCGGCCACCGGATGTGCTCTTCGGTGCCAAATTGTATACAACAAGTATCGATATGTGGTCGGCGGGCTGTATTTTTGCTGAGCTGGCCGACGCAGGACGTCCTCTTTTTCCTGGTTCGGATGTACTGGACCAGCTAATGAAAATATTCCGTGTACTTGGCACGCCCACAGAAGATTCGTGGCCGGGCGTATCACATCTGTCTGACTATGTGGCACTTCCATGTGAGTTCTTGTGTTTTTTTTTGCTTATTCTTGTTGCTTATGGAAATCATTTGAACAGCTTTTCCGGCCATTTCGTCATGGAGCCAAATCGTACCCCGTCTCAATTCGAAGGGACGTGATCTTTTGCAAAAACTTCTCGTATGTCGGCCAAATCAACGTATCAGTGCAGATCAAGCGATGCAGCATCCATACTTTACGGAAAGCTCAAACCATTAATTGACATGAAATCTGGGAGAAGGCGTAGAGGCGAAAGAATAAGTAATAAGTTGGCGATCGATTATGTATTAATTGTGTAAGTTTTCTTTGACTTTAATATTGATATATTTTAGCATCCTTATAAAACCTATCACAGATAAACTGGAAAATACATTTAAATTTAAATTCGAATTAATAAGAAATATACTCGTACTTTACTATCGTTTTCGATTGCATATAAAGAAGTTTTTCGAAAGCTTCGATTTACACACACAATCACAAAACTTGAAAATTCTGTAATTTGTTAGTTTCATTAATTTTGAACGTATGACCTCCATTATTGGTCGGAACTTGAATAATTTTAAGATAAGCTAGACTACTTTTACGAGAATGTCCAAATATAAATTTAATACAGTTTCAATAAGTTATATGTATGTATGGATTTAAGGAAATGCTTCAGTTGTTGTAATTTTATTTAGTTTTATTTTCATTTCAAATTTCATAAAATGCTTTTTAAATAAAATTGCCATAAAGTTTTCCAAAATCTGAATATTTTTTACTGGACTACGAGAAATACAAAATTTCATATTTTATCAGGGACGTAACCAGAAAAAAATTTCGGGGGGGTTTTTATAAAATAATACTGAAGGAAATAGAAGAAAATGCATGCCAAATAAAAACCAACAACAGATCGCTTTTTTTCAAAAGAAATCTTTTAATTTTTCAGAAAAAAAGTAGACTAAAAAAAATTTGGAAAAAAAACCCGAAGGAGAGTTTATGAAAATAGGATTTATTCTAAAATTGTGTTCATTTTAAAAACACTTTAATTTGATTCACGGAACATTTCGAATAACTGTAAACTTTCACAAGGTGTTTCACGAAAGTTTCTCTTATATTCTGTTAAATTTCATAACCATTCCATACGTTTCGGGGGGGTTCGAACACATTTTTTTTTGAATCATGTAGATCTAGCTGTTGGGAATTTTTCAAGAAAGCACAGAGTTACCGTGTCGCATTTTGTTGAAAAAAGGTACACAAAAGGTATGTCAAATGTGCCAAAAAGAATATCAGTTAAAGAAAATTTACGAAAGCAATATTACTTAAGCCTGGTTTTCATTATGTCAAAATAATGGCAATTGTTGTAATTTGTTGTGAGAACAGGTTGGCATTTCGTTGTCAATTTAACGAACTGTTGTAAAATATCGGAAAATGAATATGAGGTGACGTCACCGTTTGTCATATACGTCGATAAAAGTCAACATGCTGTCAAATTTATTTGCTTATGGCACGGGCCAGCAAAATTCAGCACTTGGCTGAATCGTTGTCAGTTTGTGATGCCATTGATTATGACATAATGAAAACCAGGCATTAGCATTATTTTGAGGTTTTTTTTATTATAAGAAGTACAAGTACTTGAGCGTTGGAGACTTGGAGTTGTCACACACCCGGCAATGAACTATGTTGGCTACATTTTTTCAAACCACTCCAGCAACACTGTCATAACAACGACATATCAGCAAATTGTGTCTTCTGCGCAATTGTGATAAAGCAAGAGAGGTTTTTTTTTAATTAAATTAGTGACATTGAGAACCAAAAGTATTCAGTTCCAATTCGACTGCCGACAGAGATTCATTAGTGCACATTAGTTTCCGCCCTGCCATCATCATCGTTCGCCTACACCATCACTCATAAAACTAGAGTTCATTTATTTGATTTTGAATCAAAAGTTACCAACGGATTGTAACTGGAATGGCCTGGGGATTTGTAACTTGCGGCCCGAATGAAGCTCTGGTGGTTTCAGGTAATTTTATGAGCAAAAATCTTGTCATATATTTTGCTTTATATTAATTCCCCATGACGTCATTTAGAATATCGATTTTTCCACTCAGACTTCTGAGCCGAGTAGAATAGAAATGCCGTTGTTCAAATCAGGGATGAATAAATGTTATTGGGGTTGAAGCCGAAAATGTCATGTTTTGTTTGAGCCAATTTACACTATCATGTTAAGACGAAACATCTGACAAAGAGCGCATAAGAATTGGGGTAGTGAGAACGGGATAGACAAAAAATCAATAGATTGGCAACTCCATGCTTTGTTTATTTACATTTTCATATAAAAACTGTCAATTCATAAATGTTCTTTATTTACACTTCAATACAAAATGTGTCTAATCAAACAGAAAATTTCTAAAAAACGGTATTTCCATGCGGCATGAACATGATAATGTAAATTGGCTTTATATTGACTTTTGTAGTACTGCTATTGGCCATTTTCAATTAAAATTTAACAAATTGAACTAGTTCTGTGGTCGAAAGCAATAAGCGCTCACTGTACTTAGGTTAGCATCTTAAAAGAGTTGTGAGGAGTTTTCCGAAACATTTTTTTTGCCCAATTTTTGAATTTCTCGAAATTGAGTTTGTTGACTTTAGCGATTACGGTTTTTGACCCAATAGTTAAAAAGAAGCATGGTCTGAAGCTTGCTAAAATTGATGTTCCTAAATCGATACACATTTTTGACAGGAGCCTTTAATGTTTTACGTTTTTCATCGATTTCATTTTAAATTTAACTTTAGTTTTAGCCTTTATTTTACACAACTTATCATAAATTAATTTTTTAAGGATGCTGCTATATGAAACCACTTTTAGTCCCCGGTGGACGGGCTTTTGTATGGCCCACAATTCAACGTGTTCAGAGGTAAGCAAATGCAAATTTTCAAAACTTTTTGCACATACCAATACTGTTTCTTACATTAGAATCTCACTGAATACGATGACATTGCAAGTCGAGAGTCCATGTGTGTACACATGTCAAGGCGTGCCCATTTCCGTTACGGGTATTGCCCAAGTTAAAATTCAGGGCCAAAACGAAGACATGCTACTGACGGCATGCGAACAGTTTTTGGGCAAAAATGATGCTGAAATACAGCACATTGCGCTTGTCACGCTAGAGGGTCATCAGCGGGCAATTATGGGATCGATGACTGTTGAAGAAATCTACAAGGATCGTAAAAAGTTTAGCAAACAAGTTTTCGAGGTTGCCTCTTCCGATTTGGCTAATATGGGCATAACTGTTGTATCTTATACGCTGAAGGATATACGCGACGAAGAGGTGAGTGATTTGACTAATAAGGATGCTTTCCCTTATTTTTTAAATGTACTTTCTGAATATTTGAGGAGATTTTGGAGGTGCTGGAGAATGAAAAGATTGGAAAAGTTTTTCAAATATCTCCTTATCCACCATATATACGTATATGTAGATTATTGTATATACTCTTTCCTAGTACAATTTGGCCATTTCGTAGTTTTAGACAATTTAATCATCTGTGAAAAGGAAATGTACCAATTTTACTAATACGACTTTTGCAGGAAGTGAAATACAAAACTTCCAAAAGTATTTTTTAAACCAGTTCGTAAGAAATTCACCTGCGAGGGCTTACTCTGTATTCCGATCTGAAAGAAAATCCGATTATAAAGTCAAATTTTCCAAATGAACAAGCGCGTTCATTATTTCGAATCGGATTGGCTTTCGGATCGAGACACAGAGTGGCCCCCTGGTCTCGGAGTTACTCTGGAAAAGTAAATAGTACAATTGTACTGAATTTTTCCCGGGTACCTAGCCATTAAACCTGTATATACATTTTTTCTTATATCTAATACGTTTTCAATAAAAAATTCTTTTTTTTTCACAAAAATATTAAAAAGTTTGTTGAGTATTTCTAAATTTTACACCTTTCTTCTTTGTATAGCTAATTGTAGTTTTGCCAAAAAAAATGTTTTTTTATAATTAATTCATGTTTTTGTTTCTTTTTCGGGTTTAAACATGGAAATGCATGTAATAATACAGGGTGAATCAAAGGTAGGTTCTTATTTCATTACTATCATTTGTGGGGATGACGCTTTAAATGTACTCATTAAATTCATTTAATTCGTCCTAATGTCTTTTTTTAAATGATCATGAAGAAATTGAGGTTGACCTTACGACTATTTCATTGCACTTGTATGAATAAGATATGAACTTTGATCCGATCACACTTTGTCCTTAGTACCATTTGTTCACGATATTGTTTAATTTAGTAGATGCACTTTTAATGTTACTGAAAATATTCCAACGTCGAAAATACTTCCAGATACAGTCGAGCCCACTTAAATGAAACCCGCTTGAGACGAAAATTGAATCCTCATGATTTTGGTGTCCTTTATCCGAATTCGCTTAAGTGAAAACCCCGCATAACTGAAACAAAATTTCCGACAAATTCGTGTTTCAGTTAAGCTGGTTCGACTGTATTCAATATGAAATTATGGAATTGGCACAAAAATTGCCAATCCAGGCCGTGATTCGACCACTGAATTGTTTAAAAATTATTTCTTCGTTATTATTACTTCAAAATGTCTTTTCTGTCTTGAGAGCATAATTGATAGTTGAGTGCTTCAAGTTCAAAACCAATAAAAAATTATACAAAGTGGATAAAATAGGTTTTAAATCTGGTGAGATTCAGATTTCATCACTTATCACTTACACTGCAGCAAAAAAATAAAAGCGCTGAAACGAGACAAGTCAATTAACATAAATTCGAGGTCCGTTTTGCTCCGCTATGTCACAATTTTATTTAATGGCTATACATTTATTTTTAAAGATATAAAAAAAATTTTAGTGTTTAGCTGTTCAAATTTTTTTTGGAATATTTTGGAAATTTTTAAAGTTTTTATTGTGAAAAAAGAATTAGATGTATTATTCTGATAAAAAAATGTACACAACAAACCTTTGCTAAAAATATAAATAAAACTCAAGAACTAAAAAAAGTCGAAAATGTTCCAAGAAATTCGAACCTATTTTTACGTTTATAAACGATGTGAAATAATATCAAAATTGGTTCAAACTTAACTTATGGTTAATAAACAAACTGGTAACTAATATTTATAAATATGGCCAAAAGGTTGGAGTCTTTTAAACAACTTTTTCAAAATTGAGCTTCGCACTTAAAAATATAAATTTTAAGGAATTTACAGTCATAAAAACCTTTGTCCATTGTCTTAGTAAGATTTAAAAATTAATTGATATTACTGCATCTTACCTTTACTCGATTTTGATGGAATCGTGTGTGTGTGTGTGTGTGTGTTTGTTCCCTATTGGTTTCGTTTGACACTTACATAGCTTAAAGATTTAAATAACAAGTGTGAATATCAACTGATACTCAAATTAATATTGGCTTGAATGTGTTCGCCGCCACTCTAATCTAAATGTGTTTCATTCTTGATTTGATTTGTATAAAAATTAAAATATTTTTTAGTCACATTGAAACGAGAGATATTTTAAAGCATTTTCATATAACGCCTGTCTGTTGTAAAAACCTATTTCATGCAATAATCATAGTGGAAAAATGCAATCAATAAGTTAATTATACAGAAACCATTGCTTCAAATTGAATTGAGAAAGTTAATATTGTAAAAACAGATATTTGTGAGGATTGGTTCGATATAACACTTTCAAGACAATTAAAAACATGCTGGTTAAAGTGCGACCACGTTTAGAAATGTATAACAATTACATTTTCCGAGAAGTGACTGAGAAATTGCACTTAACATGTGGCTTATTGCACTAATTCATTTTCAACAATATTGTTAATGATTTGTCCAACATTCATTCACGTTGGATTAACAATTTTGGAAAACTTTTGGTTTTATTAACTTTACTCGTAAACGCTTCCTATTGATTTGATGATAAATTACATTTTAAGACTAAAGGAGAATTGCGCGATTGCGTGAAGGCACTCAAATATTCTGATTATTTCTTTATAACCATTTCAGGGCTATTTGAAATCTCTTGGCATGGCACGTACAGCTGAAGTTAAACGCGATGCCCGCATTGGCGAAGCTGAGGCCCGCTGCGATGCGCAGATCAAGGAGGCCATTGCCGAGGAGCAGCGCATGGCCTCACGTTTCCTTAACGATACCGAAATTGCCAAGGCCCAGCGTGACTTTGAGCTAAAGAAGGCCGCCTACGATGTCGAGGTGCAAACAAAGAAGGCCGAAGCAGAAATGGCTTACGAGCTGCAGGCAGCCAAGACGAAGCAGCGTATCAAGGAAGAGCAAATGCAAGTGAAGGTGATCGAACGCACCCAGGAGATTGCCGTACAGGAACAGGAAATTCAGCGACGCGAAAGAGAGCTTGAAGCTACGGTTCGCCGCCCAGCTGAAGCCGAGAAGTACCGTCTGGAGAAATTGGCCGAAGCCAACAAGATTCGTGTTGTGATGGAGGCAGAAGCTGAGGCTGAATCGGTAGCTACCTCGCCAGAAGCGACTTTTATTTGGCATGCCTTTTCAAAAATGAATTTTTCCATTTCAGATAAAAATACGTGGCGAAGCTGAGGCCTTTGCCATTGCGGCGAAAGCCAAGGCCGAAGCCGAGCAAATGGCCCAGAAGGCCGAGGCTTGGAGGGAATATCGCGAAGCGGCTATGGTTGAAATGCTATTGGAGACTTTGCCAAAGGTAGTACCTTCGAGAGCACACGATTTGTGGATTATATGAATTATCTTCGGTTACCTTCCTTTCCTAGATTGCTGCCGAAGTTGCTGCTCCTCTGTCGCAGGCCAAGAAGATCACCATGATTTCCAGCGGACAGGGTGACATTGGCGCTGCCAAACTCACGGGCGAAATACTGCAGATCGTTAACAAAGTGCCCGAGTTGGTGAAGAATATTACCGGTGTGGACATTTCGAGGGTACGTCCAAATTCTGAATTTATTTAAAGGCGCCAAATGAAGCAGAATACAATTATTACACATGGAAATAAAAGACTTGAGTAGAAATGTTTAGAGAATATTATAAGCCGACGCAGCAGATTGGCTTTGTAGCGACTAAGAGTTAAGAGCCACCAAATGCTTCGTGTTTTCTCTTACTAGCTTCCTTTTTCGATTACTTTTTATTCATTTGTTGCTATTGCTATTGGAAATGTATGAATCCCTTCTCTGAATTCCTGCAAATTTTTGAATTTTGCTTTGAGACGCCTTAACAGATATTTCTATATTAATTCAATTCAATTTTAACTTACTTTATTTCTATATAATTTCTTTTTTCATTCTTTTCAGTCCGTGCATGCCGGCTAAATCAATTCCAAAACTTTTTACTTCATTCGGTTCTGTTCGAAACCTCTAATGAACTAACTAATCATGTAAAAGTGAAAACAATTAAATCAAATTTACAACTTACACCAAACCAATTCAATCAATAAATACGAACAAAATGAAATCTCAGCAAGTTAGCAATCTGAAAGGCGATTGATTGATATTGAAATCAGAGCTAATTTAAGCTAAGCGCACAACCCACAAAATTATACAAACAAACACTTACTAGAGAAGAACATAGGAAGTAACGTGGACTGAATTGCATCGACAATTTATACCCTTGCAAGTCTACAACAACAACATATACAACAAAATTTATATATATATATATATATGTATATTTATATATTTGTACTCATTTTCACAAGCCACAATCTAAGCGACAAAATCATCACTTTTATGTGCGAAACTTATCAAACGAATTTTGTATTCTATTTTGTATTTCCTTCCAATCCCTAGTGTCCTGTTTGAAAACAATAATTATTTTTCCATTTAATATGACTTTATGTTATTATTCAGTGTATCAATACATTGATGTATTCACAACATACCAATTGCACAACTTTATGTAAATTTCTAATAACTTTGTAATTAATATTTCGAAATTATTGAATTAAAAACTGAAATACCAAAAATAAAAATTATTGTTTGTATCAACGGTGTCTAAAAATGGTGTTAAAATATTTGACTCGCAAGCGAATCAACGAACGAAGGGAGGGATTCCTAATAAATGTCAGCGAAGATCAATGTCATTATCAAAATTAAAATTCTTACTGCACATGAAAACACACAGGTGCCACGTCCAACAAAAAAAATACTGCCAATTCGGAATGATTGATTAGAAATGCCCGAATGGCCCGATTTCGCTTACGCCTTTGGTGGATAAATTGAAAATAGCTAATATTATGTTATTTATAGTTAACGGGGGGGCTCACGGGAGGCTGCGATCATAACAAACCCAATAGCAACATCTGACAGGACCGTGGTCATTTTTCTACAATTTGCGGAAAAAAACAATTGTCGAAAAAAATGTTCAAGTTCGAATTTTTTCGAAATTATATTTAATGATTTTTACCAAATTTTTAACATTATTTTTCTGATAAACAAAACCTTAAAATTTGTAAAAAAAAATTAGATTTTTTCAAATGAAATTGAAACACTGAAAATAAAAAAAAAAACATACCTGAATGTATTTTTTTTTTAAATATTTGTAATAAAAAAATTGTGACGTAGCAGAGCAAGACGGACTTCAAATTGGTAAAAATTAAGTCGGCTATAGAAATTTGCGCATTGGTAAATCACCAAACTAAAAAAGGAACCCTAAAAATAAAAAACGAAAGGTCCTAGAATATTTTGTGTTGGACATCCATTAGGAATACAAAATAAAAGGCATGTGATTGATTAGTTACGGAGCCGAAATTAGCTAAGCAAATAAACTAATGAATGCAGAAATATATAAAAATTGATATTGCAATGTTTTATTAAATTTCATAAATATTAAAACTTTACAAATAATTTCCTAGTTGTCTCTTAGTAAAATTACAATTACGCCATAGCAAAACAAATTTAAAAAAAACAAGCCAATAAACGTGGAACAACTGGAATATGCACAAGTATACTATACACAATGTAGTACTTAAATATAAAAAAATGAATAGTTCCGACATTTTTAAACGCATCTTGACACTTTTATGAAACTGAGAATGGAATACGTTTTTGAAAACCACTGAAACAGCAATTTTTTAGAATGGAATTGTTTACTTTACACAAATGTAGATTTTGTTTCGTTTATGTATTTGTTGATTTTAGTGAGATCATGAGACCCCTTGTCTTTTGATGATAACATTTTTAATGCTATCTTCTGCCCAAGTTTAATGATTGGGTAGCTGGAATTTTTTTGTGGTCGTTTTCGATTTAGTTTTGTTACTTTTTTAAACCTTTCCCAACAAATCGTGACTATACGGCTTCTTGCGATAACCCTTGAAGGCAAACAATTTGAACGCAACCACCATCATGACAATGCAAAACCCGTACAGTAGCATGCCCATACGCATGTCCATGTCCGAGAATACGCTGCTAACCATACGCTTTTGACGTAGCTTCTCCAGCGACGGTTGCAGCACTTCCTCGTGTTCGACGCCAAAACGGCTAACATATCCGGGATTGTGAATGTTCTTGAGGAAACTCAGAACGGCATCTTTATTCCAATTTAGCTCGAGGGTAGAAGGCGACGTCACAGGTTCCCTGTAGCAGCTCGAGCAGCTCCATTGACTGGGGAATTGTATTTTAGGGAATTTGGGATCTTCAGTGTCATCACCCGCAAGGCGTTTATTCACTTCGTTGTGGGCAGACCAGAGCCACAGAACGGCTTCATCCTTAGTGGGTGTGCTCCAAATTTTGCGACGCTTAGCCATTACCTGAAATAAACCAAATCAAAATATGAAAATGTGCACAATCAACAAGAAATAAGTTCAATAAACCGTAAACCTGTGGAAAATGCATTTTTAAGTTTAAATGAACGCATAAAGTGTGTTGTCAATGAAAGAGTCGCCCTTCAATTACATTTGAATTTAGAAAACTGTTAGAATAAGTTAATTAAGAAACATGAAACTCCTTTAAGCGTGATAAATTGCTTATGAAAAAGTGGACAAGCGGGAAAAGTAAAAACAAACAACAAATCACGAATAAGCAATAAAGTAAATGAATGGTTAGCCGTGAACAGGCAAGGGGTAGCGGTGTTCAACGCTTGAAAAATTCTGTAAATATCTTCACTGGCACTAGTCATAAATTTAGCCAAGTTAAAATTTAATTAAAGATATACATTAGAGTGACTATAAAAAAACCCAAAGTGATTTAAAATAAGGAGAGTATTTTTTATAGAGCGTTCACGACAGTTGCAAGTTAGCTTCGATTAGTTTTTTTTTTCATTGAGCACAAAGTCAAAAATTTTTTTTATAAAAGCAGATTTTTTCGATTTTAAGGAAATATAACTTTTTATAACCCTTATATTAATTTGCTTAAGGCAAATCTGCGGCGAACTTTTTCATACACTTCCACATGAGCTGAAATTTTGGAACACTGATAGAACTCCGGTGACAATGCATTCTATTAAATTTTGGGGTCCATCAGAGGCGCAGGGGGCCGTGGGGGGACTCAAACCCCTTTTTTTTTAAACACCTTTTTTTTAAACATGGGTTCGCATTCGGGAAAAAGAGTAAAAAAGGGGGAAAAAGGGGGAGAAAAAATGTATGAGTAAAAAACTAGTTTTTTAAAATATAACCCTTTAACCGACTAAAAAGCTGAAAAAAAAAAAAAAATACAACTAAAAATACAACTGAATTCGCTACTGACGAATATAACCGTGTTGGGGGATCTCTAAATGTTAATCGATCTGAAATTTACACAGGTAGTATTTAATATTGAAAAGAGAATTTGAAAAATTAAAACTTCATGTTTTTCATACACATATTTTGTCGCGTACATATTCTATATTTCAGGTTTCCATGTCAGCACAATCAATGCCGCAAATGTCCATTGCGAACGTTATATCTCTGATAAAGCGGCCGGCTATTGCTAGCTTATTGAGTCGGTATTATTCGCTTAATTTGTTCATTCGTTTGAGTTTTAGAGGTCATTTTGGTGGCGTACATGAAAGAATACAAATAAAGCTGCTGCAGGTGCTGCTGCTCACTGACGAAGTAGGTGTTTTAATAAATGGATTTTATATTAGCAAAACTGGGAAATAGCAACTGTTCAGTGCACCACGGAGTAAGCCGAAAAAAAGCTATGAGCAAAATTTTAGAAATGCACAAAGTGATAAAACGATAAGTATGTTAACTGTACACAATATGTACACAGGTGAAAGTATGAAGTACGCCTTCAATTTTTGTACTTCAATTGTATCCGTTTTCGATCACGATCAGCTTTATCTCGACGACTACACTTATTTGGTTGGTAATTCACCCAAAAGTTTTTATTTTATTCCTTTCTCTATGAAGGCAAGGTAAGTGTATTTTTTATTCAAGAATGTATTATGAAATTATTTGAAATGTGTGCAAATATTAATTAGCAAGCAACACATAAAATTTCGCACAAAACAAAATGATTAAACATGCAAACAGTTTTATCATAGAGCACAATCCAAATTGAATTTTTGGTTAGCAGTACAGAACCAATAACCGAGAAATCACTTCAAAAACAAGGGCAAGAGATTTAAAATTGGATATTTTTATTTATATTTTAAGGTACGCTAAACAAGAAGGCATTTTAATGTTTAAATGGACTTTTATTTTTAGAAAAAACTGACAAATGATTAGCCCAAAATAATAATTTAAAAAATACCTTAAGATAATTTTTGAAATAGCTTGCATGTTTTTGATCTGTTGTATTAATTAAATAATTAAATTCTCTATTCAAAATATCCCCCGTACACATCCACACAAATGTGCATACCTATATACTATAACTATATGTGCATGACATTTCGCATTAAATCAAAGTACTGCATCGAAATTACACACCGATTGCCGTTTAAGATTCATCTTCAATATTAATTAGCATGAAAAAGGTGTGAAATTGTTAAATAAATTGCCATTTTCCAGAAAAGTGAAAGTCAGTAGGCAATCTTAAAATAATTGAGTTACCATCAAATATATTAATCTCACCTGGAAGTGTTCCGCGCAGTCGGTGCAACCAAAGAAATTCTTTACATAGCCATGTATAGCCTGCAACACCTCTAGGGGATCTTGACTCAAATTGCTGTTTGATGCCTGCACGGTCATGGAATGGAAAAGCACCCACATCGAGCACGTAAAGCCACGTAGACCAGGGCGAGATGGATTACAGCCGACATAGTGGTTCGTTGAAAACACGGGCTTTAGCTGACTCTCCAAGCGCCTGACCTCTGCTTCAAACTCATTGCCCGAGATTTGTTGATTGGATTTCATCACATATTCGGACACTTGCGCTATAAATTTGCGTCCATTTTCGCCCAAGGTATTATAACGTTTCAGAACTGCCAAGAAGTTTTGCAGAGCAAGTAAACTTTCTCCGCTAATGACTGGCTTTTTGGGGATTTCGTTGAAAAGCGCCCCGCGCATTGCCATTTCCAAGTCAGCTTGATACACAAAATGCTTGTTACGTAGCACTTCATTTAGCCGATTAGCATTGTCCTCGACTTCACTCTCTGATATCACATACGGTGTAGTATTCGGTGCAACTGCCTCCACAGAGGGTCGTTCGGTCAAATGCCGTGTACGCAGGAAGCTTTCAATCGTTTGGGCATATGCTGGGGCTGTATCCTCCAAAGAACTGTATGGCACTATCCTTTTCTGGCGATCTACAATAGCGATTTTGTACTTGACGGTGTCAATTTGGAACTTGGCCGCTATTTCGGAGTCGACTATGCGTCGTACTTGTACATCTGGCCAACGTACAAAGTGAAGCGCTGTTTCAACGCCAAGCGTTGTGTTTTCTGGCTCGAATATCAGCACCGCGTACTGACTTTGGCTGTTTCCCTCGAATAGTGAATCCACATCAACCTCTGACACGGGCTGCAAATTCGGCCAAGCGTCTATTTTAGCTGTACGATTTTCGGCCAACAAAGATTGAGCCAGCGTATAGCGAATGACTGTCAAATTCTGAGTCTGTATTGGCAGGCCGTAGCTATTGGCACTAGGTGCATATCCCGGTCCAAAGTAACGCATTGTCGGGTACGCCATAATTTCGTATTCGCGACAAATGCCATTGTTCTCTTCGGCTGCGCAATCAATAGCGCCCACGATCAAAACACTGCGCCATGGATATAACTGCTCCGCCAGTTGTTTATAAATAGGAGCGAACCGCTTGCAATGACCACAATAGCTGTTGTAAAATTCAACCAATGATGAATGGGTTTGATTCACAACCGTTTCCTTAAAGTTGACATCCGTTAGAACGTGGACTTTGTCCGTATGGTTGTACAGACCCAAATCTTGAGACTGTTGTTTTATGAGTGCATCGAAGCGTTGTAAAGGAACGCCTGCACTAGTGAAGACTGCCAAAGTGGCTAATGCCAAGATGACAATATTTAGCGGAAGCGGAGGCATATTTAGATTTTTGTGTTCCAAAAATTATTTATTGACCATATCCTATCCTTAATTTCTCCTTTACCCTTTTCCTGGAATATGGAAATTTAGTGTTGTCTAATTTCTTGCGTGGCTCAAATTGTATATGTATTTTTATCGCACTTCGTTCTAGAACATGAACCACTTCTGTGAACTTTCCCTTAATAACTAAATTCTATCGATGCAAATCGAGAACGACATCGGTGAAAAAAGATTATTAAATTTATTGTGCTAAAAATTGTATTGTCCGTAAATTTGGTTACCCGGTACTCGTTATGATGTATTGAAAATTAAACACATTTTACTTCGTAATAATAAAAAAGTATGTGGGCCATAACTTCGAACCGATTGCAATTGCAATTGCAGATGAATTAAAATATGTAAATCTGCACAAAATAAGTATGTCTTAATTATTAAATTTTTCAATAGAAAATTAAAAGTAACCAATTTGGTTTATATCGATGAAATGCGTTAAACAAGTCAACACTAACCGAAATTTGTTGTCAAACCAGTCAGCTGATACAAAATAAAAATCTCCCAGCAATGAATTCCGGATGTTTAACCCATGTTGGCTATGTTTAGAAACAGAAAAATACTAATAAACAATAAACTCTGATTTTATTCGCAGGATATATATTTCGATTTATTAGTTTGAACAATAGATGCTTTAGTAATTTAGACACACGATAATCGGCTTATCGAGAATTTCAAGAAAACATGACTTTAAAATATCCAGAGATCTTAAAATTTTAGTTATACCATATTTATAAAAAATAAGGTACATATCTACAATCTTTAATTAAGGACTGCGCACACAGAGGCGTTTTTCGTGCCGCAGGCGGTTTCAAAATTATTTTGTCAAAAAACGTTGTTTTTTTCGAAAATAGAGCGTTTTCTTACAGCCTGTTTATATAGCATTACAATAAATAACAAACACAAAAAGCCAGTTTCAGAACCATTTCGAATCAGTTTGAAAATAAACTTTTTTACTGTATCCATAGTAAAAAATAAATAACAAACAAAATAGTCAGTTTCAGAACCATTTCAAACAGACTTTTTGGTTGTTGCTCGAATTTTTAACTTAGTAAGTACTTAAAATGTACTTAGGTGTTTTTTGGCACCGAATTAATGGCTGTCTTGAGACTAGAATTCACATTAAACTAAGCTTGAGTAAAAATGTACTTAAAAATGGACTCCAATATAGAAAACTGTGAACTTGCTGTATTTCTAATTTGATCAACAGAAATTCATTTTATTTGATGTAGTTTAGCTGTGTTTTTGTCGTGAATTCAGTCGCAAGTCTGTGGATATTCGAATGAAATTGTTCCAACGGGTGACAAATTTCGAAAAGTGTAAAATTTTTTCGATTTTTGGTGATTTATAGAAAATACATTGAAAAAAGTCTGATATACACAAATCATCACATAATTGTATGATTTAATGGACCTTACCAAAATAAGGAAGGTGTGGTGTGAGCTGAACAAAATATTTTGTTGATCTTGATCTACGATCTCATCTCATGATTACAAATCTGATATGTGATATAATTCATGATTTGCAATTCATTTGCATTGAATTGAATAACAAAACTGACTCAGTATTCTTGATCCTTCCTGCTTAAAAGGACAACAATTTATATTCAAGCTAAGATTGGATTAGGATGGAGTGTCAAATTTCGATAAAGGTTGCCCTCTTCGGAAAGTTCAAGACCCCATGTAAAAATGCACAAAGGATAATTTTTCAAAAGAAATGTGTGTGTATGTTTTTAAAACATGAATTACTTTAGTGGGCTCAGTGTATTTCTTGGAAAAGAAAGTGGGGAAGTAGCAAAGTATTGATGAACTGGAACACAACTCACTAAAACTTACGCAAAGTATTTACTTCAGCTGTACTTGAAGTTTTTTATATGAAATTAGGACATTTCTTGAGAGCTGGAACACAGTCTTAAATACATCAATATTAAATTTGAGCTTAGCTCTAGGTAAATGCGTGCATTATCTTATGAACTTAAAATAATTCTCAACTCAATGTTTGTATATTGGTCTCGATATACCCGAAAATTTCAAGTACGTAAATAATCGCTCTAACGCGTATTGGCTTCTTATTATGAAGTATGTATTTTTTCCAAAGTTCTTTATTTAGCTTTCGTTTTGCATCTATGTACATACTTTGGTTTCGCGCTTGAGATTGAGACCGGCATTTGATTGTGATTCTTCCAGTAATTCTATTCTCCGACGGATCATTCGTACAACGCTCTTTTCACTGAATTGGACTGGACTGGAAGGCCTGAACATTTTAAAAAGCTTGAGATTTGCGACAGAATAGTCGCAAGTCAGTCTAAATATAAACGCTGTGGCGAACGTTTGTCAACCTCAAGCTCTCTCGCCTTCATGTTAGTCAGTCTGTTCTCAAGTCCAGTCGGGCTTTGTGATAATCTATTGACTGCCATTACTTCATATAACAAACAATTCAGACTCGCCTCCGACGCATTCAAGAAAATATGTGAAGCAAATCATATAAGGCTGCAGTTAAGAATAATAAAAAAAAAGAACGCCAATTGTAAAACAATTAACAATTATTTAAGATCACGAATAATTGGTGTTAATTGTGTGTAATTGTGTGTGTTGTGTGTGGTAATTGATAAGCCACTCGGTAAAGTGATTACATTATTTAGGATTCTTATTTCAATACAACCAAATTTTAGGCACTTATGATTTGCGGCAAAAATCATGTTAGGTGAGTGGATTCATTTGTATAAATGGATAAGGCCTCAGGCTGGTTTCTGTGAGGAATTTCTGTTCAATAATGTATTAATTATTTATTTTACAAATTGTTTTAAAAAATAAATAAAATGCTATATACATATGTATTTTTTCAACGGATGATTAATTTGGCCAATGTTATTATTATTAGTGTGCATTTAGAAGCAAATAAGATATTTCTTTTAAATGCTACACAAAATCAATAAATAATCAAAATTATATATTTCAAAATTTGTTTTACTTTAAACATACATATTTTGTTTTAACGAAAACATGATCGGATTATACATGAGCATTTGAATATACATATCTATTGTGGTAAAAAATAACTAATAATGTTTGGGACTACGCACTTGAATGTTTACGCCATGAAGTGGTTGCCTGATCCGACAATGTTTGTATAGAAAACTAGCTTTAGCCTATATCTTTATGTCTTAGTTATGCTCCCTTTCTAAAAACACCAAACACAATTTGAATTCTAAATGTAACTCAATGAATTTTTATTTCATTTTTTTATTCTGAAGCTTTGCTTAAATATTTGTTATTCCTTAAACTGGGTCCATTATTTAAAAAATAACATTTTTGTTGCCATATTCTTGTCTAGTTGAACTAAAATAACTGAAATTCCAAATGTCAGCGGCATATGCGCTCTATTCTTGTTTTTGTTTTTATTTTCTGCTTTAACCAGGCGCCACATTATGTCAGCTTAGAATTATTTACGAGCTGAATAGCAGATAGTAAAATCATTAAAAATTTTGCGAATTATTTGAAAAATTTTCGAATTTTTGTGAAAAATGTATAATAACGAAATGATCTATGGCTATGAGATTAACATCGTCACTTCTTAGATTGCTGGAAAATAAAAATAAAGTGTATGTACAAAAATTATCAGACTGACAATGAATTTAATGAAATTGAGATAACACATTGAAGGCATTTAATAACTTTTCTATGAATTGAGCAGCAATTTTATTTGCAATGTGGAATACTTTCTAGTTCCGGGAACACGTTCTTTTTCAAGTCAAGTTGAAGAAATTTTGAGGTTGCCTAAAGAAACAAATTTTTTAATGAGCAAGGTTCATCTCTTGCCCAGAATTCATTACAAATTTTAATATAATTTATGATGGAGTGGGAAATTCTGAAGCGACAATAGACACTAGTTTTGTATTAAAAAAGCCTAATGAAAAACTACTACACACAGTGAAAAAACCGCTGTCAAAACGAATACTGCAAGCTCTTATTAAGATTAATCACATTAATTCAAATACTTTTTGCAACTGCTGCGCTTTTCACACAACAGTTGAAAAACTTTCAAACTTTCACTGAAAAATAAAATTGTTGCTAACAGAAGTTGTTGAGATTAAGTATAAAATTGTTGACATTACGACTCTTTTTTCTGTGTGTAGAAATACATTTTCTATTAAGCAGCGCCTTCAGCCACTCACCTCTTCAATTTTTTTCCACAAATGTTTTTTCTTATTTGAATTTGATTTTTCTGAATAAACCACTTATCTGCGTTTTACTTAAATGTTATCTATATATAATCAAAATTGTCGAATATTTCAATGCACAAAAAGCATTGTGTGCAAGCGTCTTAAAATTAAAAAATCGATTCAAATACCGAAGCTGAAATACCCCCACACAGTAGGGGGGTATTTCAAATACAAAAATAAAAAAACAAATGAAAAAAAAAATAATTTTTTTTATGGAAGTCCACTTTAGTTTTTGTCCGATTTGGCGATATTTGAACTTGCTCTTACTTTTGAAGTAAAAAACATGTTCCCAAAATTTCAAGTCGATATCTTCAAAGCTGCGACCGCAATCGTCTAAACAGACGGACAGACGGACATGGCTATATCGATTCAGTTTTCGATGCTGATCAAGAATATATATACTTTTCCATACCGGACACGCCTCCTTATGGGCGTTACAAACGTTGTGTCAAAGTGAGTATACCCTGCCACAGTGAGTGTGGGGGTATAAAACAAAAAATATAGTGGCGCAATGCATTTTTACATTCATATTATGTAGGTTTTCTATCAGTGTAGCCGCTAGTTTTATGGACCAGTTACAGTGTGGTTAAACCATAAGTACATTCCATTAATTACAGTTTTCATCAGATCAAAATGTGTACTTATAAGAGTTTAATAATTACTATGCTTATATATCGCCTACCTTCAGTTAATCTTAATCTTCATTACAGTTATGTTAATAGATTTCCCAGACAGTCAATACATGTTAGGGGTACCATTTTTCTTTGTGCATTTGATTGGAAGTTTTTTTAAACGGATTTTGGACATGGTCCTAGATAAAATTTGTATGTGCGAGTTACTTCTAAATGGGTCTGGGGTATTTCAGCTTCTAAGATTTCTAGAGTTTTTATTTCAAATGCATCTTAAGCATGTGCTGTATCTTTCCACATAGTACTTATAATATGCGAATTGTACATGTAACAGAAAAAAAAATTTGCTTTAAATTTAATCGTAACTCATTGTTTACATAGAAAATTCCTCTGTAAAAAAATATTAAAAAACCGCATATTGTAAAATTTTAAAAATTACACATACGATAAATTGTACATTGGCAATGCATTACGAATAAATGAGGTACATGACCTTCTGAGGGAATGTCCCTGTATCGATACACCTACAACTTCATTTCGATTCGGTTTTGCACACTACAAAATTATCTTCCAACATGGCAATTTTCATCCATTATGCGATATTGCCGCAAAACTCAAGAAGAAGAACATGCACGCGTATCCACCAAGATGGCTGAGAAGGGGCCGCTCCACCAATATCTCAACTTAACTTGAGTGTGGATAAATGAACGTTCTGCGTTTTGTTGCCCCTTTCGCTTGGTTTGTTTCTGTGTGTGTGCAGTTAGACCTTTTCTTTACATTTTTCGATGACTGCATTTTATTTGGCGTCACACTGTCTGGCTGATATTTTTGGGCTGTGTATAGGGATATCGTTTCGTTTCTTTTCTTGTCTTGCGTATTTATCTTCAGCAGCAAGCACAACAACAACAAAGACTACAAGAACATCGTGAGAGGAACGAACGATCGGTTTTATTTCGATCGATTCGACTGACCTACCGTCGCGTCGCTTGCCTATTCCAATTCTATCCACACCGACTCAATAAATCACTGCGGCCAGTTTGCTGTCGACTGGCCGACCGATACCTGTACTTGTATGAGTGGCCTAAGACCCACACCGAAAGACCCTTTTCACGTTACTATTCTTTACTTTATTTTATTTGCTTGTTCTTCTTCTGCTTCTGCCCTTATCTTCTACTCGTACAGTGGGGTACTTTTGTTTTTGTTAAGCCAAATGCGTTCATTGTGCGCGTTCGGGGCTTGAATGCAACAGCCACTTGAGAGATACAAAGGAAGATAAATTTCCAAGTGCTTCGGCTTGTAGTGTCACTCCACTTCGCACTCACTCCTCGTAGTCATTGGGTTTTTAGAGCGCTATGTAGTTGTGACGATGATGCCTTCGTGTCTTCCTCCCCTGCCATAGGTGCGTCTGTCCATGCCGCGCGATCGCCTGTCTGTGTTAGTTTCCGAGATAAGATATGCCAGACGCGGCAGACATCGTGGCGACATGCCTGCCGTCCACTCTGTCTGTTTGCCTGCCTGTGGTGAATGCTGGTGCTGTCTTATGGTACTGAACTTTACATTATGGCCGTGTTCGTGTAGTATCTAACAGATAACCAAGTCAGTCGCTACTTTAAGCCACAGCCAAGGTTGGCCTCCATGCTCCGTGTTCAAAGTGCATTTGGTTTTTCAGTCATATTTAAAACTTTGCGGCGATTGGAGTGTGCGCGAGTGAATGAGGTGATTTTTTTTTGGTTTTCACTGGTATAACCAAATTAAGTTGGACATTTTTTGTGTTTAATTGAAAATTTGTGTACTATAAGTTGGTGTTCTTTCAATTAAAATAAGGTAAAATTCTTAAATAATTAAAATACGATAATATCCAAAGGTATCGTTCAGTGAAATATAACGAGGACATTGGCATATCAACTTCGAATTGTATTAAAAAAACATTTTATGTAATTTCTGCATGAGAAATGAAGCAACGTAGTGAAGATCTAAAGAAGCGTTGATTGATGAAATATAGAAAATAAAGAAATAAAAACAACTTGTGAGTATCAAAAAAATCTTAGAAACGAAGCTTTGTGTTACGATCAAGGAAGACTTAGGTATTTCATACCTTAGCCATCAATTATAAACAAATTGTTGATGATTCGCAGTTTTCTTACAATATTGGATTAGTTCATCCCCGGTAAACAGATTTAACTTGCACTTTTTATGTGGAGTTGAGTGATAATTAGGAAAATATCTATTAGAAATCGGCTGGCTCTTAGTTTGGGTTAGCTGACAGTTA
Organism: Heteromyza rotundicornis; assembly: GCA_951394025.1. NCBI lineage: Eukaryota > Metazoa > Arthropoda > Insecta > Diptera > Heleomyzidae > Heteromyza > Heteromyza rotundicornis. The sequence goes on along the minus strand of OX596011.1, from coordinate 19,956,226 downwards.
GGTCTGTTCGAATTTCGATAGACCCAATCCCACAATAAGAGAGTAAGTATACATATTCCTTATAAGGAATTAGAAAATCCGTATTCTATAAATGTGAGGCACTTCACGATCAAACCTTAAGTCCGCAAAGTAGGGAAAAGATTAAATTAAGGTCAAACCTTTCTCTTTCATTAGAGACTATCTATCTAGAAAAGTGTTACAAAAAATACAACCAATTTTGTTTTGGAGAGTTTTTTTTAAAATACAGACTGAACATTACGAGTCCAATTTTTCCAACTTTAAGTAGATTTTTGGCATAACAAATACAATCAACATTTTTATTTTTCTTCTTAGGAATAGTGTCACCTCTGAGCCGATTATTAAATATAAATATTTATATTTTCAAATTCTAATTGAAAACTTTCCTTCTTATGATTTCAGTTGAATGAAAAACTTGATTTTGCCAAGGAAATAAATCACAACTGAAACGGAATGCTGCTTATTCAATGATTGAATGATAAAGCACTAAACTGAATAAATTTTGAAAAAAAAATCTGTGATTTCCTTAAGGAATAAGTTTGCTAAACAGTTGAAATTATGATAGTAAGAGGTCTTGTGCTTTTTTCGATATTTATGCAACTAGGATTAACAGCAAATACACGTTCCAGAGAACGGCATGAGCCCACGGTAAGTGAACAAATAATTTTAACAAATAAATATTGGAAACATTTTAAGCTAAGTGTGGATTAAGGACCGATATGATCGCATTTGTGCAGAGTGGTCAATGCAATATCACTCTTTTCACAATTTTTACAATTTTATCACATAAACATTTTGATGTTTTCAATGAAGGGTTTTACTGCGTGTATCTACTGCAAATGCATAAAGGTGAAATCTAAAATTTATTAGATTTGTTATTAGTTGGAGTTTTACCTTCCAATGTATGTAACTAAATTGAGTTCCGTTGGAACGTATAACAGATTTTATCGTTTTGTCGTCTGTAAATTCACATCTGTAAAAGTATCACAAAGAGCCAGCAGTTGATAAAGAATGTTAAAGTCAATACAAAGAAACAGTTCTTGTAGCTTGAGAGATAAGGCTTAAAATTTGAGAGACTAAAATATCTAGACTCATAATTGCGATTCTCCTTATAAAAAAAACCTTCTTACCCATATTTATAGTTGTAGGGCTCTTCCTATGGTCCTTCGAACCGACCACAATCGCTCACTTGTTTCAATATAATTTAATCTAAAATTCAGCAAGGCGTCCACAACTTTTCATATAAACCAGTTTATGAAATAGTATTTGCCGCTCGGCACCACCAGAAATAACTTCACACTGCTGAAAACTCCTAAAAAATAAAAAAAAAATAATAAAAATTGCGCATAAATTCAAAATAAAACATAAACAACTAAAAAAGGTGTAAATCCCAAGAAAACACTTCAATATTCCAGGTATTAAAAGTGATCGTGCGCACGGCTACAAATTGTCTGGGACTCGGCACATAAGAACACCTGAACTCTTTCTTTTTATGTGAACGAAACTGCAGTCTTCTTCTTATTTTTGCTTCGCTCTCTCTTCTTATTCGATTTGTATTTTTTTGTTTCATCTACCGACACGCACACTTGAGTGTAACATGTTCAGGTGAGCTACGAAGAAGGTCTCACCAACAGCATGGCAAAAGAAAAGAATTCTCACATCGAGAAGAATACAAAAAGATATTTTGGCCACTGCCGAGCTGTGCGAACCTTTAAGGATCGTCTCGGCTAAAACTTGATCGCTGGAATTGACTGCTGAGGCTGCGATATGTGCCCCGACATGGCAGACGCGTGTGGCACAAAGTACATATATCGCCTCTACCTCGGCCTGCCTCTGCACTTTTGCTCCACTCAACTTGGCTCTTTATGAACTGTTACGTTTGTGTTGCGCGTGAGAAACGACAGTCAATTAATTTGGTTTTAATTTTTAGTTCTTCGGGCAATAACCGTGATCCTTGATCTACTCTGATCTGCTGTTGTGTATACATACGTAAATGATTTGTGATCTGAACATGTGTCCCGAAATGCCAATGTGAAGGATTGGATGGATTGTGTCCCAAGAAGACTCAGAAAACCCTCATTTTATCAAACATAAGTATCCAACTTAAAGCAACGCTGAAACGTTCATGCAAGTCTAAGTAAAGTTGAGCATTTAGCATCAGATTTGTTTCCAGAACCCCAGCTCCCTGACAAAGTGCCCTGGACATATATTTACAAGTACCTACATTGTATATATCTTTTATAAAATGTATTCAGTTCAATTCTTCCAACTTAATCATTTAGAACACGAAATCCAATTCATTTCGTATCACTTCAAGTGATACTACGCCTTTTTCACTTCAAGTCATGCACTTGGAATACCAAATATCTTTTATATGTACATATGTATGTTTGTACGAACGCATGCATATTAATTTTAAGTATTATATAGATGTCAGAATGCAGTGAAGTTATCCTCTTCTTGATTTCTAAATTGAGATATATTTCGCAGATCAAGTGTTAAATTAGGATGTGCGCAGAATTAATTAAATAGAGACGATGTAGGTGTTTTTGTGAAATTCCAACTAATGAACCGAGTGCATTCCTAAGACAAAATAATACAACGCATATGTAAATAACTTATAAAGTTGTGTACCCAGTTGGAAAAGTCGGAGAACTGTTGTGGAGTTTTTAATAAATAACTTTCAAAACTCTTTTGTAGCAATCATAAATTAAATACCCAACTGTATGTTTTCTTAGTGAAGCTCAGTGATGCAATTTAAACCATTTTTGTGGAATAAAGTATCGAAAGTAGAAACCATTATTTAGCTTAATCGTATTTCAAAACTATATTCTTATAGACTCAAGCGCTAATGGCTAGTAGAATTATTTATACAGCCATTCGCTACAATGTGGAATTTTGTCCTATAAAACCGACAGCGTAGCTAAGCCGATACTTCAATTCTTCGATTCTGGATAACATTTGGACAATTGAAGTAAATTAAAAGAGCGTTTAGTTTAAGAAAAGTGCTAAATGTTCTAAAAGTTTCCTACAGGGTTTTTGCTAATAATAAAAGAAAAAATCGCGCAAATATGCCCACATTATACCCACTCGAATCATTAATTGTACTTGCAATTAGAGTTATCTCCGCTTATCAGACAGTAAACAGAAAGGAGGTAACTCGCTGCAGTGTGGACGGACGGTGTAATAGAGTCATTGAATGATGAAACTCTGGAATTAATTTTATTTTACTTAAATTAAATGTTTCTGGCGTCGTTGCAGTTTGAAATGCCAATTTAAAAGCAGTAATGCTCTGATATCTAGGAGCACTTTATTTGCACTCGAAATTGTCTATTTCTATCTCAAATTAGTAGTGGTGCAAATTCCTTAAAGGACTGGTTCCACGGCATTCGATCGTTTTGAATAAAATTGGCTTGGCTCCCCGTCAACAACTAACTGGTCATGTCTAAGGTAAAGAAGACCTGTCTGTCGCTCTGGCTATATAAATAAATTGAAATTTGAGGTGGCGTGTATTGAGCTGCGGCTGCAGTTTGTTTATTTTTCGAATTATGTGTAATCAGTTTGTGTGAGTATGTGTTTATTTGATTGCCTGTCTGTAGACGCGTGCTCAGCGAGAACAAGTCGACATTACTACTATGTGGTGTTTGGAAACATGTTATCAAGCCGCATGTTTTTTTTTATGGTACAGCAGCAGCTCGAAAAATGGAGTCGCCCAACTTACAATGACTAATGCTAAGAGCACACAAAAAATAGTACATAGATAATTGCAAGTCGGCTACCGGCAGAAAGATGTATTACTACCACTCGAAATACTTACACGCTTACACGTGCTGATAAAGCCCAATCATAAACATACAAACATATTTGTACACATATTTGTTCGTCATTCAGTATCGATTTCATGCTAACAAATTTCTTTCGATAAACTTTAAATGTTCAATAGGAAATTGGATCCAAATGCTTACTGTATTACTTGAAACGTGAGTTTCAGTTACAAAAATATGACAAAAAAATCGTCTAGGCTCCCACTTGTTGAATTGATTAATGCAATTTACGATTCTATGCATGTTTAGCACCAGCTTTAGTTTTGCGGCGATCTGAGATATGAACGTGAAACATGCGCCGATTCGGCAGTTTTTGCCTGGTATGTGGCTGTTAAAGTGTCTCCAAAGTGCGCTGTAATAAATCATTTTTTTTTTAAGTTTTATGCTTGTTGGAATTTGTAGTATTTCACACATTTTTATTTGTAATTATTTCAGTGTTGGAAACTAAAAAATGTTTGGTTTTACTTGAAATTATTGAATTGGAAAATGCAAAAAGTAGTAAAAATTACCGATTTGGTTGGTCATTTCATTGACCTCGACTTAGGGTAAAAGCCTGGTCGTTCGAGGGGGGGTTGAAAATTTATTCTGAAATGCTATAATTCATGCACTTCTTCTACGATTTTGCGGTGATGAAAGGGCAGAGCTATGACTGGGAAAATCCATTTTTATTTCAGTAACTTTAAGAATGTATACACCCATGTTTTGGTGTGTAATTTTACACACAACACACATATTAAGCGTGTATTTATTTTGATAAAAAAAAACACGTTCTAAATGTTGGCATGTTATATAAACACGCATGCGTGTTTTTTAAAGCACTTACAGCGTGTATACACTCAAAAATGTGTGTAAAATGTGTCTACAAGTTTTACACACTTTAGGTGTGTATGAACAACGCATTTCACTTTGCCCAGTTACAACATTTATACATTGACGTGAAAATACAAAATTTAAAAAATATTTCTGGGATGTTTTATAGTTTTTTGCAGAGAAGCCATTTTATAATGACACAAAACATTTGTTTAGATTAAAGCTTACAACATTTTTACTTGCTCTTTCATATCAGATATCAGAGTGTGCTGCAAAGAGAGGGGAGTGCGACGAAACCAGACGACGACCAGTTTGTGGGACAGATGATCAAACCTATCCCACACACTGTCATTTGTTGCGTGTGCAGTGTAGTGGCCATCAAGTTAGTTTGAAATATCGAGGACCATGCAAAGGTAGGAACGTGTAAGAAATCCCTTTCACTACTAAAGGTCTAAGTATTATCTTTTAGCGTGCAAGGAAGCTCGTGACTATGCCCTGAAACACAAAGCCCGTAGTCCTCCAAAATTTATACCGCGATGTAAACCGGACGGTACGTATGCGCCGATTCAGTGTCTCGGTGACAGCGGCTGCTGGTGCAGTGACAACATTGGTAAGCCCATCGACAACACATCAGTTCGCACGGGCAAGCCCAAGTGTCGTGGATTCGGCCAGCCCAACCGTCGCTCGCCGAACGGTCATCCACGCCGTGGCGCGTGCACTCAAGTCGATCGTGCTACCTTCAATAGCAATCTCATCAAAGTCTTCCAAAGCGAATACTTACGCTCGCGCCAGCACCAGCGCGACATGAAGGAGGGTGCTGCTGGCGGCTCGTCGTCAGGCGTATTCATTCCACCGGCTGACAAGCTGGTGCTGGATTGGAAATTTGCCCAGTTGGACGCGAATGCAAATGAAATGCTGGACAAGAACGAATTCCGCGAACTGAAAAAACTTGTGAAGAGGGTAAGTCAGTTAGTGTGACGTGTGATCTGAAAACTGATTTCTTTACACACATACAGGCGGTTAAGCCCAGACGCTGTGGACGTGCTTTCGGCAAATTCTGCGATGTAGACAATGACGATCGTCTGGCGCGCAACGAGTGGAACAGTTGCATTTCGAAGGATGGCATTAATCGTAAGAGAAGATTTTTTTCAACTTTCAATTGCTCTTATACTTATACATAGAAAGTTCCATTTTAGAATTTAGCATTAAAATTTTTTTTTTTAATTTTCAACCAAATTTAATTATTTGGCTTAAAAATGACGATGAGCGCTAGATTGAATATCATCCATACATTTCATTAATGGGGTATTTGTTTACATTTCTAATCATGTCATATGATATTTATTTCGGAATGCTTCTTATATAGGTACATAAATACTAACGGGATCATCACTCATTTATTAGCTAGTTTCATTTAAAAAACCTATGAAATATTATCACCTAATTCAATATTCGTGCAGATCATCCTGCAGTTGACCAAACAATTAATCCTGTCAACAACTCACCATCGCATGGGTACAACGGCCATCACGGCAGCGGCAACAAAAACAACAACAATAGTAATAATCGAAATACCTTGTACTCGAACCATCATCAAATCCATTCGAACAATCACCACAACACAATTAACAGCCACAGCAACAATAAGAACACACATCGCGCTACTCTGGACGACCTGGAGAGTGAGAGTAGCGAGGATGGTGAAAGCAGCCAACATTTGGATTATGACGAAGAGGCTGACTATGATCCAGAAGAGGGTGACGACGATGACAACATAAGCATGATAAAAACATTTGGTTCATCAACGAATTATCCATCCATTTATTGTACGTACCGAGATTGTTTTACTGTTTTTGTTTTTTTTTAATTGTTTTATGTAGTGTTTAGTAGTACATATAGAACTAATCCATTAACAACCTCTTGGGTATATTTAAACTTAAAAGACAATCACATAATACTAAATATTAATGCTAAAAATGGCCATCTAAAATAGAGTTATTAAAAAAACCAACATATTTCCAGTTCTACGTCCAAAACCCGAATCCCCTTTGAAGGAATCTGAGGGTGAATCGGATTGTTTTGCCGACCAGGCTGTAGCTTTGGAAGAGCAAAGGGTTGGTAGTAAATCAAGCTCGTTTATTCTTTTCTCTTGAATGTTAACTAAAGGAAGGTTCTGTTTGCAGCATGGCGGCACCATTCTCTATGTTCCCGAGTGCACCACAGACGGTCGCTATCAACGAGTGCAATGCTATCAATCGACACCCTACTGTTGGTGTGTACATGAAGACACAGGAAAAAATATACCGGGCACTTCGGTGAAGGATAAAAGGCCGCAGTGTGATTCAATCTATCCGATAGTCCGTCCTATGAAAGGTTGTCCGGAACCTAGGAAGACGGACTTTCTGAAGGATCTCAAAGAGTTTTTGAAGTCGCAAATATTAGCAACCACTAGCTCAGGGTAAATTCAAAGAGATTTCTATTAACTTATATGTTCAAGCAGTTACAAAAAAATCGGTCTCTTTCGTTTCCAGAGCAAATACGACAAATTGGAATTCTGAAGATGAAAGAATTGCTACGCTTAGTTTCGTGCTATTGGATAAGAACAAAAATAAAGCATGGGAGCGCAAGGAATGGAAAACTTTCCGTGAATTAGTGACCAACTCAAAGTAAGTAAGACCGCGAGACAGGTTATTTGCAATATTTGTTCACATAAATGAATGCAAAAACTATTACAGAACATTACGAAAATGCGGTAAGAAGATGCCACGCTACTGTGATGTGAATAGTGATAAAAAGATTACGCTATCAGAGTGGCTGGACTGTCTGCAAACGCAAAGAATCGAACTTCAAACGCCACAAAAGTCAACGCAGTCAAGTATGAATCGAATTATTTACTCAGTTTGTACCAAATATTTAACAAAAACCCTTGCAGATGAATCAGTGACTTCAAAACCCTCGAAACTAACCGGCTCCAATCCACTCGAGCAGTATCTGAAGGACTAGCGTTGTGATAAATTCTTGTTGTTGTAGTAGCAGCATAATTAGGACATTGGTTCTGTCGATGTCCAACATTTAAGGCAGGAGGAGTATGCACATCAACTGTCTAGCCATTGTTCTGTTAAAGGCAGCGGAATACATTCCAAGTTAACGTCAAAATACAATATTGACAATTTAATGTCATTTCAGTGGACATTTTAAAAACAAATTTATTGTTTAAATGAAATCATACAAGATTTTTCTCAACTTACATGTTTTATAAGTTTGCCAATTTTACTGTGACTAGAATATATACATTTTCTGCTGTGGCATGTGGCATCAAATATTGTGGACTTACATATATTGAAACCATAAATTTAATAAATATTTGTAGTTTTAAATGTTTTACACTTTAAACATTATTAGTTTTGTAAATATATTATTTAAATTAAGTTACTTGCTTAGGTTTTTGTAAATTTAAATTTTGTAAAAAAAAATAATAATTGCTTGAATGTTAAATTGAAATTAACTTTTAATAAAATATAATTAAAAATGTGAAAAAGGATTTTTTCCTTGGAGTATAGGCGAGTGTTTTTTCATCATTAATCCAATAAAATCTTAGAAAAATTTTTAAACTAAAAAAAAAAACTAGAGAGTTAACAATCTCTAGCTGAAATAACTCCCATATTATAGATCCATTTAGAAGTTCCTCAAACATAAAATTTGGTCTCAAGACCTTATTTTGACCTATTTATATGTGGTTTTGATAGCTCGGACCACCATGTCAAAAATCCATTATTTAACATTTTCAATAGAACTATAAAAAATTTTAAAATGCCAAATCGGAATATGTAATACAATTTTGATTACAAAATATTTATTATAATACTAGTTGAATACCCCGGCGTTGCTCGGACTTATACTTAAAGTAGTAAAAGTACCTTCCCGCAAACCCACAAAACACCAGAGCATATCATAGAAATTTTCAGAACTCTAGGTTCAGCGGTTTGGGCTGGGGGTAATGAGTCAGTCTATCACCAATCATTCCTTCTATCGGGACAAACACTTTTATATTTGTAATTGCGTGACGCCTGATTTAAAGTTCTCATTTGTACAAATTATTTTTTTAATAAAAATTTGTTTGTTTCGTTTTTTTTTTGTCAAATGCTTGACCATTGTCCAATTTTACTCATTGAATTGCACTTTGAGAATAAGAAGCATAATACCATGTGTGCTGGAAAGTATCCCAGATATATTTTGAAGTAATACTTAAATTGTATGAGTGGTACCCCGCTTCTTTGACCAATCAAGTTCAAAGTAGTACACAAATCGGAGCTCACAAATGAACGTATGGTTGTACGGTTCTGATACGTTCAGTGGTTTAGCCGTGATGTTCACTCATACGCACCAACGTTTTTATATATTAAGATTAGTATACTAAAATAAATGCAAATCATTTTAACTAAATATGTAAGTATGTATGTATTTACAACAACAAATGCATTATCACAAATAAATATTTTTGGTTAGCTGTTAGCTGCGAAAAGAATTATATTCTACCGATGTCATTGTTTCGGACTTACTTCGCTTTGAACGAACTAACCGTGGTGAAATTTAATTTCAGAAACAATTTCGCTAAGCACGTCAGCAGCAATAAGACTAAAATCGTCGCTTCCATAATAACGAAATGTGATATGGATGTACCGATTTCCAACCACGAGCCTTGATTGCGCACTAGGAATAAAAAATTGAAGCCCATTATGTCGCAAATGAGCAGAACACATATGAAAATCTGACGTTCGTTTGTGCGGGCAAACGCAGACATACCGAAAATGATGGCAATATTCAGTACGACGGGAAGGACGAGTTTCAAGATGACCAACGCCATGATCAGGAAGGGCGAAAATGTGGTGAGAAAGCAGCGTATAATGTTGGGATCGAAGGAGCTAACGGAAGCCACATTGCCCGTGCCGAAGAACGAGAAAAATGTATAGAGTAGCACAGAGAAGGCAATACGGAAAGATGTTTGCAATTGATAGGTTTTGGACCAAGGCGTTGAGGACTCCAGTAGTTGGGCGGGCATATGTTTGTCGTGGGTGGAAATCGATAGTACCAACTCGGTCGCAAGTAGAACAATGAAAATGGCTTCGTAGGATGTGCAAAGGAGAGTGTACAGTGAGGTTAAATTGAAAAAAATCAATTCCACACGGACTTTCAGTTTGGTGGCGGGATTCAAAAAAATCCCACAAATCGAATAAATGAGAAAGCTCCACGAGATACACAGCGAAATGACTGATACGCCAATTTGGTTGGAGTGCTGATAAACGCACAGCAAGGCATTAGCGAAACAAATAGCCGTAACTGCTTTAGCTCTTCGGTCCATGCAGGTTTTAATGACAAAAGAGCGTAGAAGAGTGAGAGCGATGCCCAGCAACCACAATGGCACATTTGTGTGGCCAACTGATGGGGGGAGTAATGGAAATATCGCCAGGACCACTACCATAAGCAGCCAAATATAGAATTTGGAATCTCTGTTCATAAAAGCGCGAAAATTAACGACAAAGGCGAAAAGCAAAAATCCCAGCGAAATCAATTTACGCTCGAAAAATGTAAATACCAATAATTCAGCACATAAAATCAGGCCCACTAATTGCATGGGAGCAGTAATTCCAGGCATCTTATTGAAGAAGAGCATGGGCAGCTTTTCCGCAATCAGCATCCACACAAAAACGGGCAATATTAGGTAAAAGGCCGTAACGATTGGCACACGCTGTAGCAGAAATATGACAACCAGCACGACTCCGACGACGGTAAGGAACATCATCGAAAATCCCGACGACGCTTTCGATGCAGTGCTGCTGCTTCGATCCACCAGCAACTGTAGCAAATAGATGAACCAACCGATGAAGGTGGCCGTTGTGCTAAACAGCAAGGCATTGCGGTAATAGCCATGGTAGTAGTCGATTCCCTCCAAAGCCGCTTGCATTATCGCGTAGCTAGAATTCATGGCGGCCTCAAAATCGTGGACATGGAAATATTTCAGCATAGCTTGCTTATAGGTCGTGATTTTCTCCTGGTCAAGACGACTATAGCTACGCAAATAAGGTTCGAGTAGGCCGCGTTGGTGTTCGTTCAGCAACGACAGAAACTGTTCCAGCAATTGCAAGGCATTAGTGTAGACCGCGTGAGCCTCATACTCTGCGGTCACTTGGAGGAAACCTCGTGGCAATATGCCGAAATTGTTCATTGGTGGCGGTAGACCAATCAGGGCAGACATGAGAGGGGTTAGTTGGGCCTGCTCCAATTCGTGAAGTGGCTTCAAATCCATTCCCGCGTGAAAGGTGCGTCCAAAGTTTGGAGCATTCGATGCAATGCCCGATCCCCAGAGGAAGAATGGCGTTTCTGTCTCGTGGGGGTCACCCGAACCATGAGAACCTGCAATAGAGTTTTTTTATATCAACACTATTAATTATTTTCCATTTTATACCTGCGTCTGTCATTCCATGATCTGAGGTTAACAGATAAGCCGTTCTCTTGTCGGGAAATGTGCGTTCGAATTCCTGGTAAATCTCCCAAATGCCACGTTCAGTTGCATGAAGATTCTCCAAGAACAGAGGCGAACCAGGCTTGTGTATGTGCCCCGCTGTATCTAGTCCTAACAAGTGCAGAAAAAACACCAGCTGATCCTTGTCCCGCAGACTTTCACCCTTTCGCTGCAGAACCAAACGCACTCTTTGGAATACCCACTCGTCCAAATCGTAGGTCTTATCACGACCTGAAAAGTCCAAATCGTCGTCGTAGGCATCGAAAAACAAACGACGTCCATCTCCAAGACGGGAAAAAAGATGCAACACATCATTGGCACCCCAGGCATACGTTTCGGCGCTGCGATTGAAAACGGTATCGAAGTCGATTGGATTATTTTTCCAGCCACGCGTTACAGCCGATGGGTCCTCATAGAGACCAGCTATTATAGCAATGTGACCTGGCCGTGACTCTGTGGGCACTCGTGTGCGAGAGACACCTACCAACCCTGCTTGCAACATCATATCCCGCAAATGAGGAATGTCGCTGCAATTGTGCTTAAAGAAGGACTCGGCGCGTAAGCCATCACTCACCATGAGAACTAGTCGTTTCGCGGGTGCTTCCAAGCCAGCAGACTTCAGAGACTTCTGTGGCTCCTGCATAAGAAAGTTTTGTTTTCGTAAATTCAAAAGTTTCTGGTAGAATGAAAAAGAATTACCAATCCAACGATTACAGGTGAACGAAAATAAATTACAAATATCGAACCCAGCAACAACATGTGCACAATTATAGCGTTCGCTATCCACATTTGACTTATTGTCCTCCCTAATTTTTGTAACTTCATATTTTCGGTTTTGGGACCTTTCTAACTAATTTTTAATTTAACCAACAACGTTCCAGGCCGACTGAAAATTGTCGGTGGCGGCTAAAGGGACTTTCTTGTCGGCGGCCAGCCGATGGCCAGCAGGTGCTAACGACGGCGGATTATTATTTTAAAATTTGTCGGCTAATTGCGACGCCGGCACCGCTCCGATACGGCTCGGGACTTTAAAAAATTTGTTTACATTTTTTGCTTACGAACTTCGGCCGCTGATTTCTGTTCGATAGTTGTTCCGGCGAATACGATTCAGTTGTGCAGATGAGCAGTCAAAACATATGAAATTTGATAGTTCTTTTAAGTTACTGCGCGTTTTCGAGGGGTTTCCCACTTTAAATGAATACCCTTATTATATTCATGCACTTAAATCAATTTTTATATTTTAAATCGGATAAAAAGGTGATTAGTTCAATACAATAATGACAAACAAGGACATGTAATAACAACATTAGGTACCGCGGAGTAGTGGTGCCAGTTCCAAATTTTTTGGAATTTTATAAGCCTATTTACACAGTCATTACCATGAAGCATGGGCATTAGACCGTATCATCTTATAGGGGGGAAAAAAAAAGTTAACCGCACACCATCTAATTCGAAGCATATTTGGAAGGAGATTCCGGAAAAAAATTTTTTTTTTTTTGGCCGATCGTAGAGGTAGCGCATCGACATATTTCTTCATATTGTCTCTATTTATGATCCGATTTTAATGTATAATTGTCTCGAAGAGACCTACAATAATGCCTCAGAGGTCCTTGCTCTTAAGTACACCCTTCTAGTACTTACCCACCAGATCTGAGTTAGTACCACCCTAATGTACCATTCCAAGAGCAGAAAATTAAAGCTCTCGAAAAATCATTAAATTCTTGCAAAGGAAGTATACCGATTATACCATTCCAACTATTTATAAAAAATATAATTAATATTTTTACCGAACGTAGGGGTAGCGCATTGACATATTTCATCATAGCGTCACCATTTATGATCCGATTTTAAAGTATAATATATCAAAATTTTTGTCTCCAGGAGACCGGATCATAAATGGTGACGCTATGATGAAATATGTCAATGCGCTACCTCTACGTTCGGTAAAAATATTAATTATATTTTTTATAAATAGTTCTAATGGTATAATTTTCTGCTCTTGGAATGGTACATTAGGGTGGTACTAACTGAGATCTGGTGGGTAAGTACTAGAAGAGTGTACTTAGGAGCAAGGACCTCTAGGACATTATTGTAGGTCTCCTCGAGACAAAAATTTTGATATGTTATACATTAAAATCGGATCATAAATAGAGACAATATGAAGAAATATGTCAATGCGCTACCTCTACGATCGGCCAAAAAAAAAAAGAAAATTTTTTCCGGAATCTCCTTCTAAATATGCTTCAAATTAGATGGTGTGCGGATGACTTCATTTTTTCGAGACGGTCTAATGGGCATGCCGTTTTTAGAATTATACTGACATGGGCATGACGAAATTTGACAGTTTTTATATGAAAATGTTAATAATCAAAGCATGGAGTTGCCACCTTTTACGTTTTTTGTGTGGATTTTCGGTGCAAAATTGTCTATCCCGTTTTCACTACATCAGTTCTTATTAGCTCTTTGTCAGATTTTTCGTCATGGAAATGATAGTGTAAATAGGCTCTATGGTAATTTTTAATCTGTTTAATTGTGCTTTGCTAAAGGCTTACGAACTGCGTTCAATGTAAAATTTAAAATTTAAACTTATTAATTTGTTGGATTTAGTGATTTTATTTTATTTTACATTGGCTAAGCTTATAATTCGCCCACTATATAAATCAAAAAATTTTATAAAGCCTAATAAAAACGCTAATCAAAACCATGGCTCCACATAGCTATCTGGGCGGAAGAAAATAACGAAAAAATAAGACAAATCACGAGTATGTGTTTTTATTTTGTAAATGGGTAAATAATTGTAGTATTGATCATTTTTAATAATAAATAATTGTGTTATTCTACATAGTGTAAAATCTTGGTGTAAAATACTACAGCTGTCTATTATTAAAAATTACAAATACAACATTTATCTATTCAGGTGACGATAAAAGACGTATATGTGCAATTTAATTTGACTTAATCGAACTGCACTGTGTGGGGATACATTTTTCGATACTTTCAACTATATGTACTGACATTATTTCAATCATATAATGGACATGTGCTGGACTTTAACGAGTGACAATTGAATACAAAATTTTCTAATTTTCAATTGCGATACTAATTTTGTGCAATTTGCTGAAACCTAATCTATTCACTTATGATTGCAGTTATTTTTTGAGTAATGTTTCCGACAATCTCTCAATAGCTGTTGGCTGTGGCTTGACCGCATCAGCCTCGATTGCAGCCTCCTCGTTTTCACGAACCCTAGCCTCTTCGAGTTCTCGTTGTTTTTGCAGATGGCGAAATTCAGTGGGGGTCAGCATGCCTCTCAAAATGGTGTCATAGGTTACATTCACGCCTTTTGTGGACATTTTCTGGTATAGTTTCCAGCACTCGCGCTCCTTAATGCTCCGCACATAGTCGGGAAATATGTACTCCTGCTCCTGCTTTGGCGCTATTTTGTCACTTTCAATAGCAGCAGGGCGACAGGAGGCACTGTCTTTTGTTGGCGACGTCGTCATTATGTCGCTGTTTGTGTTGGGGTCGTTTAGAAAAATGGACACTGGTGGTGCGGTTGGCGGTCGGTTAGATCGTAAACGTGCTGCTAAGGGTGCTATAGAGCCACGGCGTATCATATGGGAATATTCTTTAGCAGCCAATTGAAAATTTGGGGGATAATTTTCTTGGAACGAGACTGAAATGAAAAAGTAACGTTTTTTTTTAAACCCAGAAAAGTCCATGGAAATGTTTACCTGATTTGCCAGTTTTTCTCAAGAAAGGAGCTCGTCTAGTCGGACTGTTGTCCGAATTGGTTGTAGTTGTTGTAGCCGATGAATCCTCTTTCTCTGAGTCGCTACCTTCAGAGCTTACTAGCGATACAAGGGTTATTACATCCGGTACCGCAACAGATCGGGCTCGTGATAAAACCTTTCTGCCTGCACCATTTATGTCATCGTCCAAATTCGGATCTTTGCTCTTATTGTCGCTACAGATTGCCTCGGTCCTATCGCTTCGGGTGAGCTTACGACGTCTGGACTTGCGTTTGCTGCCTGCAATGATGCTCTTGGAGTTCTCATCGAGCAACACAGTACGCACAGGTGCGGACATAGCACGGACTAATGGCGGTCGGCGTTGAACGGTCAGTGACGGCGAGGCGCTGAAAGTGCTGTTGTTTGCGGCAACAGCGGATGTGTTTGTAGTTACAGGTGAAGCGGCATTTATTGTCGTGCTTCGGCTCGAATGGAATTGGGCACGGCGATGCAGGGCGGATGTGGACCTAACTGCTCCAAAACCTACGGCCTTATTCTCCGATTCCAATCTCTTGATGCTTTGTGTAATGGATGAACTCTTTAAAAGCGAAAAAAACTAATAAGCTTTCCAATATTTTGTATGTACTTACCACTACATCGGCCCCTTCTGAAGAACTGTCGATGTCACTTTGAGCTGCTTCGTTTTCTGTAGTAGCTTTGATCGTTTGCGAGAGGACAATGTTGAGATTGATTTTGCTAGGATCACCCGGTAGTATAATTGGAATAGGTTTCTGATGTGCCACAAATTGGTCATTCGTTGAGGAATCTTTGATTTTGTGCCTATAGAAATGGAGCAAATTTAACGTGTGCAAAAACCAATTAAAAAATAATATATTACATATACATACATATTTACAAGTATAAGATTGAATGTTATATGCCCTCCTTAACGTTAAGTGCCGGAAAATATCTCATAAGAGCTTCTACTTCAGTGTAAACATGCAATGAGATGGTAGCATGAGATCCTAGCTCTTAAATTTCATATTTTCTATACTTTGCCCTTATTATGGAAGCCACTCGCTAAACTAACATACAAATTTCCGAAAATAAATTATTTCATACTTCGCTTCAACCGAGTGATTGGTGGTATGATGGTACAAAATGAAACCATGTCAATTACCTTTTTTTTGGCAAAACCGAAATTATTTACGCGAATCGAATAGGTTGATTCTCGTGTGTGTATTGTTTGTATGTACGAAGTTTTGCAAATGATTTCATTTGTTAGACAAAAACGCCATATTTGTATGGGAAACAAATTGGTTGCAAGCTAAGGGAAAGATTGTTATGTTTGCCATAATATGTATATATCGCTCAATCCCTGAAATAGCCATACAACTCCAAAAAATCACATTGTTGGGAAATCACGATTTAATATTTTAGGTTTTAGTATTTTATATGAATTTTAGCACATGGAAAATTTTTTATAAATGCTAAAATACATAAAAAAAAGTAAAGATATGATGGCAGCACATAGATTTTTTGTTGACATGGAGCTATGAATTTGGAGTTGTGTCGTTATTGCAGGGAATGAGCGGTATGTATTTGAGTTGAATTTGATTCAATTATATATAATATAAAAAATGTAAAAACTCCAAATGGAATTACAACGGATCAAAAAATGTATCAGTAGGAACAAATTTTGTATGGATTTGCTGATGTTGGTGCTTGAAAGTGCAAAAGTACCAGAAAAATTGCCCCTGAAGTTGGTCAGATCGAAGCTAAAATAGACTACTGGCATTCACGCAGGAGTCGTTAGTTTGATACTTCGCTACTTCAAAAACTGTCAGTTCGGTAATTTGATGCTCGATACAAAAATTTTACAAGAAATTTCAATGCCATCCAAATAGAAGCCAAAATAATTTGGAGTCGAAAATTTTAATGTTTTTCAGTTTACGAATTCGATAATATCGACGAAAATTCTCATAATATTGACTCCAATCTGAGTATTTCTCTTACTTATTTATTAATTTTGAATAAAACTTACTCTTGTTTCAAATAAACGTCCACAGATTGATTGGGATTGTTCGAGTTTTTCTTTCGTTCTATAATACCCGATGACACCTGGTTTAATTCATCATCCAGAGATTTCAGCAGTGACGATGTCGACGACCAAGCCACTACGCTACGCTGCCTTCCAATGCCAATTCCACTGCCACTTTTATTCACATTGCTGCAGTGTCGTGAATTGAAATTTGTGTTCAAATTATTTGAACCTTTTAACGGTTGATCTGCTTTCTGTTTGAGATTCGTGCGGAGCCTGGATTCCTGCTCGATGGATAAATTCTTCTGTAAACGGATACTCGTGTGCTTTTGCGGGACAATTATTCGCTGGCGTATATTGTCAAAAGTGCGACCTACTGACAAGCCCCTAGATAAATATCCACGCCCACTCGAACTGCCAGTGCTCCCTGATTCTATGAATGAATTTTGTTTTCTTATTAACAATTGCTGTTGTTGCTGGTTGCTGTTCAGAAGATGTGTATGAGACACATAAGACGATTGCTGTTGTTGTGAAGCCCACGCAGTCGATGTCTGGCCACGACGGCGATTACCAAGCGACAAAGCCATCCGTAGAAGTTGCACGACAAGACTGATTATTTTCACTGTTAAGTAGTTGACGTTTCAATTGGCAATATCGCCGCCAACAATCAATCGCAAATCAATTATGAAATCATTAAGTCCTCCCGACGAAAATAAACCGAAAAAGTCGTCGATTCGTTGGGGAGGAGAAAAACCTCACTTCGAATAATTAGTTGCTGCGAAAACTTCCGAATCCAGCGAAAACCTTAAGCGGCAACACTTCCTTATCGCTCAAGTACTCAGATGAGTATGAAACGTTTCAATCGCTTGTAATTTGAATTTGCTCAGTTATCTTTTCAAAGGCACTCTTCTTCTATCTAACCACGTTTACTCAGCTACCATAACTAGCGTTGACTGTTTTGTGAATGAACTGCAATGTTCGATGGTTATGCTGCTTCGCTGTTGTTGTATATGGAACTTATGGTAAAAAACATATCGTTGCTAACGAATAACGTAAATAGTTCATAGCCCCTCATTTAGTTCATTGGCTTGGCAGCCTTTTACTTTTGTGTTCCATTTCCGCTTTTAACTCCCCCACTTCCACTTTGTTGTTGTTGCTGATAGCAAAGTTGTAGTTTTGACTTAAATTGGTATAACCTGTGCTCACAAACTTCCTACTCCCACCCACTCTAGCAACTACAATTGACAGCCATAATACTCAATGAACTTTTAGAGCGCCACAACTTTTGTTTTCATTTTACCACCCACTGTAGCGAGCTGGTACTCTCGCGGATATACACGGTGTTTTTACTCCTCGCCTCCCAAAAATGTTTATTTCAGACTCTTCTAATGGCACAAAAAGTTACCTAAGTATGTAGGTAGGAAGGATCCAAACGAAAATGATATGTTTGTATAGATATAAATATTTTCAGATTCGCTTAATACCAACATTTGTTATTGTTTATCCTAATTTGAAGACAAATGTAATAAGTTGTGCCTCAAATAAACGCAAATTAAAACGAATTCGATCGAAAACTCGATGAATACCGTAACAATTAACATTCATATTATCGGCGTCATCCGTTATTAATTGGCCCTGACTTTTACCTATTAACTAGTAAATTCTTTATTATAATAACAAGGTTCCCTCAGAATCGTAGTAGGATTAAGATTGCTTCAAGATTCATTGATTATGAGGAAGACCTTTTGTCTAAAAAGCGTATCCGAAGTAAGTGAAAAATGCTTGCTTTATATTTGTGTGCTAATGTGAATACAACTTGCCAAGTTCGTGCATGGTGGCAATCAAAAAAAAAACTTACACAAAAAAGGACATAAAAACTAAATCAAATCGTTTTCAGGGTCAACCAACCACAGCAAATGCTCAAAAATGGCATTAATCATTTCAAGTCGAAATTGTTACAATTCCACCGGCACATGACTTCGATTTGATTTGATATTCCATTGAAATTAGAAAAATAAAAGCGGCAGCAATACTAAAAGCTTCTAAATGGTTGTTAAGACGAGCAATAAACGATACCACCCTTTGTGGATATCTTATTACCGAGAAAGTAAAACAACAACAATGGAAACAAAAGCACTTACTTTTGGGGATGCAAACCACTTTTTTCAAAGTATTGAATACAAATTAATAACGGTATTCGTTTGAGTTTTGGGTGAGACTGTTTTTCAATTGTTTTCAGGTTTTTTGTTCCACCGTTTGGTAACGCTGAGGTTGAAACCATTTTTATCGCAACGAAAACTGAAAAAAGAACTCAAGAAATACAATGTGATATATCGATGGTCATACGTTGACACCTCGTAACTAACATTTTTTGACGTAGATTTCAAATATTGCTTCCTCCAGCAAAAGAAAACAATTCACTTATATTAATTAAATATTTTCAATTAATTAGCATTGAATATTTCAATACCAATTAAAAAATGTTTAATTATAATTGAAAATTCCTATTCTAATGAAGTGACCAGTGCATTAAAAATCAATTAATCCCAACACTGGTACATACATATATCACATTAAATGAATTCCCATTGTTTCCGGGTATATGTCTTCACCTTCCAAACTCCACCAGTGGACCTAGAGAGCTGTAACTTATGAGAGCTGTATCATATGAAGCGAACAGTGGACTTTGGGAGCTGCAATTTCACATATCAATTCTGTGAGTCCATTGCTGACCATACCTGAGCCGAATTTTTTACTTTTCAAAAAGGTTTGGCATGTCGATGGTCACCTCGTAACTTTTTTTCTTTGAGTTATCAACGTATGACCATCGATATGTAATACTTCTATAATGCCAGTAACCTATCTCTACAATATGTTGTGAGCAGTAAGAGTGAAACAAGAAGCATTGTATTTTGTATTAGTTTGACAGAGAAATCCGAGCAACTAATGTACTTTTTCATATACTTTGTCTCTTGATATTAGTGAATGTACTTTCACTATACTGGTAAAAAAGAAGAATTACATATATGGTTAGAGTAAAATCTGGATTTCAATCATGAATTTCTAGTTCCATAGTATTATCCCAATGTGGATAACACTTGATTCCCCCATGAATTAAAAAAACCCCACAATTGTAATTTTTCCAACAAAAGTGGCATCACATTGTGTAAAGGCAAATATCAAATACGCAAAACGTTGCTGAACTGCTGAACTGCATGTCTGGATTGGCTTTCGCAGAACTTTTAAGCGCTAAAATAATATAAAATATATTTCAATTTTCAACTGATTCGTGTGTATTTCTTCGCGAAATTTGTGAAACTTAATATTGGTGAGTGGAATGGATTTGAAATAATGAAAAACTACATAGTCTCGGGGCTTCTAAGCTAAATTGTTCTTATCGTTTCTTCTGCGATTCCCAATCAGTGTTCGTCCTGAACGAAATATGAAATTCACCAAGTTTTCCAATACATTTTCGAATTTTGGATTTCACGTGGATTTCTATGAAATTGCGGTTATTATAAATTTAATAGTGAAAATTCCGAAAAATGTATGCCCGTTTTTTTTAAATGTGCGTGTGTGTTTGCTTTGACCAGACATGGGCAACATTAAATTTTAATTTAATAATTCAAATGCAGGTAATTTGATTGTAATTTTTCAATTACAATTAAAAGCATCCATAGGCATCCCTGCCTAAAATATGGAATCACTATCATGCATACCTTTGGATAAAGATATGTAATTGAACAATGTAATTTTAAAAAAGGAATAATTAGGTACTTATAAAAATTACTGATAACATTGGCTTTTCTTGCCTTTATTTCCAACCGTAAACTATAATTGACATCACAGACCAGGGTTGGGAAATGACAGTTTCGAAATTGTATCAAACCAACCAAAAATATGTACTTTTCGGTATCAAATTGTTCGTGAAATTTTTCGTGAATATTAACTTTTTTTGGAAATATATACTTACATATTTTATTTAACATTTAACAAAAAACAACTAAAAATTCAGAAAAATATATATATAACAATTTTACGAATTTAATAAATACTTTAAGTCTATAATATGTTCACCCAGAGAAATTTTTCCTCGTTTGAGGAAAAATGGGATTGGTTTTACGCCGTAGAAACGTTTCCTCATTTGAAAGACAAAATTCTACAATTTAAGGAAACTTTACTAAATGTTAATAAATTTTCTTTAAATTATAGAATTTTGTCTTTCAACTGAGGAAACTTTTATATGGCGCAAAACCCAATCCAATCCTCAAACGAGAAAAAATTTCTCTGTGTATGAAGTATTATAATTTAATCAAGAAAATTCGATAAATGTTGGCAAAAAAATATTCATTGAGTTCATTTTCAATACTTTTCACTTTTGCCCGAAATTCGCATGTAGAAAAGCTTTAAGACGTTTTAATTCTTCATGTTCAGCTAAACCTTTATATTCCGTGTTCACTGCATCAAAATATATTTTCTTTAACACATACAGTTTTTTATAATAACATAAGTCGAAAAAAAAAAGTATCAACAAGATCAAAAGTGTAAAATTGTATCGAAAATGTCTGTAGTACTTACGTACTTTTTTAAATTAAATTATATTGAAAAATAGAATTGTACCGAAAAACACATCCCTGTCACAGACCATTTAACCGAAGTAAGTGCCGATTGTGACGTGGTCGTGTGTTGTCGTGGCATTAGCTGTCAAATGTCAAATTAGAGAAACAGCCGCATTTGTTTCATTTTTCGTCGACGACTGCAGTTTGGGTTTTTTTGAGACCAAAATTAAAATTTTAAAATATAAAAAAAAAATAGCTAACAAATCACTAAAAATGTCGCGCCAATTTGTTGCTATTCTTCTGGTCTCATTGTTTGCTGCATCCGCACTGGCCACCACCTGCTCGAGCCCAAAAGTCAGTGTGACCTCTTTCAGTACCCAAGATGCCACAGTCTTGATGCAGCTCGCTTACATTGGCGAATTCACCCTTAAGTGCGGCAACAGCGCCAAGCCCAAACTGTTCGCGGAATTCCCTTGTGGAAAAGTGGTACCAGTAGCCCAAGTAGGCGACGACAAGTACCAGGTGAGTCGATTTTAAATCGCTGTTGAACCATCCTTTGT
This sequence comes from Heteromyza rotundicornis, assembly GCA_951394025.1. Lineage (NCBI taxonomy): Eukaryota > Metazoa > Arthropoda > Insecta > Diptera > Heleomyzidae > Heteromyza > Heteromyza rotundicornis. Next base: position 19,934,163 of record OX596011.1, on the reverse strand, counting down.
GCTCATACTGATCGCTTTTTGCAGATAAGCTGGATCAAGGAGATCAATAAGGGCAGCAGCGGCAACGTAGTCTTGCGTCTATTCGACGAGGAGGGCTACTCTAACGTACGCAAGGCACAACGCGATGGTGGCAAAGTCTCCGACGTCAAGTCGCTGGTTGATATCACTGTGGCCACCAAGAGTGCTTATAAGGGTCCCTGGGTCAAGGCTGAGCTAGTCGCCGCATTGGCTGTTGCCTGTATAGCTTACTTTGCATTCACCACAAAGAGCAAAGTGCAGGCTTAGGAGGCAGACTATTAAATTTAAACTAGCGGGAATTCCCAGGCTCCTGAATGAAATTCATTCACCATCTTACTAGCATCGCATCGCTAATTTTTTTGTTTGTTCGTCATCATTGAAATTATAGTTTCGTACACTGTGACGTGAGGCGTTACTTGAAATTAAATAAATTTTTATAATTTAAATTAAATATAATACTGTTTTGTCTTTGCCATCCGAACCCTAAAAGAGTGTTTCAACGAAACTAGGTAGGTTATAATGGATAGGTTAAAAAAGACAGATTTCTAACACCGCCCTCAGTGTTACCATATTTACAGATACAGTCAAACTCTATAGTGAACTTCTATAAAATGAAGTTTCTATACAATGAAGTGATTTTCTGGTCCCGTGCGAATTCATTATAGGGAAGTTCGACTATATTTCTTCTTTTTTACAGATTTTTTGAGCTCTGTCAGATTTTAAGGTTTTCTCCCACAAAAACAAATTTTTTTATAAAATTAACAGATTTTACAGATTTTTACAAAATAAATTCAATTTACTCTGATTTTTCTTTGAATGTATTCTTATCTCGATAAAAAATGTATTTTGGAGTAACTAAAGATCTTGCAAGAGAAGCTACATTTTTGCACTTGACATGTACATTTCAATTGAATGGTGTCCATTCAATTGACTTGGGTACCTTTTCAGTGGTACCCAAGTTAAAATTCTTAAAATTTCGGAGCCAATAAAAATTATTAAAAAACTGGCCGTTACTGTATGTAAATAATATTTAAGGCGGATTCACCACGATCTGAACGTTTTCAAGGATTTTTTTAAATGGAGTTTTTCTGTTCTCTATCTCCCGACTCACAATGAGAGAGTAACGAGAACTTGCTGTCGCTCTTTGTCTGAATTAAATTAATTTTAATTTTTGGTCTGCTCATTTTGGGACGCTGTTGCCAGAATTGATTTCGGATGAGAAATTTGTTTGTGGAAGCGTCAAAATAGTTGAAATATTTCATATTGCAATACTGATGTTGTGAATTACAAATGGAAAACGTTCAGACCATTTTGCATGTCACTGCAACGCATTCTCTTTGAGAAAGCAAGAGAGCGGTTGAAAAAAACGTTCAGATCGTGGTCAGTGAATCCGCCTTTACTAGTCTGAATTTAAAAACAATTTCATACAACAGATTTTTTTGGGGAATAATTCTTAAAAAAAAATTGTATTTTGAAAAAAAAAAAAAGTATTTCCTTTGGATAATTTATATTGATAAATTCATGCAATTACACATTAATTTACTTTGATGATAATAACTCGAAACTCGAATGTATTCCACAGTCAATACTTCGGGTTCTACTTACATATATTATGCACATTCACATAATTACAAACTACTTAATGGAATTCATGAGATATAGCTGAAGTAGGAAGGATAAATAAACCTTAACACTTCTCTTTCTTACTTCACTTTATGCTTTTCCTCGATGCTACTTAATTAATTGCCATTCATTGTGGCCTCCTCGTCGGATGAAATGTCAATCATGCTTTCGACGCGCGAAGGCGACATCACATAGACGAAATGTTCAGTGCCAGCATCGTTAACATTTACAGCGGTCTGCAGGATGCCCGTTGCGCCCTCCGGCGGTGGGGGTGGCGAATCCATACTGCAGAATTTGCCATTGCCACCACAACCGTCGTCTTGGGTAGGGCCCGTGAAATCGCTGGCATTGTCCAGCTCCAATTCGATATCACTGACAATGCGCATGCATCTCATTTTGGCCAACGATTGGTATTTCGTAGGCATTGAACGCACCGTCCTGGCTAAACTGAGGAAGAACAGCGTGTTTGCATCCAATTCGCGATTGGCTTGGAGAACAGCCGACACGTCAATATCGTTTATTTTTCGATTTTTGGCCGGAGACGGCTGTGTGCCCGATGATGCTGCCGCGGCTGAAAAGCTCAAATTGATAGCGGCCGTTTGGGGCGATGGCTGGACACGACGTATCTTGGTGATGAGCGATGGATTGATTCGCGACGACGTAGTCGGTGTGACGGTCGACGCTTGTGAAGTGATATTATGGAATAGACCCAGTGCGGCAGCGGGCGTGCTGAGCTCCTTCTTAAATGTATCGCAAGAGGCAAATAGCTGCGGCTCTAGAATGAGGCAGCCAACACTGCTGGCTGTGCTGCTCGCCGGCATTGGAATGCCCCCCAATTTTAAGGTATTGGAAATTTGTGGCAGAGAAAAAATCTGAGCATTTGCCACCGACGTCGAAGGTAGTGTGGGCATTGAAGCTAATACTGGCTTGCCGGACAACTGGGGTGGCAGGTGAACGGTTGGTAGCGATGGCACGGGCAGCATGAGCGAAGCCGATGATGTAGTGACAGTTGATGATGGTACCATGGATGTGCTACAACTAGAGGAGAGTGTGGTGAATGCTGTGGTAGCGGGTGAGTTGACTGCTGGAGGGGGAATTGTCAGCACTGCTGCTTGGGATGATGACGAGGCTGGATTCGATGCTGTAGTATTTTTGAGTTCTTCATCATTACTAGTTGAAGAGGCCTTCGCCAGCACTTGGTAGCCCAAATCACACTCATTGTCGTCATCTTCGTTAGTTTTGGTAGCGTTGGCCGAATTTCTAAAGCAATGAATGTTAATGTTCCAGTATGATTAATATAACACGAATGTACATACCTGCCTGGCCCCTGATAGGGTTTCAGAAAGTCCATATGCTCCGCATGAGCCCAGTATTGATACTTCTTTGACTTCGTGCCTATGCGAAACGAACGCAGATACTTTGTATAGCTGTCGCGTAGATTTTTCCATTTTCGCTTTGAAGCATCTGCAAGAAATAGTCGTAAAATTCAAAAGAACGCGATCCACTGATCCACTTCAACTTCAATATGTTTATATGTACATAGTATATACAATTGAAATATGAAAAATATCACAAAGAGAGGCAAGGCAGCAAATCAAATAATACACCGAATATCCGAGCGCAATACTTTTGCCGATTCAGCAGTAATTTTCTATTTTGTGAAGCATCAAGTCGGATTTGAAATTTGTTTGTGGCTTATACAGTTTGAGAAGGTGGCCGGTATGTACTGGAACCAAAAATTTTGTACAATGTACAAAATAAATTTAATATAATAAGCATTGTAATAAGCGAATCAAGAATCGGCTTTATTCTAAGGAAGTTTTCAAGTGTCTTTGTGGTGTCGATTCAAAGTAAAACTATACGACTGAAGTGGGCAAACCTTTTTTAGTCTCAAATTCAAATGAAGACGTTACTAGTGAAGTTAGCATGACTGCGTTTGTTTTATTTATTTACGTTATCAAGGTGACCTAAGTGAGAAGTTGACAAACTTCCTACAGTAAACGCTCATACAGAATATTTCAAAAAATTACTCGTTTTGAGTGTCCAACTGGAAATTGTGGAAACCTTATCAAAGTTGTCCTAAAAAAAGCGCCTAGTACTTCATTTCCTGATCAGTTAGTTATATCCTCTGCGCAAATCCCTTAGATGTAAACATTTCCAAACTTCTCCCTGTTTATTATTTTTGCATACAATTCTATATAAACATGTACCCATGAATGTGCTCTTGATTCGCAGAGAGGAAAAAGCTCTGGCCAAGTAATTGTGGATTTGGTGATGAGTTCATACAGGGGGAGGGTTAACTCGCTCCAAAAAGCAAATTAACAGAAGATGGTTTTTTAAATTATCGTTTTTTTTTTATATATTTTAAACAAATTTTTAGACAATAAACTTGAAATAATCTTGAAAAATTTTGAACAAAAACATTTTGCAAAAGAGTAAATAATCTTACGATAAAAATGTTTTCTCTTTAGCTTCGTAACAGTCAATTTCTGATCTATACGATTTTGAGGATAATTGCGTTGTACACAATACAATTTTTTTTTAAATGGTCGCCTTTGTTATTTTTTTTAGGACTCGATATGGTGTAGCTAATATAAAAAAGCTAATGGCAAAAAAAAATAGATTTTAGTTAATCCAGTTAAGGTTTTAATAGTGTTAATGGGCATTAGATATTGGACTTGAGCTTGGAAGTGCAGAAGCAATCTTAGTAATATGCATCAAAAAACACGAATGAAGTCGATTCTGAAAACAACCATCACTTAATTTGCTAACCTTCAACGAATTGGTTTAAATTCATAAAAGGTTTACCTTGTTTGACCAAAGGCCAAACTTTCAAATAGCAACTACTCGACACAATGATCAGCCGGCAAAGTATGTCTCCATCACCCTGTTCCCATGAGCTTCAAGAGCTTTTGAAATTAATGTTTCGGCATGCCGACTAGCCAGGGGGAGGAAAACGAGCGGAGCTGAGAATATACAAGCACCAAACTGATTTTATTCGCTCTCTCTCGGTGGTTGGCTTTGCCATTGCCCATTGCTTTGCGCGTATTTTTCTTATGGTGTTTCGTTTGTTTTGCTGCTTCAGAATGCGTTCTCAATTTATTGCCATCTACTCCTCCTGCCTTCCTTCTATACATACCAACTGACAAACCAATCTCCTCCGCAATCTGCAGCCAAACCTTCATTTTCACTTCGACGTTTTTGTAATCAGGATTGTGTGTATTATAAACAACGTCGTACTTCTTCACAATATCGATGAATTCGGTTGTATTATCTGAGGTTGTTGACGATTCGCTGGCACCGCGCGGCGTCTTCATTTTGCGCCTACTATTGTCTTTCGTATTAATTTATTGTGTTGGTGGAAATTCGGCAATGGTCTCTATCGACTATCGACGACTACTAAGCCAGTGTGTGACCACTAAATCAATTGCACTGTCCGGTCAGCGTGATGTCCAGTGCAGCGCTCGATTATGTGTGTATATATATGTGTATGTATATGATATACTATTGACCGTTCCGTACCGTTCGTTTGTCCGCACCAGAGTACAGATGCGACCGCTCCGACAAAAGTTGGACACTTGAATGAGCTGAGCGCACGTACGCTGCCACAACCACCGCGACGACGTTCGGCACGAGCAAGTGGAAAACATACCAAAAACGACAACAACGACGACATCAACAGCAGCAGCAGCACAACTGAAAGAAGCTCATCAAGAAGCGCTGCTGCTGAATGCTGAAGCACCGACGACACCAACGTAGTTCGCGACCGTCAGCGTCGGCTGCACACACACCGCTTTCCCAGCCATCCATCCGCCCGCTCGTTCGTTCGCTCGCTCGCTGTTGTTTGCGACCGCAGGCACAGTCGCACAAACACAGTTGCTCGTGCGCGCCTCCTCCCCTCCTTGATATGCGCGCCTTATGCTTCCTACTGCCGGTGCGTTAGTGTGTTGTTAGTGCATGGCTGGCTGGCTGGCTGGATGTCGGGCCAGGCAGGCCTGCTGATTTAGCGAATGCCTAACTGCTGCCAGGAACGATGACTGCTGTGTTGTTGTTGTTTGCCTCTTTGTTTTGCGCGCGGTCGGTACTTTTTGCTGGCATATTTTGCACTATAGCAGCGACGCTGAAAATGGCAACGGCGGTGAATAAGCGCTTCCAGTAAAATGTACGTCTCGGTAGGCTTTTCTGCAACTAACCCTAGTATCACCAGAACTCACATCTCTTTTGCGATCGCTGCTCCTTCATCAGATCTTTGGTTGTCTAATGGAATCATTTGAAATTTAAGTTAACCGTTAAAAACCTTTAGCACTTGTTTGTTTCTCTGCTATAGTGTTCACATCATATTTTGGCTTGATATGTTATTTTTTGTTTTTCATTACTGGCTGGCCATACCGAAGACCGAAGAATTGTCGCCGTCGCCCATCGTTTCATTTTATCCTCAACGTTTGTTAACGTCATCATCGCCGTACGTCGTCATTGCTTTGGCTTTGTTGTTGCAATTTTTTGTTTTTGCCTTTTCTGCTATTCTCAAGCATTGCCGTGCTTAACGTGTTGATGCTGACGCTTCCCTGTCTGACCGCTCTACTCCCTCAGCCCCCCCTCGGTTACGTGCAATTCTGCTGTTGTACATCCATCCATCGATCCAACGAACCATCCGCACAGCCTCTTCATGCAGCGACACAACTCGAAGACTAGCCTGCTATCTGACGAACCGAACGAAACGATGCCCTCCCCCTCATGCCGTCATCCCTCGCCGGGCACGCTCCTGTTTTGTGCGCGTTTCGCAGTGCCCTGGCCTGGCCTGGTTGCGTTGTTGTTTTTGTTGTTCTCTTTTTTCATACCTCCCTTTCTCCCCCTCTACATCCCCCTACATAAACATCGTCAGCGCGCCAGTATCGTCGCCCAAACACCAACAAAATTACAACAAAACGAACTGCGCTGACTGTGCTCAACGTACGTTGTGACTCGTCGTCGTTGGGATGGTGGCGTTGTGGTATGATGCGATACGGTTTGTTTGGTGGGTCGCTGGCTCGTTCTTCTGTCGGTCGGTCGGTCTGTTTTGCTGTCGTTCAGTCGATTCGTTTTTGTCGTGCTAGGCGGCCTATGTAGCAGCGCTGCCTTTGTGCTGCTGCTTCCCGTGGCTCTGCTTGAACGGTCGCTTGCAGGCGTTCTTGTTGTTTTTTTTGTTCTGTTTGCCAATCGATAAAAGTCGAGCGGCGCGTTGGTTGGTGTGGGTACCGCGGGGACAATGAACAGCAACGAACAGTTTGTCGTCAGCGTTCTGAAATTATTTTTTGGCGTTGGAATTCTGTGGTGTATGTGTTGTCCACTGGAAAGGGGGCCAGTTGATAGGGACGTAGGCGTAACGATTTTTTCAGTATAGTAAGGCTTTGCTGTTGGCCACCTCTTGCGTAGCTAGCATCTTTTGCGATGTTCTTCTGTTCAACGTCATTGAGATGGTGTGTGTACCGCTTTACTCTTTTTCACAGAACATGAACATTTCAGTTCCAACGCTTCTCTGTTGATTACGTACTCCGCTGATGATCCTTCGTGATAGTAGTTTTCCTTGAACACTAAACACCTACCAATTTTAAATAAATTTTAATATTACTGAATAAAAATGCATTACATTTTTTCCTTTAAACTTTGACGTTTTGTTGTTGGTGGATTCAAAAACTTGTTGTTATGAGCCGTTTTAATTTATGATTTTTTATGGGAAGAGTTTTAAATTATATTGGATAAGAAATTTTAATATTTACATACAAATATTTCTCAATTCCCTCTTCGCCCCCTACAGCAACGCACCGCAAACACTGCCGATAAACTGTTTTCACATTTCCCCAAAGCTCTTTCAATTCTTCTTTTTACACTTCCAATATGAAAATTGTACGGTTGTTAGCCAGGTTGAATCGCTTGAACAAATCTTGCTAGCTCCGACATACCTTTTGATATATAAAAAAAAATAAAAAAAGTTCAGACAAATAATCCCAGAAAATAATTCAGGACACAACTTAGAATAATTTCCAAAACAAAAGTTTTGAAAATCGCTCAAAAAGTTGAAGATCATTTTTATTCGTAACGTAAGTGTACCGAATTCCGGTCACTGATCGCAAGGCCAAATTAAATGCTCAGGAAGATCTATTTAAAACATTCAAAGACAGGAACGAATATTTTTATCACATAGTCTTGGTTATTAACTTTTATTAAATATAAGTGTTTTTTTTTTCCAAATGTTTGAGGTTTCTAATAAAAATAAATAATTTTAACTCTTGCGAGCGAAACAAAAAAAAATGCTCCCAATTCGGGCCACTGATTTCAGTTGTTCCGAATTCAGGCCACCTGCGCTCCTAATTCCGACAACCAGATCTTTAAAGACAAATTAGTCTACAAAATGCTATTTAATTGCAAACAAATTTATTTTTTTAAATTTAAATTTAGAAATGATTAAATAAATAAAAAAATAACTCATTATGAAACATTTGGTTTAGTTATTTGGTTTTTAAAAACCATACAGTGACTCGCAGAAGCATTTTGCATATTCTTTTCCATGTACAGTGGCTCACAGCCAAATTTTATTGAATCTATATTGGTATCATTGGAAAGGTCTGTTAATTTCCTTTCGAATGAGTACCAGGACTCTTTAATCCTTTAAGTACATTTCGGGAAATTCCTAATTGAAAAAATACCTACTGTTCTAACTTTTTTCGTGGGGCATTTTTGGAATGCAAAAAGTTTTGGTATTCAAAAACATGAAACTTTGCATAAGAAAGTTTTGTTCTCCAAAATTTCCCTGAATTTTAAGAATTTTTTTATAATTTTGGTTTTCGGTAAATTTGTATGAAAGTGATACACATTTGAATTTTTTCGCCCAAAATCTCTCATACTTGTGAAAGTAATACCCAAAAACTCAGATTTTATCGAGATGAAAAAAAAATTATTATTAATGGGTTTTAGCTTAATTTATTCCAAAAAAAGCATACACTCAGGGAAAAAAACATAGTAAAATCAAGTACGATCGTATTTACTCCTTAATTTTTTCAACTTAATGGAAACAAAATTATTAAAAATTATTTCACAAAACAATTTAATACTCAGACCGATATATTTCAAAGTGTTCTATATTCTATTTATATGTATGAATGGACCATTCTAAACACAATGGCGTTCTCAGCCATCACGTGAGGTTTACACCGTCAGGATGTTTTCATAGTATTTTCCATTTTTTAAATTTCTCAAAATGGCGAAAAACTGAGAACGCCATTGTGTTTAGAATGTGTTTTGTGATATTTGTTCTTAACCAAACTTCATTCTTTTCATTATTAAATAATATTCTAATATAATTTGTATGCCTTTATATGAATATATATAAATAGTTTCATACACAAAATTTCGCTTTTGATAAAAATTTGTATAATTTATTTTAAAGCAAATTTGCTGAAACCGATCGGAAAAAGGGTCTGTCTGTGCAAAGTTTTTTTTGTGTTTTTTGTAAAAAAATTAATGTATTTTCTATAGAATATTTAACTACTTAACCCTTAAAGTCCTGGAATCGAAATACGAGGAATTTTGTTATGAGAATTTTGGTTCTAGGATGATTTTAGGCTGAAAAACACGAATTTCAAGTCCGTTTGTCAAAAAAATGTTACCTGGAAGCGCCAGGTGAAAAAGATTGAAGACCGTCTGTAGACGGTCTTAGGACCGTTTTTTTTCAAAGTAAATGCTTAGTACATTGATCAATACGGGTAAATACTAACAGACAAAAAAAAACGAAAATTTATTTTGAAAACATATATTTTATTTGATTACAACATTTCCTGTTACTCCAATGTTTGGTTTATCAGGCAAAAAGATGTTATCATTTCTTGCTCCAGTGTAAATTTTTTTTCCTCTAAGTCCTAAGACCGTCTTCACAAAAAACTCGATTTGAACCACAATTTTGATTCACAAATCAAACTACCAACAAAATATCAAAATACACCTTCAAACATCTTACCAAAGAAATTCCGGAGTCGATTGAGCAGTTGAGAAGTATTTTTTTTTAAATTTGAATTTACACCAAAATTTTTAGTAATTTTCGCGCCTGTTTTTACAAAATTTTTGACAGAAGTTGCTGTAGCTCTCAAAACTGTCACCGGATCGCGTTGAAACCGACACCATTCGATAGGTAAATTCAATTCGATGAATAAAGTCTAACAAAAGCTTTTATTTCTTCTTCCTTTAAAGCAGTTAACCAAAATAGGTGCCGAATCAACGAGAATTTAAAAAAAAAGGCAAAAAAAATGAAGCCAAAGGGAAAATTGAAATATTAATTTTCCCTCGAATTTTGGCAAACTTTATCAAGATTGCGCACAATTTTTCACAAAATAGAAAGGGTATTCATTTAAAGTGGGGAAACCCCTCGAAAACGCTCAGTTGCTTAAAAGAACTGTCAAATTTCATATATTTTGACTGCTCATCTGCACAACTGCACCGTTTCCGATGGGTTTCCCACTTTAAATGAATCCCACTAGAATAAAAAAGGTTCCGAAACTCCAAAATCCAAAAACCAAAAAACTTCTCCAGTTAAAACTAACAAATTTGAATCTAAAACTATCAGGGTTGGCGTAAACATATATATATCCTAGTAAGGTATATATATGTTTACATTTTACAGTTAGCTGCATTCTAAGAAGTACCAACTTAGATCTAGGAGCATTTAAAAATAATTTTGCATATTAATTTTGTTAAATTCAACAAGCAGTTTTTCAGACTTAACTTTTCTGTAAATGTTGGCCATTTTAAATAATTCTTCTAATAACTTTAATAGGCGTGTTAGTTAAACGTGGATGGTGGAAAGTAGGCTCTCATAAAGGGCCAAAATAGCGACAATTCTTCAAATTTTTTTATTGCGGTATTTGATTGGAAATGTTAAGAAACGGTGGGGTTTTATTTCAGCTCCGGCATAGTCGAAGATAGTTCACTCTCTAGTTTAAATCAATTTCAGCATGCACAAGATGAGTCGCTTCGAGGAATACTTGCAAGATATTGGAAATCGCATTACTATCAATGATGCGGACAGAGAAATTTACACCAAAGACTTTGATATTATACGCGACTACATACTGGGTATGATGTGTCGAATGGATCGAGTTTTTAATTTGATTTATAGGGGACCAAGCCTCTTTGGTGCGTAAAAGATCTGTGTTGGAATAGAATAGAGTCTTAAAGGTGAATCCAAGGTCCTTTTTGCTGTAACGTCGCTATTTAAGTTTAAAATGTGTAATGTTTATTTTTATGGAATTTTTAAGGTGTGCAGATCAGCGACCGTGGGTTACTTTTAAGACACTATTCTCATCTCCGAATTTTTTTCGTTGTCGAATAAAGTTAATAACTTTGATTCTACGTCTTCTTAAATTTGCATTTTAGGAAGCTATTCGAATAATGTTCGCATAAATTATCCGGATGAATTCGATGTTATTTTCAAGTTAAGTGTGCCATTTTCTTCGTTCATCGACGTGGCACAAGATCAATGTCGTCCAGGATTCGTTCGGCTGGATTTTGAGGATGTAATGCTTCAGTTGGAAGACACGCAGGGCTACAATGAACTATATGATCGCCTCGATGATTTAGTCGATATTGATAACAACTATCTGCGCCGTTCCAATCTGCAGCGCTGGCTTGAGCAACTCATTTTGAACGTCATAGATGAGTACGGCGATCAAGTACGCGGCTTTGGTGGTGACTTGTATACGCTGAAATACTCGAAGCGCGGCTTGGCGCACACAATTTTCGCCTACTGTCGCTATCGAAAAATATCAATTGATTTTATACCAGCCCTTGTTTTCGGGCAAACGGAGTGGATGGATATCCGACAAAAGCGACCATTCATGACCAAGCAAGACAGATGGTACGCAATTCCCAAGCCAACCGGATTGGGTCCAAAAGAGTCTAGAAAGTATTCTTTCATGATTTGCAATCCTAAGGCCGAGCATGACCTGCTGCTCTGCAAACAAAATTTGAAAGTAGTTTTTCGTTTGCTAAAATCACTGCGCAATGAATACGAAATGCACCGCCTGAAGAGTTACTTCCTGACCACCGCATTTTTGTGGGAAATCGAAAAGCAACCGAAGAGTTTCTGGAACAATCCAATAAGCTACATTTTGGTGCATGTAAGTTAATCCCTGTAAATTACCGTTGTCCATAGGAAATTATTGCAATGTTTTTCAGATGTTGGATGTACTAAGCGATTATTTCACTGAGAGAGATCTGCCATTTTTTTGGGACCGAAATCTGAATCTCTTGGATGCCTTAGATGATGACGAAATTGAAGATTATGGAACAAAGTTGTTGAATGCGTACAATACATTGTGCACATACAACCACCAACCCAATCTCACTTACGGTCGTTGTTTGAGTCATTTTAAGGTAAGAGTCACACAATGAGCGAAATGTGCTACTCTGAATAATTGTATATTACAGATACGGAACTAAGAAGTTTTCTTTGAAGGAATTTCGTGCCAATTTTTAAATTCTTACTTTAAATGACAACATTTACTCATACCAAAATAAACAATTTACATTAAAAACTTGTATGATAAACAAGATAAACATACCGGACCTTTTTAAATTAATCTGTACAAGAAGCGAGCGCATTCTTTATTACGTTTAAGTGAGAATCACGCGATCATTCTAATGATAGCGAATACCTTAAAGCACAATTTATGAAAAAGGGCAAAAGTCATATGGATTGCCCCATATGTAAACATAAAGAATTAGTAAGAATTAATTAAATAAGTCGGTAGAGTGGAGCAGCTTAATTTTCATGGCTCCGGTCCGACCAAAATGCAACCCTGTGCAGCGGGTTTCCCATCTACTGCTATCGGAGTATATACGAGCTAATTCAACATTACACTACTCTCGCAGTAGATTTTTCTACTACTTTAACGTATTTTCTAGTACCATTGGAAGAAATTTAGTACCCAAAAGTTGTCTACTATTTTCAACGTAGGTTAGGTTAGAGTGGCGGCGAATAGGCTGATACGTGCGTAGTGTTACCATGACTAGGGATGGCCAATTGTTGCACAATTGATTTTGCAAAAAACAATCTCGTGAACTAATTGATTATCAAAGCAAATAATCAATTTATAGAACTATAATTCGAGTTTTTGAAAAAAAAAAAATTGGTAGAAATGTTCATGTTTTTTGGTTTAAAAGATGAATTTTGGAATAAATTTACTGTATTTGTTACGGCACGGAATAAAATAACTCAAATTTCAATAGCAACGTTATAAATTTATTTAACGCATAAGCGCTTTAAAAAATTTCGTGCACTTACAATTGATTTCTGTTAGCATTGGTACATTGCAGCAGCCCATGCAGTTACATGGGCCTACGTGACTTTGTGTTACGGACCGTTATGCTCAAATACGAAGAGCGTGTACATAAGAAATAGAAGCACAAACAAATGAGAATATAAACTTTACATATTTAAATAATGAATATAATATATTGCAATTTTTTTAAGATTCTCAAAAAAAGAATCGCTTCAAAATAAATGAAGGTGCGTATTTAAAAGTCACTCAAGAAATAAGAAAAATTGTATAAGGGAAAATCGAAAAAATGTTAACTCTCGGAAAGCAGATTTTTGAGACAAAAAAGGTTTTCAGATAAAAATGCATAATACAAAAACTAAAAATTGCAAAAATCAAATGGTTAGAATCGATAATTGAAAAGAAAAAGAATCGACTTGCATAAATGGTCAAAAATAATCGACAATCACCGAGATATTTAACTTTAAAGTTTCGATTTTCACCATATAAAATGAACTTTTTAAAATATTTTTTTGGCTTAAATGTACTTTAGGGCCCATTCGATTTTTTGCCCTTTTTTTTATTTTTGTGTTATGTATTTTGACGTCCTAAAACCGAATCTGCAAACATTTTTGGTCGCAAAAATCTAGTTTCCGAGATATATTGAAGAAGAAATTTAACACTTTATATGAAAAAATCGTAACTTTAAAATTTTATATCTCGGAAACTAGATTTTTGCTACCAAAAAAGGGCAAAAATCGAATGGGCCCTAAAGTACATTTAAGCCCAAATTTTTAATTGCTGTCTTACGGCCTTGTCGCGTGAGATTTAAAAAAAATTTGGGTGAGATTGTGAGTATTTTTGTGAGAAATTTATCTGCCAATTGTGCTCAACATGAATTTCTTGTGCCCTACCAATTATAGCCACTACCATTTCTTCAAACACTACTCTAAAAACCACTTCTAGTGAGAACCCTGTCGTTTACAGTTTACCGTTTATTTTTTGGCCGTCATTTAAAAAACAACAATAGTTTGCAGTGCGAAATAAATATTGAAACAATAGACGCAATTAACCATAATTTTGACTTATTAGACACAAAATGAGTATTTTCGAAGAACAATTAGATAAAATCTTTGCCGAGATTTCGGTAGACAAGCAGATTTCGACAATGTTAATGGAAGACTTTGGTATTATACGAAATTATTTGTTGGACATTTTACGAACAGACACATTCATGAACAGTATTGTTAACGAAACGCCTTTGTTGGGTGAGTATTTATCCAGTTCTGTCACTTAAACAGTTTCAAAATGTAATGGGATCTACAATTATTGTTGTCCCCCCCCCCTAGACAAGCCGTTCAAAGCATGCTTTGTACTGGACCTGACCACATCGGTGAGGGAAATAAAAATTGACTACAAGACGTCCGGTATATTGACATTGCTCGCAAGCAAAATGGAAAACAGACAATTTATGCGGAATTCATTCCTGCCACATGCAGCAAACATCCTAAAATATATGCGAAATGTGATCGAGACAGGCCTGAGCCGCGTCGGCTGTTTTGTCCGTGGCCAGAAGGGGGAAGTTTACGAACTAGAGCTGGATCCACTGAAAGGTTTGAAGAACGAATTCATCACTATCGAAGTGATCTTCGACAATAGAGTGGTGACGATTGATTTCATGGTGCTCATCAATTGTACAGAGTCCTCTATGATTTATTGCCCACGACCCCATCCACAACCCCAAAGTGAGAATAAAAAGCCTTGGTTGGTGGCAGTTGCCTATGAACGATTCTCAGTTAATGTGCCGAAGTTGGACACTAGCGTGGCCCAATGCGGTCCGTTTGTTATGGCATATCGGCTAATCAAGCATGTACTTGCTAAACGCGAATTTTATAACGTGAAAGATTTCTTTGTCGTGTCGGCTCTTTATGAGGTGTACTGGGCAAAGACGACTAACAAAAATCCCGAGAAAGATACGCCATCCGTTGTCGAAGTCGTAATTTCGGTGAGTTTATTGATGGACGGCAAACACTGATTGGCACTAATTGAAACTCTGCTTAGATACTACGACGAATGGTGCATTATTTTGAAAAAGACTTTTTCCCTTTCTACTGGAATACGTCAGTTAATTTGTTGAAGTTCTTCCAAAAGAAGGCCTCGAAGTTATTCATTCAGAAGCAATTGGTTAAATTGCTCGTGGACATGAAAGCTATGCAGAGGGCGAGTGCTTTGGACAGTGACGAAGTGCTGAAGCAGTTGGGTAAATACACAATGTCAGATATGAACAAACATAACAATTCAAGCAATAACATCGTTCTAGAAATACAAGTCAACTCCGAAACCTTCAAGGTGGACCAATTTGGTATTTTCAAAACGTTCTAGATTGCTTGCATGATGACTGAGTTATCTGACAGCACGCACTTACATCACCCTCGATTCCAGGGCCCAATTTTAATGCATTTTATTTAAATTTTATTACATTTTGAACCAAACTGTAAACGAGAAATGTTTCAACAGTCCGTTGAATAATAAATTAAAACAGAATTTATATAAAAAATCAGTCAATTGATTGTAAAAATAGCCGAAATTCACAAGACTTACCAAACACACAAAAATAAAAATTTCGTTTGCTGTGTTTTTCGGAATACCTTTAATCAAATCATTAAATTTAACTTAATAACAATTTTCAGTTATTCCAAAACTTTTTCAATTTCACAATTCCACCAGGACCTACGGCGAAAACCGTTGGAATACTCGCACGATCCGCGCACACTCTTTACTTCTTGAGGAGTTGATGTCTGACGACCATGAAGGGAGCACCCAATCCAGAGCCGAAGAAGACAATGAAAAGGGCAGTCAACTTGTAACGGTTGTTCAGGCTGAATGGCAAATTCTGGAATGATTTTTAATTTAATTTAAATGAAATTTTTCATGAAAATACTCGGCAATTATGTAATCACGCGGGCGCAGACAAAAAAACGCATTTTCGCATCGTTTGTCCGTCATGACACTTACTTCTCCGGGAATACCGCCATTGCTGTGGCTGTTCCTAATCAGGGATTGGGTGAAGTTGCGTGCCAAAAGTCCAGTGCGTCCCAACATGTTGATATTTGCCTGAAGTATGCGGAGGAAAATTAAGTTGTATTTTTTTTGTGCTAGTCCACGGAAACTGTGAAAAAGTGATGAAAATTCGAAATGTCAAACTCAAGTTCGAAAATTCGAGCCCAGTGTTGCCAGTGGGTTTGTTCGAAATTTTCCCCAAAAATAGTATTTCCCTCCAATTGCACAAAATTCCCAAATCTCGAAGTAGTAGGTCGATTCATTTAAAGTGGGAGACCCCTCTGAAACGATTCAGTTGTGCAGATGAGCAGTCAAAATATATGAATTTCGACAGTTCTTTTAAGCAACTTCGCGTTTACAAGGGGTTTCCCACTTTAAATGAGTACCTTAAGTATTTCAACTAAGGTTTGGTTGGGATTCGGATTCGATGGTACTCAATTTTGCCTCTCCAGACCCCGACGAGCAGCTAGACCAGAACAACATATTCGTCTTCTTCGTTTTATTCCGACGAGCTGAGGGAAAGTTAACTTGTAGCTCTTCTTTCACACGTGTTTTCATTTGAAGAATTTTTTGAATTTCCCTTTTTGAAGATAATTTTTAAAAGGGGAACGGTAATTTTCTTATTTGTATGAATATAAAAAAGTGAATTTTTCCATCTTCCATCATTATTGTGCGGTTTTTTCAAAGCATATGCATACGGTTTTCGACTCGTTTTTTTACATAGGCTTTCTTCGTTGTATCTGCATACCGGGCTCAACAACCAATTTTGTGGACCGGGAAAACGTATTGTTTTGTGTGGAAAATTCGAAAATGTTTGTACAAAAGTGGCAACTATTGAATTGTTTGCGATCACATTCGAAATGGCAAGCAGCTGTTGTTATTACTGACGTAACTTTCATATTCCGTTTTCGCGATCCCGATCTCCAGATTCTTTCTTGTGAATCTGGAAATTCAACTTTTACGCATTTGTTATCCATAAAAAAACTTAATCATGCTGAAGTTAGTGCTGAAAAATTCAATTTCCACCAAATTTCTACGCAGCTCGGTGCGTTTGCTGCACGTGGGAGAATCCAATATTTTGCAGACATCGGTTGATAAGCATTCCAGCGAATTCAAGGTAACCAACGATAATAAACAACAACAAAGCAATAATTGCATAATGTGTACAAATTCATACGTTTCAGGAAAATGCCTCTGAAATGTCCAAAGTGGTGGATGAATTACGCGATATCACCAAAAAAGTTTTGACTGGCGCTACGAAGTCAGTAGATCTCCATACTTCGCGGGGCAAACTTTTGGCCCGAGAGCGTATTAATTTGCTTCTGGACAAAGGTTCACCATTCTTGGAGCTGAGCGCTTTGGCTGGCTATGATCTTTACGGTGATGAGTTGGTTAATTCCGGAGGAATTGTTACCGGCGTTGGTAGGGTGTGCGGGTGAGTTGGTGTTGGCATTAGATTTTGTATGAGAATAATGACCTTTGACCATTTAATTGTAAATGTTATTTCATTTCCAGAACCGAATGTGTTGTTGTGGCCAACGATGCTACGGTAAAGGGCGGCACCTATTACCCCATCACTGTGAAGAAACATTTGCGCGCCCAAGAAATTGCCCAGGAGAATCGTTTGCCCTGCATTTACTTGGTTGACTCCGGTGGCGCCAATTTGCCACGCCAAGCTGAAGTAAGCCAATCCAAAAACCGATTGAAGGGTATTTCATTAATGAAACAACGTTTTTTTGTGTATTGTTTAGGTATTCCCCGACAAGCTGCACTTTGGACGCATTTTCTACAATCAGGCGAACATGTCGGCTCTGGGGATACCACAAATTGCTGTAGTCATGGGCAGTTGTACGGCAGGAGGAGCCTATGTGCCTGCTATGGCGGACGAAAGCATCATTGTGAAGAAACAGGGCACCATCTTTTTGGCAGGTCCGCCCCTGGTAAAGGCAGCCACTGGCGAAGAGGTCTCTGCCGAGGACTTGGGTGGAGCGGACTTGCACTGCAAGACGTCGGGCGTCACCGATCATTATGCCGTGGACGATGAACATGCTCTGCATTTGGCTAGACAGGTGGTGAGCAATTTGAATTTGCCCGCCACAAATGCATTCAACGAGCAGCTTTTATACTCGAGCCAAAAGACCATCAGGGCGGTGCAGAGCGATGTGGCGATTGAGGAGCCGAAATACGATCCGCGTGAATTGTACGGCATTGTGGGTCCAAATCTTACTAAGAGTTTCGACGTGCGTGAGGTCATTGCGCGCATTGTGGACGGCAGTCGATTCACCGAATTCAAGAAATTGTATGGCGAAACTTTGGTGTGTGGCTTTGCAAAGCTGTACGGCCACAATGTGGGCATCGTGGGCAACAATGGTGTTCTGTTCTCGGAGAGTGCACTTAAGGGTGCGCACTTCATTCAACTTTGTGCCCAGCGGAAGATTCCGTTAGTCTTTTTGCAGAACATCACCGGTGAGAGGAATTCGGAGTTGAGCAGCTTTTTTTTTTACTAAATTTCCTATTTTAAGGTTTCATGGTGGGTCGTGATGCTGAGGCGAATGGTATAGCCAAAAATGGTGCTAAAATGGTCACAGCAGTAGCCACAGCTAATGTTCCCAAATTCACCGTGATCATTGGCGGTTCTTATGGTGCAGGAAATTATGGCAAGAGCATTTAAAATTTTTCCATTTGTAGACTTCTTTATGGATATTCGCATTTTTTTTCCCTCAAAAGGTATGTGTGGGCGCGCCTATTCACCACGTTTCCTGTACATGTGGCCCAATTCGCGCATCTCGGTGATGGGGGGCAGTCAGGCTGCAAATGTGCTCGCTCAAATTACTGCCGATCAGCGGAAGCGTTCGGGGAAATCATTCACCGAAGAAGAGGCTAACAAGTTGAAGGCTCCAATTGTGGAAACCTTCGAAAAGGAAGGTTCTCCTTATTACAGTACAGCTCGGTTGTGGGACGATGGCATCATTGACCCAGCCAATACGCGTCAAGTACTTGGCCTTAGCTTGAAGGCTGCCTTAAACAATGCTGGACATGACACCAAATTCGGTGTGTTCCGCATGTAAAGGACCAAGGAACCTCAAACCTCGAGTCCTATTTTGGTAAAGTGCATTTATTTTTTTTTGTGAATACCTATTCGAAACTGTTGCATTTATTAGATGTTTAAGTATTGTGTTGAAAATATTAAATATTTTATTATGTTCGTTTTTACATATGTATTTTTGTATGCATTTATTTTATGTAATAAATTTAGTAATGTACTGCAAATCTTTTTCAAATAGAAAATATATGTTTGCTATATAACGGCTCAAAATACAACTCTGTAAAGTGTAAACGAAAATCGAATAAGAAAATAATTCGACAGCAGATGTCCAAAAGAGATAAAATAATCGGTTTTCGAATGCGAATAAACAGTGTTGCCACTACGTTTCCCCCTGAACGGACTGTAGAAAACTAAATAACAAAACAACAATTTCGATTAAAAAACGCCTTTGATAAGTACTTTTCCATTAGATTTCAATAGAAAAAAAATTTAAAAAACCTTCTTTCCGTCAACGGATCACAAAAAAATTCACCACGCAAAACTTCGTTTCAAAATAACCAGAATTTCAATAATTGCCAATACATGAAACATTGCAAACAAGGATGTTCAAAGTTTTAAGTTCGATAATAATATTACACGGTAATCGAAGAAATCTTTGTGTTATTTTCCAAATTCATCTCTGCGCTTGAATTGCTCCCCCAAACGAATTCGAATTTCAAGTTTGCCTTTTTTCATCGAATAAAAAATTCGATACTTGCAAAAATATTGAATAAAAGTATCAAGTATTTGGTATCGAGTATTTTTACTTAAAAAAATTTTAATATTTAATTTTTGTTTTTTTTAAATTAAATTTTTTTCTTTATTGAAAAAAAATGTTTTTTACTCTGATAAAAAAATTATCTTCGGTTTACCGTATAATCGTATAATCGATAATTTCCATTTCACTTTAATCCCGATTCATTTCAATATTTTGTTCCAATTAAATTTTGTTCAATCCATTCTCATTTTGTTCCCGACATTATTTCCAATCAAATAAATAAAATACCTTCCAAATAGATTAGTAGCAGAAAATACAGAGTAGTAGAAAATAGAGGAGTAGAAATTGAAAACCCAACACGAGAGTAGTAGATCTACTACAATAGGAGTAGAATGAGAACGCTGTACCAAATATTTGATCGATACCAAGTAAAATACTCGTTAGAGGTATCGAAAAAAAAATACCCGGAAAAAAAATAAAAGTATCGAGTATGTACTTGTGAATACTAGTATCGGAACAACACTACGTTGAGTTTTTCGTATGCTCTCTTCGTCAACGTTTCGGTGGCATTATTTTCTTGTACTGCAAGCAAATTTCGGCAAGTGAAAAACTTGAAAAATTCAATTCCAATTGAAATATTTCATTTAAATTTTAATCAAAATTTTTAGAAAATCAATCTTTGTGTGGAAAATTGTTCTTACAAATATAAAGAACGAATTGGTACTTCTTGCAATTAGAAGCGACAAAATTTGGACTGTGAAAAGGTGAGTGAGTTTGCAGCAAAAATTCAAATATGGCAAAATCCATAAAAAAAAGAATGGACAAAAAAATCGAATTGGAGAAATTAAAGAAAGATGCCCCCAAGTGCACTTGGAGAAGTTGGACGAAAGTAGAGAAATTAATGCTTAAAAATAAAAAGTACTTGTGTTTGGATGAGGGGGAATGAAAATTCCAATGGATTCAATTCACTGCAGCAGCATGTGCAGTTCCTATTGCAACGCCTTGCGCCGCGGTAGATTTTGTGCGTCGGCTTTGCTTTTGTGTGTGTCGGCCATTGCTTGCGCTCCCTGAGGGTATTTTCTACTTTGGGTTGGGTTAGTTATTTCTGCTTCCTTCTTCATTATTCTCGACGTTTTCATTTTGCTTTTGTTTTCTACTCTTTTTTTTATTTAATTTTTATACTTTTATTTTTTTGCTCATGTCATTGATGCTGTTGCACTTGTGGCCATATATGTAATACCCCGAAAATCCCTAGACTGAAAAGTAAGGTGGACGTTCTTGACTTTGCTCGCTGAGCGGCTGCTGCTGCTGCTTTCTTTTTTCGTATTTTTCGAGTACTTTTCAAAGTGGTTCGTCATCATCGTTCAAATAAAAGTTATTAGTCACTAAAAAATTCGTATTAATAAGAAATAAATTGGCAAAATCAAGTAGTACGCGGAAAAAATATCCATTTTTGTAGCAAATGTTTGGTATTTGTTGTCGCTCGATTACGTCATCGTTTGACACACGCCCTCCTATGCTATTTTTTTTTGCTAGGTCGCACCACCTTCAAGTATTTCATCCACTGCGTGTGCACTGTTCCCAGATAGCTTAACGGCTATTAAAAAGATTCAGATTCAGCAGCAAGATTTGTGCTTTTTTTCTCTTTGTAGTGTGTAGTTTAATATCAGCAAAAATGCCGGTTTGTTGGCACTTCCATATTGGTTTGGCTGGCACTGGCATATTTATAAAGGCCACTCTGCCGCACACACTCATTTTTCTTCACTCTCCTGCGCTCAACGTTCTGTTCTCTTGGATTCCGTTTTATCGTGTGATTCGGTTTTGTTGTTTTTTTTTGTTGAATATTTTTAAAGTATTTATTCCACAAACGGTTTTTAAGTTGACACAATTTTGACATGAAGTGCTTACGCCTTTGCAGCTGAAAGTTTCGAATGGTCCACCAACTTAAATGGAAAACTTACCAAACCGTTCCAACATGAATACTCTTTGCGTGCATTGCGCTTTCAATTTGTGATTCAATCATTCAAGTTCTGCATTTTCGCAAATTTCCTAATCAATAGTAAGCAATCTAATCGATTGATTCACTTTATCAGTGGCCGCTATTTATAGGTCTGTTGGCTATTCCCACGGTACCTCTGGTATCGAACATTTTTATTTAATCCAATGACTTTAAAAATGCCTTTCGCTCCCAATCAAAGAGTAACATATTTCCAAAAAAAAATCCTCAATGGATTCAGTTAAAATGATGCATCGTGTGACGTTTTCTTCATCCAAACCGTTCCTGCAGAAGTGATTGTCAAAATTATTATAACTGTCCGACCGCAAATAAGTGGGAACAGGTAGGACTAAGCTTTTCGGACAATACCACGTCTGGTATTCAAATGGCTCCAAGACAAATGTCTTTGCAGCTGCATCGGAAACACCTTCATATTCTAGTATCTTAACATCTTAAGGCTGGAACCCATAGAATTCTTCACCAAGTCAATGAAGTGATTTTCTGGTCCCGTGCGAATTCATTATAAGAAAGTTCAACACATATTATCACAATGACCTAATCCAATCGAGACCAAGTATCGATATTCAACCAACCACTATACCCTTAGTTGTAACAATTAACACCATAGACACCAATGTATGTAGCAATTTCCATTGATTCATCCGGAAAGCTAATTTGATCCGGTTTCAGCAAAGTTTTCCCAATTGTCATTTTCATTGCTAACGGCTTGAGGTCATTATATTTAAGAATTGTTTCTTGTAATGGAAATTCAAACTTGATAAGAGGAACTCTCAGTGATACATTTGAATGTTCTTGAGGCCAAATGGTATAAAGGAAAGACGTCTCTGAGATTCAATACTGGTGATAACCAGCCATATATTTCCGTCAAAAAAAAGTAATGCAAATACGAAAAGAAGGCTCAACGAACTGTATGTGGCAGTGCAAAAATATCTGAACAAATTATAAAAATGTGAATGGCATGCGAAATGTGTCAAGCGACAGAGATAAAGCCGAAACGGAAAAAAATATTTTTTTTTGTTATTCTTGGATTTTTGCGACTCGAAGAAAAGTTATTTTAATCGCAACAGAAAACTACAGAATCGCAGAATTAGTCGCAGAAAATGCGGCAATGCACATTTCTGGGAGGCAGGCCAAAGGAAAATTAAAGTAAAATAAAATAAAGTTAAGTAAAGTAAAGTACTTTCACGAACAATATCAAGCGAACAATGAACTTTACTATGCAGCCGGCCGTCTGCCGTGCTAAACATTTTAGAATGCGGCAAACGAAACGGACAGAATTCTAACCTAAGAACATTTTTTCGGTATGTGTGCTTGTTTATGGGGAAATGTGGGCATTAGTCATCATCAATGAAGATCGATTAGCCGTACTATTATAAGCCAAAAACAAAAAAAAAACAAAATTAAATGGCAGAGAAAAGTCGATTTGAAGCGACGTTGGCGCAGTCAACGAGCGAAAAGGTGTTTCTCCGTGGCTTTTGGCCTTAACTTACCGTTAGCGGTAGTATTAACATAAATTTGAGAACACACTAAGAAGAACAACATAGAAAATTTATAATGTGTATGCTATCAAATGAATCTAGAATGTTTATAATAGGAATCTTGTTTGCATCAAACGATGGAAAGGTGTTTCCAAAATACCCAAATTATCGAACGAATGAGCTCACAAAAATTTGCATTGAAATGAAACAAAAAAAAAACAGAATAATACGCTAATGGGAAATTTCGAACTAAATTTTAAAATAGCTTTTAAAACTAAAATAAAATACGTACGATAGACAAAATTTTACTGTCGGCCCAGCATTAAACGTATCAAGTGCGTTAACCTTAGTACTTAGTCTGTTTCTTTGCGGCCACTGAATGTTATTAGGGCCAAAGCATTGTTTATTGATTAAGTAGCGCATAAACACTACAGCAGCGAGCGACGTCACACCAAAAATACACACAATACATCAGTCAGCAGTGCAAGTGCAAGCGCCCTAAATAGACGTCATTAGAAGGGATTGCGGTTGTTTTGGCGGTGCGTGTTTTTTGTGTGTATGTTTCGGAAGTAGGAAGTACGAACACAATAAGCTACAAAGCGATTGCTTCAGGCCCATTGTAAATCAATTCTAAAGTGTGAAGGGGAACATAATTCGAAAAAAGTTACTTAATAATGGGTGCATTTAAGCATTTCAACTTAGAGAACATATTTTGTATAGCTTTCTATAAAGCGAGTTTTAACGAAATTTTTGAAATCATTCTTGTTTAAAAAATTGTTCGTACTCTAACTGAATGAAGCTGTGATACCTTTCTGTAACCAAGCCAAGCCCAATATGACCAACTGCGACCAATCCATATATAGAACATAATAAATTATTTTAATTAATTAATTATTTCTTTTATTAAAATAAAGGTGCAGTTAAGTTAATAAGTTTACTACACAAAATTCTCAATGTGCGTTCGACCGAAAAGTTTAAAATTTTATGAAAAAAATTGGTTAGTTAAAAAAAAATCGAAGTCATCATCATTTCCGGCACTGCACCGCCACCAAGCAACGGAAACATAAAATCGAATTATTTTATCTGATTTCCTCCGTTTGGAAAATACTTTATTGATTTAAAATTTAGCAACCAACTCAGGCTATTCTTCGTGTTATAAGGTCGTAAATTATATAAATGACACTATCAATTTTTTATTACAACAAACAATGTGCTGACGACTGACTACCATTCAATATTTTTCAAAGGCTAACTTTGTTATAACTTTTGCAACTTTTTGGTGTTAACTTTTTGCTTTAGTCTTCGATAATACCCACGCTAATAGTGGATTGCCCGCAACCTACTCCAAAAAATAAAATTAAATTAAAAAAAAAAAATTTGTCGCCCACATAATTTACCCAAAGCAAGGTCGGAAAAAGTGTTTTTTTTTTAAGCTTGATGCAGCAGCATAAATATAACTTGTTTTGATTGTATCTCTTTATTGAACCATCAGCAAAGTTTTTCAAAAATGCACAAAGAAATTATGGAAATATTTCCATTTTTTATTCTCTATTTTGTTTCACTGAAATATTCGCGTTCTTGTAAAATGAAATATTTGGAATTTAAAAAATAGTTTTTCGTTTTCTTTTTGCTGAACTGAACATCTGCTGTTACTGGCGTCTGTCTGTGATCATGATTATGTTTGCTGTTGATGATGCGATGCTTATCACGCTCACATGTACATGTTACGCTTCAATTCATTTTATAACAATTAAGTTTAATGTAATTAACGGCACAACAACGGTTACCGGCTACCTACGCCTACCTCTCCTCCAAACATCTCCACCTTGAAAAATGCTGATTCGTTTTATGAATTTTGTTGAAATCAAGTCAAACGTAACAGAACCAATTTAGTTTAATGCTTTTGCAATTTGTCCAGTTTTATTTGGTTTTTCATAAATATAATTTCCCATTTATCTTTACAGTTTCTAAGTGAATCCACAACCAGTCTAAAATGGCCGTCAACGTGTACTCCACAAATGTTACTACCGATAATCTATCCAGACATGATATGCTCTCCTGGGTAAACGATTGCCTGCAGGCGCAATTCGGTAAAATCGAAGAGCTTTGCACTGGTGAGTGACTTTTGAAGAATGCATTATGTATTTGGAATTATTTTCCTAAATTTCTGTATATATTCCGTTTTCGTGTTGTTGTTTAGGTGCCGCTTATTGCCAGTTTATGGACATGCTGTTCCCCGGTTCGGTGCCAATGAAACGAGTAAAGTTTCGCACAAATTTGGAGCATGAATACATTCAGAATTTCAAGATCTTACAGGCCTCATTCAAAAAGATGAGCGTTGATAAGGTAAATTGAGAAGCATGAGTGAATATTTTTATAATTGAAACTTATACCGAAGCGAGTTGTTTTATAATGTCAATAACACTAGTGTGTGTGTGTTTACAAGATATATAAAAAAACTTATTTTTTTATATTCGAACCAAAAGAACGACAATTTTTAATTAACTCAATAATGTAACTAAAATTTGTGTAGCACTTGTGAATTTCTCGAAAAAATTGCTGAAAAAAACATCAAAGATTTACAAAAAAATTTCAAATGACTCAAAACATATTTTTTTTATTTAAAAAACCAAGTCAATTGTCACCAAAAAATGGAACAAAAATTTTTCTTTTATTTTACTTTCACAAATCTACTCTTATAATGAAGTTTTTTTGTTAAATTGCGAAAATCTTTAATGACTGAGAATTTTATTTTTATACCCTGCACACTAGTGTCCGAGGGTATATTGTATTTGTCACACCGTTTGTAACGCCCATTCGGAGGCGTGTCCGGTATGGAAAAGTATATATATTCTGGATCAGTATCACCTCCCGATTCGATCATTTCGCACGTCTGTCTGTCATTTCACACGATACCTGTCGTAGCTTCTAAACGGGAACAAAACTGGAACGAAATGGAATCGGAACGGAACAAAATGGAATTGGAACAACATTTTTTAATGGATTAGGGAATTGAAATTATCGATTAATATTGCAAAATTATCGATAAATTTTCGAAAAATTATTGATAAAAAAACCGATTTGGACGCCTTTTCTTGTATTTGATTGGAAATGGGAATAGAACTGGAACAAAATTGTGAAATGAATCGGGAATGAAGTGGAAAGGGAAATTATCGACAAACAATCGAAAAAGTTCGATAAAATATCGAAAAATTTCGATAAAATATTATAAATAAAATATCGAAATACTATCGATGAAATACCGAATACCGATTCTCGATAAATTTATTAACACATGGTATCAGAATATATCGTACTCGCATGTGCAGGGTATTTTAGCTTCGGTCAGACCGAATGTTTTTAATAATTTATTGTTTTGAATCTATACTTTTTTTTTAAACATTTAAAGTGTTTTAAAATATTAAAAAAAGTACCACAACACAATCGAATTTAGATTATACCCGTTGACAAGTTAATTAAGGGCCGCTTCCAAGATAATTTCGAATTTCTGCAATGGTTCAAAAAGTTCTTCGATGCCAACTACGATGGTCGCGAATACGAACCATTGATTGCACGTGGCGGCATCAAATTGGGCAACGGCATTGGCGGTGGTGGCGGCGGTGGCAGTGGCGTGGGCAGCAGCAACGATCTGCTTGAGAAACGCCATATTCAGATGCCAACCAGATCACAAGCGGCGCATGCCGCAGTGCCGACAACCAGCTCGCGTACAAATGGTACAGTCCACATGTTGAGCCGAACCGAGCAGCAGCTCTTCCGCTCTAATATAAAATGAAACGTGAAGCACGTTCCTTCGTCTCTTGAATGAATGAATGTATTTTCAAAATCATTTTAAATAGGCAAAAGAGATAAATGAAATTAACAAAAGGGAATAATTAACTACACAAAATGTAAAAAATGCACACACACACACAACCACAAACACAAACTTGCACATTGTAATTGTATCTGTGGTAAACAGTATATCGTTCTCGTTCATCTTCACCACCACGCCCCCACTATTCCACGTTTTGGATAGCACTTAGTCGTTTGAATTTTGTTGATTATGCAATACAACCACACCACACACACCACCTCCACTTCCCAACTTTATTTGAATGTCGGATGTTGAATCGTCTGTAAGATTAATCAATTAATGAAATTGTGTGATCAAATTCATGAATGTCCACCCATCCTTCATTTGTATTTGTTTAATCTCACAGAGGAGCTTCTTCCTTTTTGCAATTTTCTGTATTTTTCGAAATTTTGTGAATTTTTGTATTTGAAAATCTGTTTGTGTACACTTGTTGTTGTTGTTATTGTTATTGGCCCATGTTCATAGTCAAATTGGGTTCCAACTTAACTTCAGTACCATACTAAGTTAACAGATAATACACTGAATTGACAACTACTAAGCTAATACTAAGGTTTGGTAGCTACCAAATTTGATTATGAATATGCGCCATTGTACTTACTACATTCTCCATTCTACATCTACCATTTCTCGTTTCTATTTCTTTTCTTGTTTTTTTCGTTCTATTTTTTCTTTGAACATTTTTTATTATAGATAATACCCATTGACAAATTGATTAAAGGCCGCTTTCAAGATAATTTCGAATTTTTGCAATGGTTTAAGAAATTCTTCGATGCTAATTACGATGGCAGAGATTACGATGCAAGTGGTGCTCGAGATGGTGCACCCATGGGTTTTGGTTCGGGTGCGCCAAAAAGTCTACCTGGTGCCGGTGGTGGTGGCGGCCCCTCCTCCTATAGAAAACCAGTAGCAGCAGCGCCGGCGGCGCGTCCATCTGTGACATCGACGACACGGCCCAGTATGTGGTGTTCAGTTTTTGTTCTTATTGTACATTATTGTTGATGTCCGTTGAAGCTTTTTATTCTTTTATTTTGCCATTCTAGTTATTTATGTAGAAATATCATTATTTTTTTAAATTACAATTCACACATTTTATTTACTTCATACTATTTGCTTTTTAGTCCATACTTCAACTACATTTAACAAAATTGAAAGCACATTTAAAAAAAAAAATGGTTAATTGCCCTTACGAATTCCAAAACTTAACAACTTAGTATGAACAAATCTTTAACAAATTTTAAATTTACCAAAAAAAAAATGCGTGCTTCACGTTTGTTAAATTTTTAACAATCCAAAATATCCAAGTTAAATATTAACTAACATTGATTGGTGTATTCTATCCAAAAACAACAACAACAGTATCAAAAGTACCACCGCGAGCAGCTGCCCCGGCCGCACCCAGGTTAGTTGCTGTATCGAACAATACCGGCGCTGTTAAGAAGGCTGCCGAACAGTCAAATCCTGTCTCGAATCAACAAATTGAGGAATTGTCCAGCCAGGTAGAGCGAGCTTGTGTACTTTTGTGCAATAAAATGAAATGTAAAAAAATTCCTTTGGCCGTTTTTTAGGTTATGGATATGCGTTTAAATCTCGATGGACTGGAGAAGGAAAGAGATTTCTATTTCTCAAAGTTGCGTGATATAGAAATTCTGTAAGTACAAAAAGAATAATATTTCTGCATTCTAATAACCATAAAAGAAAAATCTGTTTCTAAAATTATGCGTTTCCATTAAAAATTCGATCTTCACTTCATTTTTGTAGCTGCCAAGAAGCTGACGAAGGAGAAACACATCCATTGATTCAAAAGATTTTGGATATTTTGTACGCGACCGAGGTAAAGGCTAGTTGAATCTTATACAACCCCCTTTTTTTGACACAACCACGTGAATTAAAATGCCAAAATATATTTTCCGGTCGAAAGCTTTTCAAAATTCCAATATTGTTGATTAAAAAGCATTTTAGTTTGCTATTTCCATTTTGCAAATAAAAACAAATTCCCCCATGATGCAAATATTGCTTGATCAAAATTGAAATGAAAATCGGCACAAATTTTAAAAATATAATTTTAAGTTTCGAAAATGTTTACAGAAGCTTAGGAAAAAATTTCTACGAATTTGGTTATTCATCTCAGCAATATTTTATCATTAAACAAAGTTGTACGTTGTGGAACAGATGGTTCGATTTAATTGTTAATTACAAGTTGTTGTGAACATTTTTTTACGGTCATAACTATAGTCAAAACTTACTTGGCCGTTGATTATTAAAAAAATTTGTCGAATAGTTAATTACACACAATAAGAAAACGATTCTCGCTACGTCCACCTCGGAAATCACTTGGACTTGCATTGTACCGAAATACTCTTTTGATGAACTAACTACTAATAATAAAAATCTGGTTCCACAACGTGCATCTGTTGTAAATATAATTACCAAAGTTCATATTACATATCTTAGAACGTAGCGTAATTAGTAAATAGTACAATTCACATATTTAAAATATAATCAATAAGGGAATTCACAAGGTCTGAAAATATACAAAAGTCAAAAAATTGTTTTTGCTATTTTCCATACAAAAAAAATATACGATCAATACAACTCTGCAACTTATGTTTTTCGGGTCTCGTATTCATTCTTGTTGTAAAAAAAAAAGTGTGTAAATTGGGTTTTGGGCCTTATTTGAATGCATAAAACGTTTGCGACTTGCCGAAACAAAGATCGTGTGGACAAAAACCGTTCCGACTGCCAACTTGTGCCAGATTACTACTTGTACTAACGTGGGGCACGGATGCCGGACTCAGAAGCATTTTAAACGTCTTGCTTGTAATTATTTAAATATGATATAACTTTAAGAGACCTTGTGAACTCCTTCAATATATAATCAATTTAAGTCGTCACCCTAATATGAAAAGGTCCTAACTAGCAAATTGTTTTTTTGCTTGATTTTTATGGCACGAAAGAGAATATGAACCTACAAATTATTGCTAGTTTGCAAGGATTTTTTGTATCCATAGACTAAATACACTGAATTGAAGAAATGCATTTTGGAAATTCCATTTAGGTCCTTTCCATATATGGAGGTGAGGTTATATTTTATACATCTACAAGTTTCGATCAATAACTCTTATAGCTGATCATTTCGCTTACATATTTATTACAAAATGTTTTTCGCCTAGTTGTATAACATTAATTTATATTTCGTTTCGTTTCTCCTCTACACGAACACGCCCAAACGGTAAACGCCCATTCACACCACCATCACCACCACCACACCACACATGGATATTTATTGATACAAAAATTTGACGCAATTACTTGCAACTATACAGGATGGTTTCGCGCCTCCAGATGAAATTCCACCTGAGGATGAGGAATATTAAAAATTGCAAAGAACTGCAACAAAAAATGTTGAACATGAAGTTGAAACTTTTGTTACGTACTGCTAAAACAACAACAACAAAGAGAAAAAATACCGCAAGGGGAAATTAACAAAACCAACCAACTGATATTGAAAATAAAAAAATAAAAATAAAAAAAACAACCTTGAGTTCACCCCTTCACAACAAAAAAAATCTGCTGATGATGATGAGGAACATAACCATACAAAAAAGCGTGCGCACAGAATGGAGACTTCGACTAATGTTTGTTTTGTTTTTGTAATTGTTTTTAAGAGCTAAATTACAATAAAAACCTTCAAAATATATGCAATCCAATCTCTCTCGGCCTCAACTCATACAATGAAAAATATTATAAAAGCCCCCCTCCCTTACCAATATCAACACGATTATGCTCAATTATTACAATTGTATGCATTTGCAGTGAATTTCATTTCGTTTGTAAGCATACAAAAAAAATTCAATTTGAAATTCCGATAAATTCCAAACAAACAAAACGAAAAGCCAAAACGACTTTCCCCCAACTACGTTCTAAAGGCAAAATTAATCTCAATACAATTAATTAATGCATTTATTTGTCATACTTACGTTTACTACTAATACTACTTGCTATTCCTTGGAATATTTACTCACTTTCTGTTTGGCGGTAATGCTGTGTTTCTGCTTTTCGTCTTTGAAACCAATCAAATTTTAAATTATTTGAAGTCTTTTCTTTCGATTAACTTTTCTTTTCTTTCCTAAGTAATTTTCAAATGCATTAATTGATAGAAACAAAAAACACAAATAAATATTGCCGTTTAAATTATAAATATTGTATTATTAATCCGATTATGTGAAATCAACTTATAAAAGACTTGAATTCTCCCTTTATTCTTTTAATAAAAAAAACTCAACTAAAAATATTGTTTATATAAGTATTTACTCTTGAGATTCTCTTGTTTGGATGTATGATGTATGCAAAGTGGTGTGAATTATTTCCTTTTACATGTTGCATGCCGACGTTTTTCAAAATTTGTTCACACACAACACACCATGTTAGCTTAAGTATATATTCATTTGTTTATGAATCGATACTTAATTCAACTATTTGCATTGAAAATAACAAAAAAAAAAAATAAAGAAAACTAAACAAAAAATACCTACTAGAAATTTATTAAATAGTACTGTGTAATTTGCATTTAGTGTAATCATTATTTTAATATTGAAAATTACTTGATTTTTTTTTCTTTCTTTCGTTCTTGTCAGTTATGAGCTCCAATAGATGTGTCAGGCGGCATTTTATTTAAAAATAAATTATTTCTTTTCCTGAAAAATTTACAAAAAAAAAAAAACCAAATTTGCATTTTTATTTGTTCTTACTTCTTTGTTTCCATAGTTTACTGTTTTTAAGTACAAAATGCATCGTACATTCATATTACTAAATTTATATATATTTTTATTGTTTTTAGATTTAAACCATTTGCATCATAAATGATAAAAGGGGCAATTTGATTGAATTCCATTACATTTTCAACGATATTTTCAACGATCACTCACATACGCCGATATATCGAATTGAATTAGTGCTTAAGATCATTAACCAAATAATTATAAGTCAAATGTGTATGTATGTATGTTAAAACAAATTCGATTCGTTAGTACACAGAGAAGTAAAGCAGTTTTGTTAAAGGTCCAAATTATGTTCGACGGTGGGTTTTTACTACTTTTTTATAAGGAAGTTTAATTTAAAATTCTTGCACAGTCAACAAAAATTAAATATGCATTTAATGGAGTATAGTGAAAGTTATATCAAACAAATGTAGGTTAGGAGCTTCTTTTTAATAGAAATATGCTTGATCCCAGCCGTTAATGGTTTATGTTTTGAAAAAGTTATGGTGGGTTTTTCCCATAAGAGGATTTTTCTTCACCTTGATCGACTATTCAGCGTCAACAACGCTTTTGAAAAGTGAAAGTTCAATTTAATGTTGCCTTGCCTCGATCAATTGTTTTCTTGATACTCCTTATTGAATTGATACACACAAAGCTGCACAAGTCAACAAAAACCATGTTGAGATTTTTCGTGTTGCATTTGAAGTTTTTTTCCGCTGTAATTCGACACATTTCATTAATGCTAAACTATTTGTTCCAGCCGAGTGTTGAACCAAAAAGGTCATGGACTTGTCCAGTTTTGATATGTAATAGAATTTTCTTAATTTCACTCGCGCTGTTGCTGCATTCAGGTCGGTCCTTCACATCACTTCTAGTGAAAGTTCAGCGATGATCTTGGTTAATAGAACTTTTTCAATTTCACTCGAATGCTGAAACTCACTAAGGGTATTCATTTAAAGTGGGAAACCCCTCGAAAATGCGCAAATTTCATATGTTTTGACTGCTCATCTGCACAACTGAATCGTTTCCAAGGGGTTTCACACTTAAAATGAATCGCCCTACTGATTTAAATTTCAACCATTTTTAAATTTAATGTGCAAGTAGCCTTAAGTCAAAAATATTTAAAAACCTTCTTAGTTTGGAAATAAAAAATCTGTTAGGAGTAAATGTGTAAACGGTGTTTTTGAAAATACCAGCTCATTAGTGTCTAGAAACCAGAAATGCTAATTTCCTTTGGGGCGTTAGAAGGAAAAAAGTGATCAATAAATTATTTAAATGCACGAATTTGGGTTTTTCTTCTTGTGGTTACGTTTTTTTTATCACATATGAATTGCGTATTGGAAAGTAAATATTTTTGCACAAACATTACATATACTCGAAAAAAAAGGTATTTTTCTGTAAATATTTTGTTAAATTTGAAACATTCGTGATTGGTGCCGCTAAATTTCAAATTAAAAAAAATATGTATAGTAAGAACACATTATTCAATCTACAAAATATTAATGACACAATTGTATGTATCAGTGTATATCAACTGCATAAAACGAAAAAAACTCATTTGTGCAAAATAAAGAAATAAAATATATAACATATTGTTGCTTGAACCGAATTGAAAATGGTTTCATTTTGGTAAACAAGTGCACTTGAATTGCTCACCTTTATTATAACAATTGGAATTTTTCAGCACTAGAAAATGTTCTGCTCCATAGGCGATAGCATTAATAACCGACTCGATTCGTTCTAAATTGATTGATACTGAAAACCTTAGTCTTCATTTTCACCCATGCATTTTTAGGTGGTTTTGGAACCTCAGGGTACTTTCGCCTCCCAGTCAGAGCACACCAATCGCCAGTTCTTGTCCAGCTGCACATTCAACAGAGCCTTCGACAGTTTGGCCAAACCCTCGGCCTTGTGTCCGGCCATCGCTGCCAAAAAGCGCAAATCGAATGTACTTGCCACGTCCACACCGAAGTCGAAGCCCACGCCCACTTTTATCACCTCGGATGTACAAAATTAATTTCTAAACATTTCCAATCAAATACAGAATCCGGTAAAAAAAGTCCAGAACTGCTACACACTCATTACGTGTGATCCTGTATTCAGACGCTACTATTTTCTTCCAATAACAGTGGTCTATTTCGAAGTCTTGTTCCACTTCCGAAAATCGATGTTATTATGATTATCATCTGACACATTTGGTTGTTGGGACAATTAGCTCTAATGAGGCAATACCACATTTTATTGCAAATTTCTAAATGCTCAACTTTATTAATTTCAGATTATTATCTATATCAATTTGAGTTTTTCAAAATGACTTAAAAATCTACTTAACGGCCGCTTGAATATGCGGTTGTTTGTGAGTTCCATCACAGAAAGGACGGTGCTTGGTTTGTTTACAGTTACACAACCAATAGTCGCCGGTTTTTTCCACCTTGAAACGAATGGGGCTTGAATGAAAGAAATCAGAAATAAGTTATGTTCAATTGAAAAATGTTATGGATTGTCATTTCCACCTACCGAAGTTTTATTTTAAAGAAAACATTCTTGTGCGTTCCATCACAAATTGGCTGGGACTTAGACTTGCCGCACAGGCACCAACTATAGGTTTTGTCTGTGGAATAAATTATGAAGTTATGGTTATGTAAACACCGAGAGCTTCAAATTTCAAATGGCGTTTCATAGTAGCCACTGCCTAAACTTACTCTCTTCAAGGTGCAATTTGAATGGCTTCTTATCAAAGATGGAACCATTGTCAGACTGCATATGAGCAGTCTGGCTCTCCTCCAGTTGGTTCTTTGGT
This sequence comes from Heteromyza rotundicornis, assembly GCA_951394025.1. Lineage (NCBI taxonomy): Eukaryota > Metazoa > Arthropoda > Insecta > Diptera > Heleomyzidae > Heteromyza > Heteromyza rotundicornis. The sequence continues at coordinate 19,899,448 of OX596011.1, read as the reverse complement.
ATTGTTGGGGTCGGTTTTGAACAATAGCGTTGCTGTCAAATTTAAGGTAAATGAGACTGATTCCAGAGTGATTTATATTTAATAACTTACCACAAGCGCTAGTGGCCGGGCATTTTTCAACAATTGCGACATTATATATTTTTTTACTTGTAAACCGACTTTAAAAAAAAAATAATATCAAAAAAGCAAGTGACATGTGAACAATAGGGATGGGCAACACCGACCGGTGTTTCGTAAAACCGGTTTTTTTAAATTTGAAACACCGGTTTTTTCGGTGTTTTTTGCAAGTCAAAACACCGTTCAACGGTGAAAAATGTCGAACAACGGTATTTTTAATTTACTATATTTTTAAATGTAGGTACATTTTTGGAAAATTCATATTTTATAAACGGCTGTGCGAACAATCGCCCAACGAACAATCGCCCAAAAACCAAAAATGAATAATCGCCCAAAAAATTGTACCAGCATTTTTGGGCGATTGTTCATTTTTGATTTGGGTGTTTTTTCATTTTTTTTTGGGCAGTTGTTTATAATGAACAATCGCCCAAAAATCAAAAAATGAAAAATCGCCCAAAAATATTTTTTGGGCGATTGTTCATTTTTTGATTTTGTTGAAATCCAGCTTCTGACACAAAAATAGGAGTGGGTACACTACAAAAATGTTCATTCATAAATCAACACGAAAATTACAACAACAAAAGTATTATAAAATCGCGAGATTTTTTTATACAAATTTTCATATTAACGACACACCAAAAAAGATGTACAAAGATGTCTTTTGTAATAGCTAAACACACATCCTTTTAAACTTGAAAAATTTTAACCAAAAATCGCGCGATTTTTGGTTAAAATTTTTCGCCTGCGGCGCTTTTCCCCAACACATTACTACACTAAAGATTACACCATTGCAACAACACAATTAAAATAACACCAACTGTTTCGTTGTAGTTGTAGCGCCATTGTAATTAGAATTTTAAATCACAAAAGTTTAATATTAGTTCCGTATTTTTGCTTTAAGCTAAGGTCAGATGCGGCAAATATTTGCCCAAATACACTCAGATATTTCTAAAATCAACTAAAATCGTATGTGACTGAACCAGTATTTTATTTTTCTGAATGTATTTTCCAAGTATTTCAGCAAATATTTGCCTAATCTGACCTTAGCTTTACATAACTTACAGATTGGGCCAGCTAATTTCTCTGTTTTCAAAAAACATTCAAGAACTACATCTGAAGTAGAAGCATACAATGGTGTTTTAGGACGAATAATTTCCAAGAATTGAAATTTTTTTAAATTCGTCAAATCCATTCTCTAAAGCTGCGCTCAGATTAGGCAAATATTTGCACAAATACTGGGAAAATACATTCAGAAAAATAAAATACTGGTTCAGTCACATACGATTTTAGTTGATATTAAAAATATCTGAGTGTATTCGGGCAAATATTTGCCTAATCTGATCGCAGCTTAAGAATTCTATAAAAGCAGTTTCCAAATTCTTTGTTTCTTTGAAATATGAATATCTGAAATGTTTTCTTATTATTAAAAAAAAATAAACATTTCTTTTGGGCGATTGTTCATTTTGTTTTTGGGTTATTATTCATTATGAACAAAAGCCCAATATTTTGGGCTATTGTTCATTTTAACTTTTGGGCGAAAATTCATAATTTTTTGGGCGATTTTCGCAATTTTTTGGGCTTTTATTCATTATGAAGAATGGCCCAAAATTTTTGGGCGATTGTTCATTTTTGGTTTTTGGGCGATTGTTCATTGGGCGATTGTTCGCACAGCCTTTATAAACGTTTGAATATATTGTATTTGAGACTATTTTAGACAACAAATGACATCCTTATAGTTTGCCCGTAGTCAGAAATCGTGTTAAAGAGTTAAAGAAAAAAATGTCGGTGTTTAGCAAAATCGGTGCTCTTGTCCGGTTTTCCACCGGTGGAAAAAACCGGAAATTTTAAACACCGGTTTTTTTTAAGAGCACTTTAGTGAACAATATTTTTGACAGCAAACATATGATGGACTGTGTTGCCAACGACACTGAGTAATATGAGGTGACGTCACCGCTTGTCATATACGTCGAAAATTTCCAACATGCTGGCAAATTCAATTGCATGGGCCAGCAAATTCAGTAAAGTGCTGAATTTGCTTCAGTCGTTATCTGTTTATGAGATCATTGATTTTGACATAATGAAAACCAGGCATTAGTTCTAAGTTTTGCTTACAAAAAAATGGCAGAATGCAAACATTTTACAATATGTCAGTGCGGTTCTATTGTTGAAAATAAGTAATAAAAATTACATTTAAATTAATCCTTATAACTCGAAATGGCCAGTGGAGGCGCCAAATTTGGCAAACACTTCTGTGTCGACTGGCAATAATCACTTAAGTCGAAAAACACAGTTTCGTGTAAAAGCGCTATGATGTTTTAGAGCCTATTTACACTATCATTTCCATGACGAAAAATCTGACAAAGAGCTAATAGGAACTGCGGTAGTGAAAACGGGAAAGAAAATTTTGCAACGAAAATCCATACAAAAAACGTAAAAGGTGGCAACTCCATGCTTCGGAATCGAAAGGAATATCGGTTCCGGTTTCGGTTCCCTAATTTTAGAATATTTCGGTTCCGGCTCTCAGATTTCAAAAATATCAGTTTCGGTTCCGGTTCCTAGATTGTAAAAATATCGGTTTCGGTTCCATAAACTCACTAGATTTCAGTGCAAATGTCATTCTGAGAAACGTCAAAATCATTTGTTGTAAAATTTTCCTTCGGCAATGAAAGTTTTTAAAATTGTTTTTATAAATAAACCTCTGAAAACTTCTTTTTACAGAAGTTTAGATGAATCCCGTGTGGTTTTTAAGCTCCTCAGAACGCAAATGTAATTTAGTGCGGGTAAGAAAACCACTTCGCTATAAAAGCAATACTCTGTCATTGGCGGCAGCAAAATTCAATGCAATTTATTTGCAGATTAATGAAATGGTTAACAATTAAAGGACAAGCTTTCGATTTCCATCCCACCAATTCACCAGTTAGCAGCAACATTGTCACTTTTGGCCAGTGGACGATTCCAATATGCACAGTTGAAAATGTGCCCGCTTCATTAAGTTTCTTGGCAAGATGATCCCACATTCGGTTCAATACCAGCTTCCTTTGACTGCAGTATTTTTCTACAAGTTATGGTGCTGCACCATGGTACTCTGGCATCAATTCCTTGGAGATGATTTTGTTTGTATTTGTCTTAAGATATTAAAACACATTACCTAATGTTGAAATAATTGTTTATAATTAGAAATAAACTTACATTTCGTTTTTATTTGGCACATTTAATCAAAAAAATCGTAAAAAAAATAATTTAGTGCATTGCTTAGCTATCGAATGATTTTTCGCTTCAAATTCAATAATTTTTGTTGGATATCTATGGAGTGCCGTAATCCCAAACTCAAAAATTTCGAACGAGTTTGCTCCATCACGAATGCCGTAATTCGGCCCCAGTTCAAAGCAGCATCAAACCTCATGGTTTTCCATGCATAAACAACCAAAAAGTCTACCCAAATTGTTAACTATTTGTTTTTGTGTTGATGTACAGTATTCGTGTACGAATACAATTCCTTGGAGATGATTTTGTTTGTATTTGTCTTAAGATATTAAAACACATTACCTAATGTTGAAATAATTGTTTATAATTAGAAATAAACTTACATTTCGTTTTTATTTGGCACATTTAATCAAAAAAATCGTAAAAAAAATAATTTAGTGCATTGCTTAGCTATCGAATGATTTTTCGCTTCAAATTCAATAATTTTTGTTGGATATCTATGGAGTGCCGTAATCCCAAACTCAAAAATTTCGAACGAGTTTGCTCCATCACGAATGCCGTAATTCGGCCCCAGTTCAAAGCAGCATCAAACCTCATGGTTTTCCATGCATAAACAACCAAAAAGTCTACCCAAATTGTTAACTATTTGTTTTTGTGTTGATGTACAGTATTCGTGTACGAATACATGGGAAATTCTTTAATACAAAATCATTTTAAAATAAAAAGTAAATGTTTTGTCCACAAAATTCAAATAACAAAAGAATGCAATAGGGGATGACACATTGGCGTCAATTGACCCCGAGTGCTGTCAAAGTGTTGTTGTTTCCAAGGCAAAATTAAAAATGAACACTTTTTGAGAGAGCGAGTGAATATTTTCTCAGGGGTTTTTTTGACGCCAGCTTCGAGCTGGGGTCATGAATCAAAAGAGTGTTGCATTTTAGCAAAATGTAGCTGTCAAATCTTTAGTAGCAAAAACAAGGTTGCAAAAGTATTAAAAAAGCATACGAAATGCTAATATTTTCCGTTTTTGTTCGTTGCAAGCAACACTTGTCAGGAATTTGTTCATCGTTACTTTATATTATCATTAAATTTGTTGAAGCAATACGAAATGTAAGTAAATAACACAATTAAACATGAATATTTTAATGAGCCTATTTACACAGTCATTCCCATGACGCATGGGCATGCCGTTTTTAGAATTTACACTGACATGGGCATGACGAAATTTGACAGTTTTTATATGAAAATGTAAACAAACAAAGCATGGAGTTTCCACCTTTTATGTTTTTTGTATGGAATTTCGGTGCAAAATGTTCTATCCCGTTTTCACTACCGCAGTTCTTATTAGATCTTTGTCAGATTTTTCGTCATGGAAATGATAGTGTAAATAGGCTCAATGAAATTGTACAATCGTAGGTTTATAAAAATATTCTGCATGAACTGAAATGTGCATGGGTTGCACTCTTTTATCATATAGGCACATAAAATATTAGTGATTGCAACCCTTTTGTGATATAAAGAAAAAAGGGAGCAGATTGACCCGGCGTCAAATATTTTTGCGTGTGGCACGTCCAGGCGTCAAAATAGTAAAAGAGCATAAAAGAGAATAAAAATACAAATGAATAGGGGTCAAATGACGCCAGTGTGTCATGCCCTTATGCGATTCCATTTTTCAATTGTAAAAAAACATAACTGTAAAAAAAACCGAACACACCAACATTTCAGCCACGGTTGCCAACGAACATGCCAAAGCATCCTCAAAACCCAGGGTTGCCAACGCATAAACAACTAAAAAGGTAACCCAATATTGTTATTTATTTGAAGCTTACCAGTAACTTCAACATTGTTTTGTCATATGAAGGTCACCGAAAATCAAGGTGTATGTTGTTATCATGCAAAGCCGTAGAAAAATAGTGATTTTGCAATAACTCAACGTTTGCTTTTCATTGTATGTACACTTTTGTCATTCTTTTTTTTTTGTTTTTTGTGAACTATTTTTTAATTTTGTGTAAAAGTAAAATTTTTTTTTGGATTTATTTATTAAATGGACTACCAAACATTATTACATTATTACTTTTTTTCAAAAAGATCCTGGACTCGTAGAATCGCGAAAATGTGGGTCGTATGTAGACTTTTGTCGGTCACTGTAACAAAAATGACCGGCGATGATGTTCATCTGCATGTGCATGAAGATCACGACACGGGTGGCCATTGGTGTGCCGAAGTGTTTTTCTTTGGTTTGTTGGTAGTATTGTTGGTTTGATAATATTGGAAAACCGAGGTTTAGCGGATTGTAAGTAATTTCATGATATCATTTGAATATGTATTCTAAATTTAATGGAATGGAATGGTTTCTAGTGGATACTCCATTATCTGATTCACGTTTCTCTAATTACTTCGATGGATGGGTGGAAGAGCATCGTGAAGAACAAAATACTGTAAATATTTTCAAATGAGTATTTACCACTTGAAATGTGAATAATACCAAACATTTCCTTCGTTACTTTAATATATATTAGTTAATATTAATACTTTATGTCGATATAATAAAAATTATCTTGATATTTAATATCATTTAGTATCATTTAACAGCACCATTATCATTTTATTGTTATCATTTAACAGCGGCAGTATCATTTAACAGCAGAAGTATCATTTAACAGCGTATCATCATCAGTATTTTATATACTATTTTTTTTGCATATTTTCAAATGTCTGGCGAGATTATTTTGATAACCGAAACCATTGCCACGATTTTGACAAACCACTTTAATTTTTTGGTGTTTAGCTTTAATATGATGTTGTAAAGTGGTTTTTAAGCAGTATTTTAAGGCACACTCTTTGCATGGGAACTAGGATTCGTGATTAAGTACGGGAATAGGACCACTGTTGTTATGGACCCGCTTGAAGTGCTGCTTAAAGCAAACTCTTGACTGGCTTTTGTATGGGCATTGCTTGCCGTTTCTAAGCTTCAACTGGCAATTGTGTTCACCTGTAATAGGGCTGGCTGCACTACGGAAATTGTTCGCCTCCACATATGATTTAGTCAGGATTGATTCAGGTACATCGTCTTCCGACGTGTAGGCCATTACATAATCTACCATTTCCTGCATTTCTATTTGGCAGAAATGTCGTCCTTTTGCCTGCACGGGGTATTGACATTTTCATGTGCTTCTGCCACAACTGGAGTTCCGTTGATGTTGCGTATCGGCACACGTCCCCATTGTTTCCTTGCTATGGTGAATTCGAGGCGTGAGAAATTCGCCACCACAAGAAGCACAAATTCAATGCAATTTTTACAAATTGACGCCTCTTTACTCCAATAAAAAAAAACCAATAAATTTTCAATGCAAATGGAAAAAACGCTCTATTTTAAAAAAAACAATGATTTTTGACAAAATTTATTTCGAAACCGCCTGCGACACGAATAACGCCTCTGTGTGCGAAGGCCTTAAATTGGGAATTTGGCATTAATGGAGTCATAAACAATTTCGTGAACATGTCTCGGATTTTATCATACAGGTATTTTAATTTTTTTAAAGATGAAAAGTGGCCTTAATTTTGTAGCATTTCATGAATGAATTCTTGTATGAGAAAATCAGATGCAAGTTCACAAAATTGGAGTTATAGGAAAAAATGTTCATCGTAGATAAAAAATTATTGAAAGGTACTTTGTAGAAAAACTTCCAAGGAACAAAACTGCATCATTTATAATAAAACATTTTATATATAAGTATAAATATATAAAAAAGAATGAAAGTTAAAAAATACCTTTTTTTATTCAAATGGATACAAAAAGTACCTCTTTCCCTTTCAGGTAAAATCCGACCAAAAATCCCTCAAAAAGGGAAATTACCCTCAATTTGGCATTACTGCAGCAAACTTATGATGGAATGTGTTGCCAACTACACTGGATAATGAGGTTGCGTCACCGTTTGTCATACACGTCGAAAATTCACAACATGCTGGCAAATTCAATTGCATATGGCACGGCAAAGTGTTGAATTTGCGTCAGTCGTTGTCAGTTTATGATATCATTGATTTTGACACAATGAAAACCAGACATTAGTTTTAAATTTAGCTTACAAAAAAATGGCACAATTCAAACATTTTACAATATGCCAGTGCGGTTCTTTTGTTGAAAATAAGTAATATTTAAGACATTTAAAATAATCCTCCGTCTAACTCGAACTGGAAAGTGAAGACGCAAAATTTGGCAAACACTTCTGTGTCGACTGTGTCTGTGTCACTTAAGTCGAAAAACACAGTTTCGTGTAAAAGCGCCAATTTACACTATCATTTTCTGACAAAGAACGGATAAGAACTAGGGTGAACACCATAATGCAGAACCAGATGGTATCAGTAGATGACAGCTCTCCAAATTTGAAAATATTTGCTGTCATTTCGTGGCTTATAGAATAGAATTATTGGTCCTTTTTTTGAAAAAGTGTAACAAATATTTGATTCTAGTAAATTTGAAATTTTTTTTGTAGTTGTCTTTTATGCATTCTTAAAATGTAATAAAATTTAAAAAAACATAAAAAAAATACATATACCTTTTTTGGGAAACGTTTTTATGAACCAAAAAAAAACGAACTTTGTTCATTTCTATAAGCCACAGTTTTTGACAGCTCTCCCTACCGAAATCACCTTCGAATTGCATAATGGGTGAACATGAAAATCCACTCAAAAAACCTAAAAATTGCCATGATTTGTTTATTTACATTTAAATATAAAAACTGTCAATTAAAAAATTTTTTTTTTTGTTTTTAAGTTACTCCGTAATTTTTTCGCTTTGGAAAGAATAGGAGGTCTCTCGAAAGAGAATTGTTTGGCCAGTTTCTTATAACAACACGACAAATTATGTTCCTTTTTTTTAGGAATTATTCTTCAAAGGCTTGATAAAACGCATTTAACCTCACTTTTTAATTTTTAGAAGCAAGAAAAAACACGTATCACCTCAATGGCGTCCTAAACAGTAAATGTTTTCACATTTTCGTTTGCCGTTTAACCCCAAAAAAACCGACTACAAAATTTTAAATTTCCATAGCTCTAATTTGAACTTCAGCTGATTTTGACAGATGAATCTGTTGCAGAAAAACAACAACAGAAAAAAAATGTAAATAATATTTTGCCGGTTCAACAGATAAAACAAAACTTAAATGTGGAGAGGAGGCATTCAAACGATTGCCGGATAGCACCAACAAAGAAAGAAAAGCATAGGAAAATTATACAATAACAACAAAAAGGAAATCAAACAAAGAATTGGTACGAGCGTGAGAGAAAAATGTATTTTTAAATTCAATCTTTTTTCATATACAGCCGTAGTCGCGCCGACGAGGAGTGTTTTCTGTTTTCCCGAGTGTGTGGTGGTGTGCGGAGTAAATTAATTCCCTTGGATATTGGAATACAAATTTAAACAAAAAAATATTTCGAAAAAATTAAAAAGAAATCGCTGTATTTTACAGCGTAGAGAATTGTATTCAAATTCAGTTTTAAAGTAGTCAAAAACCAACGTTAAAAATGTCTGGTGACGTACAACCGCGCAAACGCAAGGATAAGAAAAGGAAGCGCGGTAAGAAGTATTCTTTATTTCATATGTTTTAAAATTAAAACTTATTACGATATTATTAATATTAAATAATTCATATGCTTATTTGAGGGAATGTTAAAGTATTTTTAGAGTATACTTTCGGTACTTTGGATTAAAATGTTGCCCTATTATATAAATTCTTCGATGTGTGGAGGAATTGGTTGGCTTTTTTCGGCTATTTTATGAAAATTATATTTTTGTGATCGGTTGAGACTTATTTCTCATAGATCCGCAGCCACGGGGATGCCACCTTAGCCTAATTTGAGAATTTAAATTTCTGTATGTAGTTGCTCCATGTTAACAAAAAATCTAAGAAATGTTCTGCTAAAGTGAGCTGCATTCATACAAGTCAACTACACTCAGAAAAAAATCCTATTAAATACTATTAAATCTGGTCAATAGGATGCTCTTACTATTGAAACAATAGTAGAAAATAGTTGAATTAATAGGAAAAATGATTAAATAAAAATCATAATTAGTTTTTCCTATTAATTCAATTAGTTTCTACTATTATTTCAATAGTAATGTATCCTATTGACCAAATTTAGTAGTATTTTTTTTTTGAGTGTATTGCTGTTTTACTTTTTAGGTAACGATTTCAAGTTTTTGGAACCGAAACTATGATTGTGTAGAGTATTATGATTACATATATATTATTATATATTAAAATTTCTCTAATTATTATTTGTGTAAATACACAAATTTGTTAACTATAACTTCTACCTTCTTATAACCTTTAAATTCCCTAATTGCCAAAAGGTGGCAGCAGCTTTCTTTATTTCTCTTCTTTTTTCTAATAGTTCTCACAAATTTTCACGCGGCATTTGATTATACCCTACACTTTTGGGTTTATTTCTTCTTATGTGAATGCCATTGAAGGAAATATTATTTCTTAAAACAATTAAATTTACTGAAGTTAATTAGATAAATTAAATTAAATCTAAAATACAATTTTTTAAAGGTTTTAATTTTAAACAGGTTTTTTGATAGAGCGTCGTTCACCGAAACCATGCCTTAAGGTGTTAAATGATTTTTTCTCGTAGTATGGTGATTATATGTGAGGGACTCGCCGAATCCTTTCATAAACATTTCATGATATTAGAATACAGTCGAACTTCCCTATAATGAATTCGCTTGGGACCAGAAAATCACTCCATTATATAGAAACTTCATTATATAGAAGTTCACTATAGAGAAGTTCGACTGTATTTCTAATAGGGTGCTCCATATTCGCGGCTGGCCGTACATCGTTTCTAACTTATTTTTGTGTTTTCCGAGTTCCCCAATGTGCGGTTGTTGTTTCTACAGAATTTGTTGTGTAGTATTTTTAAAATTTTGCTCAAATTTATTTAAAGAATTTGGAAAGAAAAACGCGTTGATACGACGCTGCTAATATTCATTGCTTTCATATGTTTCAAATGTGCGAGTCAAGGCACTCATCTTAGTTTGTGTGTGAAATGAAAATCTTCTGCTGAGATTTCCACACGAATATATAATCTTATCTTGTGTCATTGCTTTATGGTTCTTTTTTTGTAGTTCTTATAGTTATTTATTTAGTTAGAGATACCGCTAAGAAAACCTTTTAAAAAATACTTTTCTGTTGGCTATTTTTTTTATTTCGTTAATTGAAATGTGTCTGGTTTCGACATAAAAACCAGAGATGGAAGAGTAACAGAACGGAACATTAATAAACGGTTCGATAGTTATTTCTAACAAAATTATTATCTTTTAATCAAATACATTCGTACGTTTAACGATTAGTTGAACGTGCCCAGAATTGAAATTAAATTAAATGAAAATTTCAAAGCAAATCCGGCAAAAAAATTCAGAATTTCTTTCTTCTGCATTTCCTTGTCGGTGCTTTGATTCATTGTGCGATGGTGCGATCAACCAGGAAAACATTGAAACAAAAGCAAATACGGTTTTCTTCTATAGCGATTATTCGAAATAGTCTTGAGCTCAAGGCAGGGCTGCCAGCACAATTTTTCAATTATTTTTCTGTGCGTGGAATATATTTAGTAAATAATATATTATATACTATGGGTAGTAAGGAATATACAGCCATTGGAAGTTCTTGGACCATTTTGCCACAAAAGTATCCACTGCAACATCTTGCAACAGACACAGATCTACACTAGTTATTTGGTCTAAAGGCGACTCTTCAAGGAGCTTTTCAATTTACTTCTGCAGGAGTCCGCAAGCACAGAAAGTAGGAAATTATTGTATTTAATTTCAGTGTTGCCTTGCCTTAATAATTTGTCTTGCTCAGCAGCCGCTGTAATATGTCGTTAGATCTGTTATTATCAACTCGAATTGGCTGGGCAAATAGGGATCTCATGAAACTACCTTAGAAATCGAAACTACGGCCTTCTAAAATTTTGAATAATTTCCTCACAGATGGCAACTATGTCTACAAGTAAACTGTCGCCGGCCATGTGGTGCTCTTAAGTATCACAGGTCATTCACAGTATTCGTGGGTGACGAATTTGTTCGATGCCACAAAGACCGCTGCTCCACCAATTATTCTTCAGTTGGTGTTGTTACTGTTGATGTGTTTATGGAGATGATAATGAAAATGAAATGACGTGAAAATTAATGATACTCTTTTCACGGTTTTTTTATTTTAGTTTATACTACAGTGCAAGTAAATGCAATGATTTGCATTTAACTATATTGCAAATGCAATACAAGAACATATTTAAGCTGTTGTTGTTTCAATGATGTTGCTATTATGTATTGTCGCCCACCTCTTTTTATTTACCGCGAAAACGTACTTTCTTTGCTTCTACAAAATTTAATTTATCAATTGGCACTTGTCCATTAATATGATTTGCGTTTTTAACTGTTGCTCGTTAATTTTCTGCGAGAGGTCTAGCTTCTTCTTCTTTGTTTATATGGTTTTTACGTCTTTTCAGTAATTACTAAATAATTCTTTTGCGCTGCTTCCTTAATTTGTTTTTGACACAAGTTGGATTATATATTTGTGTATTGTTGGGATTGTCTTGAAATAAATCGAGTTTTTACTAAATGGTCTATTAATATCATTGTTCGTAGTATTTCTTTTGGGAATATACGATTGTGTATTTAACAAACACAATGCGTTATAGTAAATAAAAACAGTAAACATTTAGAAACTTTTAGAATTTTACTTATTTTTTAGAAATCCGTGATGTTTTGAATAAAAGACAGTTTTTTTCGGTAAAAAAAATGTTATTTTTCAATATAGTCTCCTTTTAACTCAACGTCCCACGTTTCTCCATTTTTTTTTTAAACCTTCATAGTAAAAGGATTTGTATAGGGTCCCCAAAATAGGCACTTCTTTGATCAATGATTTCATCATTGCAGCTGAATCGCTTTGCTCCGAGCAATTCCTGGAGGTTCGGAAATAGAAAATAGTCACCGGGGGCTGAATCGGACGAATATGGCAGTTGAGGGGTAGCAATTCGTAGCCCAATTCACGGAATTTCGCTTTCTAAAAATCGAATTTTAATGAATTTATTCCACATTTTCGGTTCAATTTCGTTTTCTCCGCAAAAAATAATGTTGTATGAGCACTCGAATTTTACATTTTTCCATTTTTGCAAAACTTTATGATGCTTTCAAAATTTGACAGTAGTCTACTAACAGACAGTAGTTGACAAGAGCAGTGTTGATTTTAATTATTCAAAAAGTCACGGACTTAATGAACCGCCCTTGTAGTCTGTCTCATTTTCATTACTTACTTTGGTTAATCGTAAACTATTTTGTATTTTTTAACAGACGTCTTGTATGTACTTACATTTTAGATAATATTTGTGTTGATTATTGTTTAACTTTAGATGCATTCGATCGTAAATCTGAAGGCGAAGTAACATTTTCACGCCAACAAAGCGTACAAGGTAGCTGCATTTAATTTTTACCTTCCTTCGAATGGATATTTCTTTCCAGTACTTCCTTTCCAAAAGCGTTTGATACACCTCTGGCTAATTAGAACAGCTAACTAATCCAATCTTAATCACTAACTAATTAAACTTCCAAAAATAAAATATTTTATGAATTACAGTTGAAAATGCCCTTGACATTTTAATTTGTTTCTTTGCAATTTTATTAGATGAAGACGAATCCTCATCACATGGCGTACATATAACAAAAATGGCCGGCGATGATGTTCATCTGCATGTGCATGAAGATCACGACACGGGTGGCCACTGGTGTGCCAAAGTGTTTTTCTTTGGTTTGTTGGTAGTATTGTTGGGTCTAGTTGGTTTGATAATATTGGAAAATCGAGGTTTAGCGGATTGTAAGTAATTCCATGATATCATTTGAATATGTATTCTAAATTTAATGGAATGGAATGGTTTCTAGTGGATACTCCATTATCTGAGTCACGTTTCTCTAATTACTTCGATGGATGGGTGGAAGAGCATCGTGAAGAACACGAGGAGCATGCTGCTGTGGCCGCTTCAATAGAGGATCATGATGACCACGATGAACCGTTTGAAGAGGAAGAAGATCATTCTGAGGTGATTTGATTGTTCAATGGATATTATTTGAAAACTAGCTTATACCCACAGCTTCGGTCTCAATAATTTTGTAATTTCATGTTAACTTAGAAATGTTATATGTATTATTTAAGCAACTGAAATAGAAATAGATTTTGCAAGTCATCCCTCTGCCCATTCACCTCCCAGCACCAAATCCAAAATTTAAGCGAAATCCCTTGAATAGGACCCGAGTTACAGAGCTTTAACAATTTTCGGGCGTGGCAGTGGGCGGATCTTAAATTTCAATAGTCATCCCTCTGCCCATTCACCTCCCAGCACCAAATCCAAAATTTCACCGAAATCCCTTGAATAGGACCCGAGTTACAGAGCTTTAAAAATTTTAGGGCGTGGCAGTGGGCGCACTGAACATTTTCAGAATCAACATGTTACCCATTCATTACCCAAAACCACATATAAAATTTCAGCGAAATCGGTTAAACACTGCAATTATAGCATTTTAGAATAATATTTGCCACGCCCACCTCGAACGCTAAGCGAACAAACATACATACAAACCTACATACAAACCTACAAACTCACAAAGAATTTTATATAAGTAAGGGATTTTGTAAATCGAAAAACTTGAAATTATTCAAACAGGTGAGCGAAGATGATGATCACGTTGATCATGATGACGAGGAAGATGATCACGATGATAATGATGATGATGATGAGGAGAAGGAAGATGAACAAAATGCCACAGAAGAAGAAGATGAACAAACCAAAGAAAATGACGATGATGATAACGATGAAGAAGATGATGATGATGATAATGATAGGGAAGATGAGGAAGAAAATTTAACAAAAACCATGGAAACTGAGGACGATGATGATGACAATAACACAGCAGAAGAAAATGACGATGACAATGATGGGGATGACAACGAAAATAATTCCATTGAAAATACCATCGAGGCTAGCCAAGAAGATAATGAAGACAACGATGAAGATAATGAGGATGATGATAATGACAATGATGATAATGACAATGATGATAATGATAATGATGAAAATGACGATGACAATGATAGTGCTGATGACGAAGAACCCATTAAGCCAGTTTATACTCGTTCCACGCATCAATCAGCCAAGAGTCAACAGTCGAATGCTGATGACGACGATCCTTTTGATGAGGTTGTAATTAAATACTTTTTTTTTGTATATAAATTTTATATAAATTATTCTCTCTTTTGGACATTCCTAGGAGGATGATGATGGCACATTTGAATCGTTAGAAAATGTTGTCGTCGACAATGATGCCGAAGAGCTTTTACTTTTGCAAGAAAAAGCGCGCCAGCAGGCGGCTGAAGCTTCAAAAAATGATCCGCCATCAGCTGAAGACGATGAGGAAGACGAGACCGCTGAAAAAACTTCATCATGGGCTTCACGTAAGTAGTATAAACACATTTGTTAATATGTGGGGCTCTTGAAGAAATTGATAAACCGCTCAGGTCACAGACTTGGTAATTAGTTTTTTTGTACATTGAATTCTCCACCTTTTAAGTAAAACTCTTTTGATATGTTTTTTCCAAAATGTACAAGAAAGTGCAAATTTCTAAAAAAATTCAAAAATTTTCTATTATGCCATTAGTAACTCTTATTTCAAACTCTTATGTGTTGATGATAATGTTGCAACGATTTCAATTAAACCATACAATTTTGCAGTTGCTGCCAAAATTATCGTCGGTGTGGCACTACCGTTAGTCGCACGCCTTGTATTGATTAGAAAAAATCCAAACACAAGTGAGTCTCTTCCAAACTAAATAAACAGAAAACAAAAAGTTCACATGTGTATAGCTTTCTAGTGCTGCTTGTTAACCTTTTTAAATAAATATGTATATTTTTTGGCGCCTTAAATTTGTACTAAAAAAAAACTACTATTTTGTATGCTGTACCAGTGTTCTTTTCCAAACTTCTTCTGTTAGCTGTCAGCATGACTCGTTGTTGTGACTTAACTTTTTTTTTCAATTAAATTTGTTAACCAATGTTTTAACTTATTTTTATTTCACATATCAAATTGAAATCAAAAGTAATAACTCTTAATTAATTTGCACTTTCTTTTAGGTTAAATTACCTTGTTTAGATTGTATAAATATTTGTGGCTTTTCATAATTTTTACAAATATATATTATTTTTTTGGATTTTTTTTAGTTGTTGAAACGTTATGCGCATTTTATATTTTAAGCAAATGTATGTATGCTGCAAAATTATTATGATTGTTGTGAGATGTTTTTTTTTATTAATTAATGTGTGTGAATCTCATAATATAAAAATTATTTATATATTTTTGACACATTTCCCATACGCAATTGCAATTGGTTAGATGAAGAACCTTCGCCCGAAATTCTAATGAAACGAAGATTAACTATTGCGAGTGCTGAAGATACATTCCCTGAAGATGAGACGGAGGCCCCAACACTAGAAGATGGTTTAATTGAAATTATTTCATTGTTATTCAAATGATATGACAAAAGGGGGTCAAAGCTAAGTGAAAATGCCAATGTTTATGGGTCAAATCGCATGGCTAGTACGAAAAAGAAAAATACTTTTCGAAATTTATATATATTTTCCAGCTTTTTCATTCAACTTGAAAACGTTTTTCGAAGATACCATTAATGCCATTTTCACACGATTAATGCATTGACCCTTTTTTTCTTGTCATTTGATTATACTTATAATATAGTACACTGCAGGAAACACATATAATTGAATTTTTCTTTTTAATACAAAGAATACTCCGAGGAAGAGATTGAAATCGAAGAAGAAATTGAATATGTCGAAGAAGAGGAAGAAGTCGAAGTCGATGAAAACGGCGATGTCATTAAGACAATGGGCAGTACCTACGCACCCGAATCGTTCGAGCAATTAAATGCCATGTATAAATCAAAGGACTACGATATTGAAACGCCACCACCAAAGCAACAAACCCAACACACCCAGGCGACCCAAGAGAGGAAAGTTGAATTGAACGAACTCGAACAGAACTTTAACAAAACCCAACCAATAATACAATCAACTACACAAGCATCCAAGAAAGCACCAGCCATTTTTAATGCACCACCTCCACCACCTTTAGTAGAAGCCAAAGTACAACCACTGCCAACGACCTCAACGCACGAGGAGATGTTAAAGAACTTGCCTTCTGCTCGTCCTCCAATAAATCCATCAGCAGCAGAGCCCGCTGAACATTCGCCCAACACGACGCAACGCGAACTGGATTATCCGCCCGAAGACGATGACATCGAATATGATGACGAGGACGAATACAGTGACGAAGAAGAGGAAGAAGAAGATGAGGAAGATTTACTGGACGAAGATGATGTTTCCGATGTGGATGATGCCGAATTAATGAGTAGACTGGAGGCGAAATACGGCAGACTGCCCGCCAACGAATTCGAAAGTGACGAAGATCCCGACGATCCGACGTGGACACGTAATTAATGATATGTGTTTATATCACACACACTCCAAGTCAATCCAAACCCAAATTTCATCGACACATTGATCGGCACATATATCAAACAGAATACTCATTTTTACAAAATGTGCATTTTTTAACAAGAAAAGTAGTAGTTTTTTAAAATTAATATAGTAAGTGTATTTAATTGGTTTAAGGTATAATTTAACAAATATGTTAAGGTGGAGAATGTTTTTTTTTGTGTAACGTAAATGGAATTTTCGATTAGGAGTTTTTTAAATATTTAGAGTAGCATTTTAATGTTTGTTCCTTGTATGAAATGATTAAAGTTAATTTGAATTTGTTACCCCTCATAGAAATTAAACCCAAACAACCTTCGGGTGGTGGGGTTGGTGGACCCCAGTCAAATGATGATAATGACGACGATGAGGATGATTTATTTGAACAGGAATTGCGGAGAGCTAATGAGGAAATGATGCGAGAGGTGAGATAAGATATTTTCTATTTTAATTTATTATATTTTTTTAAATTTTTATTTCATGTTGAAAATATTTGGTTAATTTTTACTTTTATTTATTTTTTAATTTTTGGTTTATTTATTATTTTTTCCTAAATATGTATGTAGCAAAGTGGGCAGTTAACAAGGAAAGTTAAACATTTGGTTCACTTTTAACTTTCACGTTGATTTTGAAGCTTCATAACTTTTAGATTCATTGTCGTTAAATTTCTTCCGTTAACCACAGTTCGTACAAATTAAAATATTAAAAATAGTGTATTTGAATTCGATATTTTATGCATTTATACAAAAATAAATAAAAATTACCAAAAAAAATACACTCCTAAAAAATATTTAAAAAAAAAAGGTTTTAGAGATATTTTTTCGAAATCGACCGAACCCTAGTAGAGAAATGTTGTACGAATAAATAATAAATTAGACATTGTAACATGTTACAAAAGTTTTTGGCACCTCTTTGAAAATTATCACCTATCGACAAATCATAAACACACCAGCGCCTTTTTTCACCATTAGAAATGGTTGTTCGTTAGCCCCATTTATTTTGGCTATTGGGTAGTTTTTTCGGTATTTTGTTGCTAGACTTTTTTCTTGGTCCCTTGAAATGATACGGCCTTATTTTTAGCTTGTTTTTGTATTATTTTGTTTTAAATTTTTATTACACATAATACAAGTAGTATTATTTATTTTTTTATTAAAATTTTTTTCCAAGAAAAGGTTACTTAATTTGTTTTTTTATATTTTTTAAATGACTTTACTTATTTATTATTATTATTATTTAAAATTTAAAAAATTTCAATTGAGTTTTTTCCACTTTTAAATTAATTTAAAATTTTTTTTATTCTTTTTTTATCTTAGTTAAATAATCACTAGAAATTAGCCACCCTTTCATAGCTTTTAATTAAAATGCGTTCATTTTTAACGTTTATTTTCTAAGTTTAAGTTACATTTTTTAATGTTTTTATTTATTGGAAATCAAAAATTAAAACAAACCATTTGAACCAATAAAATTTTAATTTCTTCTATTTGGTATTGGTGAAAACGATCTAACTTGACTATGATAATACGATTAATATTCCTAACTAGAATTTGAAATGTGTTGTGTTTGCATTTCGTTTTTGTTACTATAATTAATATATATAAATAATGGTTTATACCGTATACGGTATAATAACAATTATCTTGATATTTAATTGTCTGGGCAATGCTCAAGCCAAGACTCACCCAAAAACATGGTGTGGTCATTGCTCACCATTTACAATTAAATATTGACTTTAATTGTTTACTAATAATTTCTTTAAATCAGTGATCGAACGAAAAGGTTTCGCAGGAATACTTTGGTATACACTTAAAAATACAAGATATCAAAAGAAACATTTGAATTAAACATTGTCTATTCGACAATTTACAAATTGTTTGTAGTTCGGTCCCTGATTTAAATATTTCTGCTTGATTGAAACTAACGTGAACATTTGCTTTATTTTTACAATACTAACTAATTTTGCTCTACTACCTTTTTGTTTGTTTTTGCTGCTGCTGCTTTTGTTCTGTTCTTGAAATCACTAAAACCCAAAGAATTTTCCTGCCGCTTTGAAAGTCTTCTCACTGCTAACCCAAAAATACCCCGACAAACCGCAAACGTTCCTCGGCAAAGCAAAATCATTGGATCATCTGGCGGAACGACAACGCAGCAACCAATTGCTGAGCGAGGCTCTTGAGGCGTACAAGCGCTATTTGGCCTTTGGCGATGTGATAGCGAATGCCACCGAATATCGGGCAGCAGCTGAACGTTGCATCGAACGAATGCGATTTATGGGTGGGTAGAGAGAAAATTGGAAAAAAATACAAATAATGTTACTTATGCTTATACCAAATATAGGCAATGATATGCAAGCGGTGCCCATACATGAGCAGCTCATTGAACGTTTTAGCGATGAGCCGAATCCGAGAAATCAACTGGCGGTGACATTTCTATTGATAAATCGGTTAGTTCTGAATTTGTGTAATCCCAAAGCGGCGAATAATTAAAAAAATTTCAGCCTCTCAGATGCCAAAGCTACTCTAAGGGAAACCCTTAGTCGCTGGCCTTCGGATGGCTTCGCTCAGGTCCATTATGGCTTCGTACTCAAACAGCATGATAACGACTATGAAAATGCCATCAAATATCTCAAATACGGTATCGATTCGAAGGCCGAAGGCACCCAAGATGGTCGCTTCTTTTCCAATTTGGGCGAAGCTCTACAGCGTTTGGGACGACAGTCCGAAGCTCTCGAAGTTTATCGGCATGGTGCTGACTTGAGATTGTTTCCTTCGGTCTATCAGCGTTCCATGTACAACGAGCCCAGACTGAGGGCACAGCCATTTTGGACAAAGCAGGAAACTACATATGCAAAGTTTCTAAATAAGTTGGAACAGAATTGGTTAGCCATACGCGATGAGGGTTTAAGTGTCCTAAGTAAGAGTGGCTATTTTATGGACGAAGCGGAAAATCTACGCGACTCAGGCGATTGGCAGCAATTTGAGTTGTATGCACGCGGCCAACGGAAAAAGGAAAATTGCCAAAAGGCTCCAATCACATGCAGTCTCATTGCGGAATTCGGAGCGGCCAGTGGCTGTCGTCGTGGTCAAGTGAAATTCAGCGTTATGCATCCGGGTACGCATGTCTGGCCGCACGGTGAGATTGTAATTTCAAATATTTGAAATTAAACATTTGAAATTATGTCCAAGACAATTTGTATTTGAAAGGGGTGTAACCGCCCTTTTTTACTCAATAGTGGGTCCCACAAATTGCCGTTTGCGTGCGCACTTGGGCTTGATAGTGCCCGCCGGGACACGCTTACGAGTGGCTGACGAGGAAAGGTACTGTTTGATTAAGTTGTATATTTCAATTTTGAATTCTGGACATTTTGTATTTTTTAATTACATTATTTCTTTTTATTTTTTTTATTTCATATTTCTAGTACCTGGTCTGAAGGTAAATTCATACTATTCGATGACAGCTTTGAACATGAAGTTTGGCACAACGGCAGCAGCTTACGTTTGGTTTTAATTGTCGACATCTGGCATCCTGATTTAAGCGAACAACGACGACGTAGTTTAACACCAATTTAGTGTTTAGAGTAAACAAAATAGAAGCAAACAAACGGTTTTAAATTTTTTATAAAGTTGAAAGTTTTTTGTACCCCCTCGTTTACTTAGTATTGTTTTCATTTAGCTTTTTTTTGTTAAAATATTTCTTGCAGCTTTCTTAAATATAAAACCGATATTCAATAAGATTTTGACTCTCAAAGGTATTTTAAGATGATGTAGTAATTTTAATATTTTGTGACTTAATTAAACCAATATAATTTGTAACAATAATGTTGTTTAAAGACAATTGCCAATTACTGTACATATCTCTATAATTACTATGATGATGATGTACGTCTCACTTAGTCTATAAGCAACTGCAAACCACCTCTTTATTATTTGTTAACATATTTATTCGATTCAGTCATGTAAAGACAGTTAAGATATCATTATTATGGAAATTGTTAATTCAAAGATTTGTAAGAATAAAACTTTATAAAACTACTCACAACGTTTCTCGACTACTAAAATTCATTGACTGAGGTGAAGTGTCACTTGATAATTCGCTACTTAAACTCAATTTGTTAATAATATTAATAAGAGTTTAATGCATCAGTTATCGAGTCCTAAGCACGGAGCACACCTAAATCAAACTCACAAGTAAAAAAATTACACTGTGCGATATTCAAAACATACCAATATCAAATATTCAAATCATACCAATATCTACTTAACCCATTTCCGTCCAGAGCAAAAAAAGTTAGAATTTTAGTCAAAAAACACTCCACGTAAAATTGCAAATATGTTTGACTTCCGGTTCCGGTGTACCAGCAAACGCATCACTGGTCAGATATGGGGTCTAAATTTTCATATGTAAAAGGGTACTTTGTATGACAATTATATTGAAAAATTTCATTCATGATGTTGACGGGGGACATGAGGGGCTCATGGAGGGGCAGGGATGATATAGGGGCAACATAGGGAGGCCGTAGGGCGAAGATAGGATGGTCATGGGCGGGACAGGATGGTTATAGGTACGTATATGGAGAACTATGTGAACATAGTGGAGGTAGGGGATAAATGGGCGGCATTGGGGGACCGGTAGGTCAAAATTTCACTTTTTGTTTGCGATTCTGGCGACAGATCATTAGTGTCCGACCGAAGGTGGTTATTTCGGCCGAAGCCGAACTTCCGCTTTTTTTGATACTAAACACGATGGAGTCCACAGAAATGCTCAACCTCGTCTGGTTTTTTTTTTAAATATGACTCTAAACAAGAGCATTTTGCATATGGGGTGTAAAATTAAAAGGATTTGCCAAAGTCCTTTTAATTTTACATACTCCAAAAAGCAGACATTCAACGCGAAATTGGCAAAAAATTGTGTATAGGTTTGAAAAAATTCCATGGTTGCTAAATTCTGTAGTAGATTTTTCTTCGCAATTCTTGTGTGCAATGTTTGATTTAAAAAAAATAGAAATTGTTCACCTTTTACATAATTTGGACATTCGGCCGTACATTCCGCTTCGGCCTTAATATTGGCCGAAGCCGATTATGGACCGAATGTGAAATTTTAGGCCGAATGTGGCTGAAGCCGACTAATCGGTCGGACACTACAGATCATAGAATATTGCGCAATTGGAAAATGTGCAAATTTGAAAAATTATATTCTCATTAAAAAAGTTTGTTGTTTTATTTTTTAAAATGGTTGAAAAAGAACAATTTCTTAGGTAATTTTTCTGGTCTTAGTGGGGGCGGGGGAGTGGTAAAAAGTCTATGTATCCAATATTTCTTAGATAGATTGAACCTTAACTAACAAAATGGTATCTATGCTTTTTCCAAAAAAATGTTTTATCCATTTTTAATCTTGTGGGTGGAAATGGGTTATTATATCCTCAAAGACGTTTTGCTAATAAAATTAATATGACATAGTGAAAACCAGGCATCGTGCCAAATGACATCGCTGATGAAGGATGAAGGATATCCATTCTTTTCTATGCCAACCACTAGGGTTACCAGACGTACTCTTTCAAAGAATACAGTAGGGCGATTCATTTAAAGTAGGAGCCCCTCGGAAACGATTCAGTTGTGCAGATGAGCAGTCAAAACATATGTAATTTGACAGTTCTTTTAAGCAACTATGCGTTTTCGAGGGGTTTCTCACTGTACTCTTTTTTTGGCCCTGCTCTTTTTACTCTTACTTTTTTTTCCCGCATGCACTATTAAGTTTTATTTGACTTATGGAGTCAATAAACTATGGAACTGAACGTCTCGCCTTATATGGTTCGTTACAAGAACAAGATACTTCTAAAAATAATTTTATTTTGTCAAACAGTGTAGTTAATGTCTCAATTAATTGCGAATATTATTTAATACATATGGTTAAACAATTGTTAAAAAGTGGGTGGGGCTTACTTGTCATGCCAATTTTAATCAATCACGCTAATACGAACGCAAATCTTCTTCTCTGATTTTTCACTTATAAAGAGAGCTTTTGCTTATGAAGACGCTTTTAGTGCTTAAACGCATTTTGAATTAAACCTGATACAGTCTATTCAGTATGCGTTCAAATATTTCTTTAATTCTATTATTTTTCAAGTTGGTGAAAACTTTTGCCAACGAAGCAGAGGATCTCACAGTATGTCTACATGATTTGGGCTGCATACAAGGTACTTATATGCCAGGATATCAAAAGGATAAATTTGAAGCATTCATGGGCATACCATATGCAAAGCCTCCGATTGGTGATTTGAGATTTAAGGTAATCGCAACAAAGTTTGGAGTGTACCAAATTCCGATCTAGTATTTCGTTATTTAGAACCCGGAACCCATATCTGCTTGGCATGAAGTGCTGCAAACAATGGCTCCAAAGCCCGATTGTCTACAGAAGAACTACATTGTACCATCGTGGCCTATCAGTGGTGAAGAGGACTGCTTGTATTTGAATTTGTATCGTCCAAGTGTGAGAGAGGCGATTCTTTATATATTAAAATTTGTATAAGTGTGATTCTATCTTTTTTAGCATCGTTCTGCCACGAGTTTGCCTGTTCTATTTTATATTTATGGTGGCGGTTTCTTTACCGGCTCTGCCGATCCGGGCGTCTTGGGTCCTGAATATTTCATGGATACTGAAGAGGTTATTCTGGTAGTAGTTTCATATCGCCTGGGGCCATTTGGTGTGTACACGATTTAAAAATTTAAAAATTGTTCAACATTTTTTCTTCCTGTTACAAGGTTTCCTCAGTACAGGCGATGAAAGTATGCCTGGCAACTTCGGTCTGAAAGATCAAAATTTGGCACTCAAATGGGTTCATGCGAATATAGCCAGCTTTGGTGGCAATCCACAGTTGGTAACAATTTTCGGACACAGTGCGGGCGGCAGTGCTGTACACTTTCATATGCTGAGCCCTGCATCGAGTGGTATAAGTGCCATGCAATGATTGGATTTTTCTTTGCATTTAATTGCCCAAATGTTTCCACATAGGTTTATTTCAGCGAGGCGTGATAATGAGTGGAAATGCCATTGCGCCATATGTGGATATTTTGAAAGATCCCTACGCCCAAGCTGTCCAAATAGCTGAGTCTTCGGGTATTGCCAATGCTGTTGAGCAATCCTCTGTCGACTTGGCTGAATCACTGCGTTCTATGGATGGTCGCACTTTATTGAATGCAGGAGATTCTTTGAAATTCTGGCATCGTAATCCTTTAACAAATTTTCGCCCTATCATCGAGCAAGAGCATTGGCCAAACGCATTTTTGACAGAGCATCCGAATACTATTTTGAAATGGGGTCGCTTTACCCATGTGCCCTGGATGATGGGCTTGGTTTCCAGTTCGGGTGAAGGAGCAGCCATTGCTTTGAATATTTGGGAGTCCGACAAATTGAGACTTGAATTTAATCAAGACTTTGACAAACTCCTAACACAAATGATGGAGTTTCCCAAAGAAGCACCAAAGGAAGCGATTGAAGCGGTAATGAATATGATTTTTGAGGAATATTTTCACGGCATCCATGAACTGAATAATATTACCGTGAATGGTTTTATGGAGGTATTGGAATTCTTCGTGTTTTTTTTCATAAAATGTCCCTTTTTGATTCTAGTTATTTGGGGATGTGGCTTTCTGTTATCCTTTCTACAAGTCTATTGACTATTATATGCACTATGATGATCTTGAGCAGAATCCTCTTTATCTTTTCAAATTCGACTATTCTGGCTCGAATTCGTATTCAATGGTCTATACGGGAGGCAATTTGGAGAGATATGGTGTCGTACATTTTGACGATTTGCTGTATTTGTTCCGTTCACCTTTGATATTCCCTCGTGACTTTGAAAAGGATTCAAAAGATGCTCAAATGGTGGCGAAGTTGGTGGGCATTTATGTGGATTTTGCAAAAAATGGGTGAGTTGTTATGGAAATGGCAAGAAAACTATTCCATATTTGATAACTAATTCTTGCAGGCGTACTTTTGACAAGGTGGCACCTTGTAAGCCTGAAAGTTTCCTTACCAATGAGTCGGCTATTTGTGATTACTTGCACTTTTCCAACGTTGAAAAGGCCCAAATTGGATTTGAAAATAAATTCAATGTGAGACGTATGCATTTTTGGGAGAAAATATTGGGAAATCATGCTTAAATATAGAAAAATTAATAATTTCTTTAAGTTTTAATATATTACAAAATGTAAGGTTCTAGAAGTATGTAATCAACTTACAATGGTAAATAGCATTTAGAGATATAAAATAAATTCAAAGTTAATTGTCAATTTATGTAAATACTTTCATTTGTCAACTCACTTCATACAAATTACTTGCAGACAACTTATTGTAAATGGTTCAACACTTTTGAATTCGCAAATATTCCATTAAGCAAAATGCTCTACTCTAGCACAATTGAGTTCAGTAAATCGGACACACACGCGCATGTGACCTACTTATTATACCCCCACACTCACTGTGGCAGGGTATACTCACTTTGTCACAACGTTTGTAACGCCCATAAGGAGGCGTGTCCGGTATGGAAAAGTATATATATTCTTGATCAGTATCACCTCCTGAGTCGATTTCGCGATGTCCGTCTGTCTGTCCGTCTGTCCGTCTGTCCGTCTGTCCGTCTGTCCGTCTGTCCGTCTGTCCGTCCGCACGATAGCGGTCGCAGTTTTGGAGATATCGACTTGAAACTTTGGGTACACGTTTTTCTCGTGAATACTGAGATCAAGTTCGAGAATCAGCCAAATCGGACAAAAACTGGGCGTGGCTCCCATACACCGAAAAAAAAGGTAAACATTTTTTATTGTTGTATTCGATTGGAAATGTTTAGAAACGTATTTTTGACATGGTCCGAGGTTCCGAAGCCACATATATAAGGGTCTAAATGGGGTCTTGAGACCAATTTTTTTTTTTTTTTGTGGATTTAATTGGAAATTTTTAGAAATGGATTTTGGACATGGTCCGGGCTCCAAAACCACCTATAATTGGCTCAAAGTAGGGTCTGGAGACCACATTTTTATATGTTCGAGGTACTTCTTCCTACTGTGTGGGGGTATTTCAACTTCGGTATAGCCGAAGATAGTCCACTCTCTAGTTTTCTTTTGCAATTCAATTGGAAATGACGCGAAGAAAATCTGAGCTTATCACCTCGGTCATCCCATATATAATACGTCGAGGTGCAGTTTAAGATGAGCGAATGGGATCAAGTCAGAATCTGAAGAAAAAGAATGCATGACACATTTGGAAGGAAAAAGTTTTGTTTTCTTATTTGTTTGGTTTTGATTGTTGGTCAAGGACAGAACAGTAGAGGAAACAGCACGATATTGTGTTTAAATATAATATACACAGTGAACATTTGGGGAGGATTTAAAAAAAATATTTTAATGGGTAAAATTGTTTATATACTTTTGCATTTATATTTTTTAAGTTTCATATGAGCGATAAGATACTCAAAGGAAACTCTTGCTGTTATTTTCGACGTACGGTGATTCTCTTAAAGGTGATTCCCCCTCAACTAAGAAAATTGTCGAAATATTGATTACATTCTACTCGAGCTCGAAATATTCGATAAATACGCAGTTATTGAATTCCATATGTGATTGTTTCGATTGAAAAAAAGAAGAAAATAATTAAAATGACTTCTTAGAAAATATATCTTAAAAATAATGTCAAGCCCCCTGGTTCTCTGTTATTGTGACTTAATCCTCTATGGAACTGGGGGCCGCCTCATATCTGCGATGACTATAAGAAAGGTTATAAATTGTATGAACAATTTACTATGTTTTTCAAATAAGTCTATCAAGCGACTGTAAGAATATTAAACAAGTTGTCTATATAAGAGTGGCAATAAATTGTCTACAAAATTACTAAATATGTTTATCAAATATTTAACAAAGTTTAGTTGAAGTCGTCGGCAGCGATTTAAAGAAATTTAAACGAATTAGTTAGTAAACGAAATTTGTAGCACATTAGATATCTCTATACACTCCAACCTAACTCACAGAGATCACAATGTAATTAAGAAAAAAACGATCGAATTAATATTCGATTGAGATTCATTATCATCCGCAATTATCGGAATCCATTAAATATTCTTTATCGCCAACTGTGTGATATACTTTTACTTTCATTTATTTTCTTTTAATGGACACGTTTGTTTTACGAAATGCGTGCAATACGTTATTTATTGATAACACAAATGTCACTTTCAGCCCAACTGGTTATGTTCAAAAACAAGTATTCAACATGTAGTTAGATAGGTAAGTTGGCGCTTGAGTGGCTACTTAAAAACGTCAAAGGCGATCAAATTGAAAAATTTCGGCTAGGAATACCTTCTTCATTGTACACATTTTAGAGTGTAGCAACTCAACTACCGACGACACTATTATGTATTAACATATTCCATTTTATTGTGTGTGAACGATTAAAATAATCAGCTGAAGCTAGTATCAATAATATAATATCAGCAGAGGTAGGTACATCGATGAGTATGTGTGGTAGAATTGAAAAGCTGTGTGGCGTCTACTTAATGTTTGACTTTGTGGACGAAGATATAAGAAAGATTTTGCGCATGCAATTTCCTGTAGTAGACAACGTGAAGTCGGACCTTTCAGATGGTCCCCTGGTGGAAAATATATAATAACCAATACTAAAGTTGACCAAAAAATTCAAAAGTGGTAAATTGTTTTTAAAGATTTAAGACAAGAATTTTTGCAAACAAATACAAAACAATTTTATAAAATGCTTATTGGTTAGTTGTGTTTTAATTTTATCAACTTTTTCGTTAAGGCAAGTGTGTTAACTATACATAGAAGTGAGGTTCTTTTTCTTCAGCCAATAAGTAATATAAAATTTACCAAATTGATTGAAGAATTGTATTGGTTACAGGTGATTGAATGTAAGATGACATGGATTTGGGTTGATTTAAGTTTAGAGCAAAAGTGACTTGATTTTGGAATTTTTTGTCTCCTAGTCTCGGTCTTTTCCGCTCACCTAATTGTTTGACCAATATTTGAGTAGTAATTAGGTGAAAGTGAATTAAACAAATATAAATAAGTAAGCCCGTTGTGACTAACAATGGTTATCATTCATACCCCTCCCGCTCAATCTTTATTTATTTTTGCCAATGGTGTTTGCATTGGGATAGGTTTTGAATTTAATTTAAGTCTATTTAAAATGTAAACAAAATAATATCAATTAAAATTAACAATCGCTTGATCATTACATACATATTTACACATTGATAATACTGCATAAATCAATTAAAATTGCTGACATTTTTTCAGAATTCAGTACTTACAGCTAAAAAATATAAATAGCTGACACATGTTGGAAATATTTGCTGCTTACAGAAAAATCTTTTCAACAACTACGGCACGTGTAGTACAAATATTTAATTTGTAACAAAGGGAAGAACTACAAAAAATATATATATATATACATTTCTCATACACAAGCACTTAAGTACTTAGTAGGTACTTTGAAAATGTTGGTCAAACAAAACCAAAAAATTTAAATCTGAGATTAAGATGATTATAAAAGTCACTACAATTGTTTGGAAGATTCACACTCAAGGGTCATCACTAGTAAGTGACCTCCCTCCATGGAACAAATACGATTGAAATAAGTTTTTATAATGGGGGATACCTGCTAATGATTTTTATTAGAAAAATGTTTACAGTTATTACATAGGTCATTAAAAGAACAGATGAAGAATAAGGCCGAAAAGTGCAGAAATCCAAAATCATATTACTTGTGTTTCTACTCCATAACAAAGTTCCATCTTAACTTTAGTACTCTACTAAGTTGACAGATAATACACTGAATCTGTAAACTTAGTAGAGTCGCTGGATTAGCGCGAATCTCAGTCGGCGGTCCTAATAAATTAAAATAAACACCATCTCCGATGCATGTGAATAAATATAGCAATGAGTGACAATCACAAATCAATGACAAGTCTTGTCACCACTTAGAGAGAGAGAGAGAGAGAGAGAGAGAGAGAGAGAGAGAGAGAGAGAGAGAAGACTTATCACTGATTTATCGTGACAATGATATTGCTAGAATAAGACTGTTAGTATGATTTTTATCTTGACGATAGTCAAGACGATTTTAATACTAATCTTTGTAAGTTTGAATATTTTTATCAACCAACTCTACTATTCTCTACTGCCAAAAATATAAATGGGAATTTACTAATCTCCACCTTTTCTTGTCCCATCTTTTCAACTCAGCTCTTTCTTGTACAATGCACTTGTATATTTAATATATTAATTGAACCAAGCACAACCTTCATTACTCAAAATAAAAACCGCTTTATTGTCAAAATGTATATCTATATAGGCCGAAGAACTACGTACAAAATTTAGGTTTTAATTGTTATGTCTAGAGTCGAGACAGATGTAGGGTAGATCAAAAGTTAGCTTGCCGGAAATGCAATTTTTCATTATACAATATGTGGCATGTGCCAGACATTATGGCATTTGAAAAAGCACGGAGACAAATTAGGTTATTTATTAAAAAACAGTTATTTTTAGAAAAAAAAAGTTTTACTTACACAATTTACCTGATCCAATGTTTAACAAAAATCCAGTTAAGGTATTTTCTTATTTGCTATATTCAGGCTAGGAAACAAACTACATATATCCTCACACCTCGCACATACGTTGGAGTTAATCTGCTGCCGAATTAATTTAAATAAATTATTTCACTGTGTTATGCTAGTTTGAGCGAGACATGCTGGGCGAATATGTATGTAGTAGTGAACGTGAAATAAATATTATTGTGGCTGTTGCCATTTCGATTTTTGTTTTAAGAATAAAATCGTTTAGTTAAGGTCTGTGATCGTCAGACGTGTTTCGATTTTTAGCGGCAACGGAAGCTTACGGAAGTATTTCTATATAGAGCCGATGATCAACATTAAAAGGGTTAAGTGATTTATTGAAATAAAGAAAATGGTTTTTTAAAACAACATATAAAAACTTAAAATAAAAATTTCTAAAGTTTAACGTTGAATTTCGTGCAGAAAAGGAAAATACAGGGGTGTGAAAAAAGTGTACCCACAAAAATAACATTACCCGACAGGCAAAAAAAACTGTGTTAACAACAACAATGTTAACACAGTTTAGGTTCCACTTTGTACTCCCCTCAAGGTATTTCCTACTACTATTGTAAGAAATCTACTCCTAAAACTTGTATGTGAATAAAACTACGATGCAAAACTACTCGTCTTTCTTCGAATCACCTAAATTCAAATCGAATATCTACTGCTTTTGTTGTGGCAAAAAGTGAGATCCTTCCTGCCAGTGTTCAATATTATGACCATCTGTGTTTTTTTTTGTCAGGCGTGTTTTGCAGTGGTTTCCTAATCGTTTCGTTGGAGTTTCTAATTGAACTCCATCCTCAACTTGCTCATGTATTTTCATTTCCTTGTATGGATATGCCAGTGCCAAGCATGAAGTACTCATTTGCAATTCGGAAAATTTCATTGTCATTAGGCATTTAGTTTTGCTCTCATATTTTTATACCCTACACACTAGTGTCCAAGGATATATTGTTTTTGTCACACCGTTTATAACGCCCATAAGGAGGTTATCGGTCGATTTGGCCATGTTCGTCTGTCCGTCTGTCTGTCATTTCGCACGATAACTGTCGTAGCTTTTGAGCTATCGATCCCAAATTTTGGCATTCCTCTTTTTTTGGCGAATGGTTGGACGGTATTGAAAATGGGCAACATCAGATAACAACCACGCCTATCTTCCATACGAAATGGCCGCCAAATTTGTATTATTTTCGTTTATCTTGAGAAATACTGAACCGATTTGGACGCGGTTCTTCGCATTGGTTTGGAAATGAGGTCGGGAACGAAATGGGAATGGATTTGGACCGGAACATAATGGAATTGGAACAACATTTTTAAATGGATCAGGAAATTAAATATATCGATAAATATTGGAAAATTATCGATAAAATATCTATAAATTATAGAAAAATTATCGACAAAAATCGATAAAATTTTGAAAAAATATTTATTAAATATCGGAAAATTTTCGATAAAATATCGATAAATCCTTATATCTCCCATACAAAATGACCGACACATTTGTATTATTTTCGTTTATTTTGAGAAATACTGAACCGATTTGGACGCGGTTTTTTGCATTGGGTTGGAAATCAGGTCGAGAACGAAATGGGAATGAAACTGGAACGAAATGGAATTGGAACAAAATTGTAAAATGAATAGGGAATAAAGTCGAAATGGAAACTTTCGACAATCAATCGAAAAATTTCGATAAAATATCGAAAAATATCGAAAATCTATCGATAAAATACCGCATACCGATTTTCGATAAAATTACTAACACATGGTCTCAGAATGTATTTTAAATTATTTTCTTAAGTATAAATTGTACGGCAGCATACTAGTCTAACTATGTTATTTTTTTAGGCTAATTCCATCACAACAAAAAAGCAAATTACGAATATGTCTTTCCGATTCGTCACAGAATGACCCAATAATATTAAAGCGATTTTACTTATGAAAATTCTTTAAAAGAAATTAAATTTAAAATTATTTTCAGTGCCTAATTCTATCACCAGACGAAGTTTAAATTAAATTGAATGTCCAGATAATAGAAATGGCCGGATCACAAAAAAATGCCATTAAGTCAAACAATAAATTTCGGCATGATTATTAATTTGAATGAGACAATTAATAACTAATAGTTACTAATAACAAATACAAAATATATAAATAGCATAAAAATCCCCAATACATTTCGGAATAAATAAATCAAAACTTTATGCAAATCGGCAGCGACCCAGACAACAAATTAAAATAATATTATAATTAAAAATTTAAAAAAATGTATTTATTTTTTACAATTTTTTTTTTAAATTTATTTTTTTTTGGGATTTGCAGATCGTTGTAGGAGACCTTTAGTCGGCACAATCGAAAGCGCAACAACAATGGCAGCAGTTTCACTTGTTCTGCTGTGGCTTCTTTCGTTGGTCATAGAGTCAATAGACAGCTTGACGCCAACAATATCATTATCGTCACCAGTGGTGAAACCAGGGGAAACGTTAACCGTACCGATGGTGTGTGCCTATCATGTGGGCTGTATGCAGGGCAAATATATGCCAGGATATCAAACCGATAAATTCGAGGCATTTCTGGGAGTGCCCTATGCCCTGCCGCCAGTGGGAGAGTTACGATTTAGTGTGAGTACATAATCCTCACATATGACAAGAGTCACAAAAGATAATGTTTCGTTTGTTTAGAATCCAAAAGCATACCCCAAGTGGTCCGTACTCCTGAATGCCACCACAGCGAGGCCAGACTGCATGCAAAAGAATTATTTATTGAAGAGTCCAAGGGTCGAAGGTGTTGAAGATTGCTTGTATTTGAATGTTTATCGACCGGTGAGTGTTAACACTATCTCTAGAAACATTTTTAGATACGTTAGTGTTGAAACTCTTTTCATATTTTTTTAGGTAGAGCGCCCGGGCCAACAATTACCTGTGATGGTTTATATACATGGTGGCGGCTGGTTCACTGGCTCCGCAAGTCCCGATTTTCATGGGCCAGAATATTTTATGGATACCAAGGAAGTGATTCTAGTGACATTTGCCTATAGACTGGGAGCCTTAGGTGGGTATGAAGTAAGATATTTGAGTATAATTTTGAGTCTCTCATCGTTGGAAAAAAATAGGATTTCTCTCCACCAACGACATCAATATGCCCGGCAATTTCGGTTTGAAGGATCAAAATCTTGCCTTACGTTGGGTGCAAAAAAACATTGTCGCCTTCGGAGGCGATCCGAAAAGAGTAACCCTATTTGGACAAAGTGCTGGTGCGGTATCGGCTCACATGCACGTATTGAGCAGGCAATCGGAGGGACTCTTTCGTGGCATCATTGCCCTCAGTGGTACAGCCAATACCCCATTCGCTATAACCACAGATCCCCTGCAACAGGCACGAAAGACCGCAGAATTGTGCAACATCTCCGATGCCTTTGACTTGAGTACACCCAAACTGTCTCGAGCTCTGCGCAGCATTGATGCGGAAATTTTGGTCAATTCTGGAGATGGTCTCAAGTACTGGGATGTTGATCATTTGACCAATTTTCGTCCTGTGGTGGAGCACAGCGACGACAGAGAAGCCTTTCTCACGCAGCATCCCAAAGAGATTTTAGCTTTGGGCAATTACAACGCAGTACCCTGGATGATGGGAGGAGTACCACAAGAGGGCGCCGTGCGTGCTTTGGCCATATTGGAAAACAATAAACTAAAAGACAATTTTAATGAACATTTTGATGAACTACTGGAGAAGTTGATGGACTTTCCCGAAAAATTCAATCGCGCGCAATTGAACTCGAAAATGAAACGCATTAAGGAGGAATACCTTCAGGGAGACAATGCGCTGAATAATAACACAGCCCAAGGTTTTCTAGATGTGAGCTAGTTTAAGTGAAGAATACTAAAAATTTAAATGTTCAATACTTTTATTTCCTTCCAGATTATAACAGACCGTGGCTTCCATCAACCATTCTACAATGTTGTTCAGAATTACGTGAACACCATCAATACGAAAAAGTATCCCATTTACCTGGCCAATTTCAACTATAAAGGCTCCCATACTTTTGCTCACATTTTCTCGGGTCATGTGCATAGTCGCGACTACGGTGTGGTCCACTGTGACGATTTAATTTATTTATTTCGTTCGATATTATTTGCGGATTTCAATAAAAACTCCACACATGCCGCAGTTGTGCAGGCTTTTGTGGGGAACTTGGTGCATTTTGCTAAATTTGGGTAAGTTTCCAACGAGTTTCGGTTTAATTTTTATTACTTATTCTAATTGGATTTTTATTTAGAAAACCAAAAAATAGCGACTTACTCAAGCCGTGTGATAAATACTCATTCAATGCTAGCTCGGAAACGATCTGTGACTATCAAGAGTTTACGAATTTGGCGCCAAATTCATTTCAAATTAAGACTGATAATAAATTTAATGTAAGACGTATGCAAATGTGGAACGATATTATGGAGGAGAGGGATGACTTTATCTTAAGTACGTCAGTCCCAAGCAGTTCTTCTGTACCTAGTGTTGAAGAGTAGTTTGGGTCTTTCACCGAGAAATTAAGTCGGTTGCTTGTATACGATATTTATTTAGGTAAACATATACTGCATTTACTTTAAGACTTTATAAAATAAGAAAATATTAATAGAATTAAATGTATAAGTGTAAAATATGAAAAACCTTTTAAGAAACTAATTCACTAAACTTTTCTAATTTTGTAAATTTTTTAGGGGTATTCATAATGTGTTATACATTGTCATTAAATTTTATTTTATTTTTTTTACTTTCTCATCTTTTTTTAATTGTAAAACTTTGATTTTCCTTTCTTTTTCTGGCAATTAGTTGATACAACGAAATGACTTTCGACTTATGATTTTATGAGACATTGTCAACTCACTTATTATGGTGTTCATATCTCCTTGTGATTTAAGAAATGTTGTCAAATATCTGAGTTCAGTACTCAATGGCTGAGAATGAAACAATTCATGAGACTTTGAAATTGTGTTTTGAGTATTTATTTATTTAGTTTAGTATTATTATGATTATACGAGTAAATCAGAAAGTACAAAACTTATGTATTTATTCGATGGATTTATAAAATAGTAAAATCAATCGTTCAGATTCAGGCTCACTGGAAAAGTGTGAAGCTTAAATCCGCTAATTTCTTGATCCAAGATTTTATTAAATTG
Organism: Heteromyza rotundicornis; assembly: GCA_951394025.1. Taxonomy (NCBI): domain Eukaryota; kingdom Metazoa; phylum Arthropoda; class Insecta; order Diptera; family Heleomyzidae; genus Heteromyza; species Heteromyza rotundicornis. The sequence continues at coordinate 19,864,759 of OX596011.1, read as the reverse complement.
TTTTCAAAGCTGCAAAAGATTTAAATTGACTGTCATCAAGTTAATAAAGAATTGACATGCTGGGGTGAAAAACCCCGAAGTGACGTAAGCCTTATGTAATAATTTAAAATTATTACCACAAAGTTAAATGATCACGTCATTACCTCAAATAAATATAAAATTGACACTGAGCATATTTCCCGCTTCTACTATTATTTCAGTTATTTGACTTCAGTGATTATTAAGTTCAGTCTGAGGAAAATCGCAATTACATCACTCCTAAATGGTAAAAATACGCTCCAAAATTTCTCTATCAGTCAATATCTATTTCATCGATACGCCCTCGAACGCGATTCCTCTTCTTCGGCTTCTTAGTCGGTGTGGGTAGAAAACTTTCCAGAAATTCGATGGTATTCCGAATCGTATCCGAACTCACATTGCCTATGTAATTTTTGTCAAAATAAACGACCGGTACTTTGGAATCCTCGCAGTTGCATTCTTTATACCGTTCCACTTCGAGGTTAATCGGGGTGGTCACATAGGCTGAGTGTATAGAAATAGTGAAAACAGAATGAACTCTAACTATTTTATGGACCTACCGAAAATAGGGCGAAAGCATTCTTTGATTGCGATCCACTTCTGACAGAACTGTTTGATGTAACTGTCGTTCCGACTGAATATAGTCTTGGCTGCCGAATCGACACGCCCTTGCATCATGGGCGGTATAAAAGGCCATTTACCTTTGGCCGCAAAGAAGCAAACAATGTCTAAAAAAATATTCAAATTAGTGTATATAAAGAATATTCGGAACTTTAATCGACACTTTTATAGGCAAACCAAATACTTGAAGTACTCACAAGGCACATTGAACAAATGAAAGAAACTTCTGGTCTGCTCCAATATTTTCGCGGCATGTATGCCACTGCTGTGTTTCGGCAGTTTATTGTTCCTATTTCTGTCAGCCTCACTCAAACCGAAGGGTATCTCATCAATTCGTACACTCTTCATGTAGGCCTCGGTCAACAGCATTTGATATACTAATATCAACAGAAATATGGGCATTACCCACCATTTCAGTTTGTGTTTAAGCGTCGTCATCACTCTTTGCTTGGCCAGTGTCGAAATACAACTGAAACTAATCCTTGCGTACGAGTCCTTTGGGATACCGCAACATTTTTATTGATTTTAATTACAAAATGCAATAAAAAAAAAGGTAAACACAAAAACAGGGAAACTCACTAAGCTAAATGACAAATTTGCATGTCTGGCGGTTTTTTTTCATAATGGTCGCCATCATAATTAACTGAAAGGGCGCGAAGGACAGTCATATTCTGGAATTGTGTGGGAAAATTGAAGAATAGGACATTGAACTTATTTAGGTGGTGTGGCAAAGCGCTATAAGTGTGGTGAAATAAGTAATGTTGTTGCTCATACGCCTAGTACATTCAGCTTAAAGGTTGGTTCCAGCTCTCAAGTACAGTGATATTCCTCTGTACGGACAGACCTTATAACCGGACAGCTTCCTTATAACCGGACAGCTTCAATAACAAATTTTATGGACACTGCCATTTTTCCATTTTTCCATACAAATATCATTCCAATAATTGATGATCACTTGGCTGCAATTCAAACCATTTTTATTAAATACACCTCCACCCCCCCAATAAGCGGACATCTCCAATAACCGGGCAAAAACACTGCGACGGTGAGGTTATGAGGGATTTCACTGTAATGCCATACTTCATGTGAAAAAAATTGACAAAGTGGTACTCATGTAAACTACTTACATGCGATTTCTTAAGTTGGGTTCATCAGGGTGTACCTACTGCAAGACGCGATTTATTTAATGTTAACAATGTAGCGTTTGAATTATTTTTATATTAATTTAAATTCACTAATTTACATTCATTAGATGTAATTCGACAATCTTGTTATTTTATGTTTACAACATATCCATCAAGTTCAAGTCTTTCACTTTTCTTTCATGGAAACGTGGGAAAAAGGACTCGCACTATATTTCGATATATTTCATGTGTTAGGACCTTTGTGCTGCCTATTTTACTTAGCATAATTACATCCTTTTACAAGAAGGTAGATATCTGATGATTCTGATGGCCAGTCTCTAGCTGGAATAAAATCTTGTTGAAAGCAGTAATACTCGCTTCCGTACAAATCTTAATCTGCATGTAAATATAAGCTAACCAATTTTTATAAGAAGTTAGATGTGTTTTTTAATTTTAAAAACTAATTGGAGTTGTTGAACCATTTTGTTTCAATTACTTTGGGCAGAAATGATAAGATGATGATCCTATAAGTTCGTAAGTAATGGTATCTTATGCATTCACGTCTCATCGTGTTCCTACAAGTATATAGCATATTTTTTGCATTTGTGTCTTTTATTTCGATAACATTTAATATAGAAAACAAATTAATTAAAATAAGTATTAATTTTTTATTTTAATTTTCTCCACATTCTAGAACTTAGTAAATGCAGATATTAAAAATAAGGCACCTTTTCGATTGGCTTAAAAAACAGGAACACTACCATGTTCTTTTTTTAAATTACAATTATTTAAAATACTAACTAAACTAACAATATTAATAATAATAATACTATGAAACATTTGCCTACTTCGCCCCAATTCGAACATTTTTATTTGGTAGTTGCTGTATGACAAATTTGAGCCTACTTGGAATTAAAGTGAATCGAAAAAAAAACTATTTTGCAAGTGCACATGTTTGCAGGCTTTTACTGACCTACGCAATTACAAAAATATAATAAAATAAATTAAGTGAATTATTTACAATTTATTTAAAATATAGGTACTTAATAGCTTAATTGTCACGCAGGATCACAGTGCAGCAGCTCATCGTCGGGACGATTGTTGATGGCATTTTTTGGTGAAATCACAAAAGGTTTGCGAATCTGGGCAGCCTTTTTTCGTTTCGCCAATCGTTTTCGGCGACGACGATACACGCAGTAAATAACCACTGAGAATTGAAAAGAAAATGTTAGCATTTGTTCTTTTAGACTTAATTTTTGTGAATGAGCTACTTACGTAATACCACAGCTATGAAGCCGCCAAAGCATCCAGCCACAAACAGCCATATGCTTCGCACCTCTGCCATTGTGGCGCTGGTCTTGCAACTCTGAAACGTCTCCGAGTTGATTGTTTGGTTGTAGGGCAGTGGACAAACTTTGACATCGAGTGTTTCTGTAATTGAATTTTAATCGGTCGCACCTAAAGGATTGCTTTAAGTATAGCTTACCTATACAAACTGGCACATATTTCGTATTTACACTGGACTGTCTCAAGTGATTATTGACTTGTTGGCACGAGCAGGTGGATAGCGCTGATTTTGTCAGATCGATGCTTTTCAAGTTGCACATATTGGCAAATTTACTTAAGGTGAATTCAGTGAGCGGATTCGAAGAAGCATTTACATGCCAGAGACCTACAAGTTTAACGAAAAAACAGTTCAAATTCATAGCACGGTTGAAAGCGAAGTAAAGTTATGAGTCTATCGATTTTAAAAAGTGGTTTTACTACACGTACACTTTTTTTAAACAGGGCACAAACTGTATGCAAATCAGTGGACTCAAATACATTATTAAATTTAAAATCGGATCAAAAACGCTACTAGTCTAATACCTAAAATAAGTGAGTAAGTTCAAAGCTGGGCATTAACTAGTTAATTAGGTAATAGTTAATTAACGAAGTTCAATTTTTGGTTAACTTTTAACGTTTCAGTTAATTTCGAAAACCATTAACTTTTTCATTTAGTTAAGTTAAATTTCTTCGATTAACTAGCATTAGTTAACTTTGAAACTTATTATATGTAAAAAAAAAAGTAAAATTTAGGAATTTATACTATTTTTGAACTGATACATTTAATTTAAAAATGTTTTCACAAAACAATTAAATACGCCGTTATATTTCGAAGTATTTTATATATTATTTTTATGTATGAATGGACCATTCTAAACACAATGGCGTTCTGAGCCATCACATGAGGTTTATATCGTCGGGATGTTTACATCGTATTTTCCATTTCTCAAATTTCTCAAAATGGCGAAAAACTGAGAACGCCATTGTGGCCTGTGATATTTGTTCTTAACCAAACTTCATTCGTTTCATTTAATATTCTAATAAAATTTGTACGCCTTTATATGAATATAAGTAAATTGTTGCATACACGAAATATCGCTTTTGATAAACATTTTTATCATTTTTTAAAGCAAATTTGCTTTGAGTAAGTTTCAGTCGGTCACTACGCAAAGTATTACAATATTTAGATGAAATCTTGATATTTCGATGGCCATTTTGAATCCGGTGTCTGGAATTAACGACCTCAAAAACTCTTCTATACTAAGTTTGGTACTATTTCAGCCATATTTTGCCCATTTGCAATACCAACACAGGATAAATCCTTCAACCGTGCTCACCAATCTGAAGGACCGAGAGACAGACGGACATTGCCATGTTTTGGTGATTTGCTGTTCAAGAATATATATATTCTATATAAAGTAAATAAAGCAAATGCAGACGTACAATCAACCATAATACCAGATACTGCGTCGTAGCGATTGTTGGTTCCACGACCGAATATTATAATTTTTGAGTTGGCTGAAAAATATAAACCAAACGATGCCCCAATTTTCTAATATTTCGTATCACATCGTTGCTAAGACTTAAAATTAATGCTCGCTTTAAGGTACATACAAGTATAAGTTCAAAATGTAATTACTTACTCGGCAGTATACCCAAGTCGGGTAAGTCTTCCAGACCACAATCGGCCACATTTAAATATTCTAAAGGAGCATTTATTGGTGTGTCGAGAGCCTGTAGTGATTATGCATTAGTTTGATTGGAAATCTGACCTTCCTTGTCATACATACCTCCAAATCTCTTTCTAAATTAATCAACTCATTACTATCCACATACAAGTTGCGCAGCGATGGCAGTTGAAATATTTCCAATGGTATTGTCATGAGTGCATTATTCGACAGATCGATCTCCTAAAATATGTACGAGTAGATGGAAAATATTAAATTTAAAATTACACTTAATTGCCTTCATTCAATTGGCGCGAGGTGCGAAACTAATTTGTCAACTGGTTGCTGTTTGCTTTGTCATTTTGTCAATTCAATCGAAACGGTACTTGTGTTTAATTGCTTAAACAGTTGATCAAATTTAATGCTATCTGCTATTTGCTAAATTTGATTTCACCTGTCAATATAATTACATACCTGCAACGATGTGAGATGTTCGAATGTGCCCGGCTCCACAAACTGTATCATATTCTCATAGAGTAGCAGGAACTTTACACTTTTGTATTGTTGAAATGAGATGCGTTTCAGCTTTTTAATGCGATTGAATGATAGATCTAAAACCTGGAAAGTAGAAAGAGAAAAAAGAACATTAGTTGCTAAAAAATATACAATCTATCGATATTTGGTATTAGTATCAGTCGACTAATCACTGCTTATAGATGTTATACGGAAAAATGTCTACTGGCAATTAGTCACGCCTTTAAAGTATCTAAGAACGTAGAGTGTTCTGAAAGGCTACTCGTATTACAAAAAATTATACATAATTTGCACTAAAACACACACTGAAGTGTATTGTAAGTGCAATTTGCACACACTTAAATATGCTACAAGCAGCGTGCTCTATGGCGACTTCTTTATTCATTAATTAAGTTCAATTGAGTTTCGTTTTGGTTGCGGTGACAGACAGTGGCTCTTGTTGGAAACGCATTTATTTGTGAATTTATTTCCACTGACAACCAAGCCTCCACAATCCGAAGTATATGCAGCCATGTTCTGAGAATAAAATTTAGGCTTATTGAAATAAATTGACCTTTTAACTCGGGTTTATGCATTTTGAAGAATTTTTGTGATATTTGCCGCAATGATGCAAATGCAATGCGACATTTGCCTAACTTGTTCAATATATTATGGAAATTTCATATGTATAGGATTGCAAATAATGTATTCCATGGTGACTGGTTATGTTACTTGTTGTTATTCTGTTTAATTGCATTTTTCTCCAACTCACCTCCACCGACGTCTTCAGATATTGCGGCACCTCCTTCAAATTCATATCGTAACAGCGGATTTTCAATAATTTCTCCACACGCAAATATTTGCACTTGCGTTCCTCCTGACCGACAAAACCGAATGCCAACATTTGGCCAAAGATTATGAGAAATGAAATTTGCAATATCACCGAACGCAGATCCATTCTGAAAACAGAAATTAAAGGAATATGAATAAAAAGGAATTGAATGAAAATGAAATCTTTTATATTATTTCGATGGGATTTTTTTTGAGTTTATGAATCAGTTTTTGTTATTTGATATCCTTTAAATATTGTTTGATTTCGGACAAGTTATTTTTTTTGTTTTGGAGCTTTTATGCAGGTCTGTATGTTTTTCCGTTGAATGGATTCGCAATACGAAGAAATTAAATGTGGACGGAATTTTTGTTTTATTTTTATGAAAAACTTTGATTGCACAATATTGAATGGACTTTATCGTTGATATTAATATTTATTTGAATTTATTCATTTGATATCTGCTATTTTTTGTCCCCTGAGACGATAGGTCACAACAGTAAAGCACAATTTTTTTGTATCCTTTTAACGTTCCTATTCTTCTATTCTTTAACAAACGACTTTATAATAAAATAAATTTTATATAAATACAATTTCAGCTGCAAAATATTACCAACTTATTTATTCGTTACTTACTCAATCGCAATTGAGGCTAGGGTTAGACGATCAACATCGTTCTTTTTGTGACTGCATTTTCTAACATAGAAAATATTTCCAAACGAAATTTCACGTAATTGTGATTGTGCCCATATAACCATGAGGTGTTCTTCCCGCCCGTTGTCGGATTTGTATGAACTTGACTGCATTTTCTAACAGATTGTCTCGTTGACATTTTAACTAGGTAAGCAATTTGTGTTTTGATACATGTACGTGTGCTCACCGTTGGAGGAGTGATTGTAATTTGATGTGGCCACTTTTTTGTTTTGTTTATTGGAACAATACAAAAATAAACCTAATAGCGGTGATGTGCTTGATTGAGTATAGAGGCAACACTGAGCCACCCTCTCCCGTTGATTCATAATAGACTGGCATTGATCTTGCAATTTGTTAATTTGAGAATTAATTACATTTCAATGTGGAAGAAAGGGGAAAACTATTTGGCACATACTTAAATCTGAATATAATGAATATCAGTTTCCATATCACGAAAACGTTAATTTTTCGAATGAAATTTACGTTGTTAATTTTTGTTGGTGAATTTATTTCTTACCCAGCAAGCATTTAGATTTGATATCGACTCGAGAACGACTCGGTATCAAAGGTTTTTCTCTAATGTCTAACGTTTGAAACTGAGTCGATACCGACTCGAGAATCATAGCTTTCTCAATAAAAAGGGGAGTTAGTTCTCGATTCGAGGAAAGGGTTAGTTCTCGAGTCGGTTTCAAACGTAAATTCCCAAATCTTCAAATAAAAAGAGTGAAACGTGAATAAATTAATTTTAAAATTGTATTTTTGTTTTTATTGCATATTTGATAATTAGACATAATTTTTTTACACTAAACAAAAAAAAGGTACAGATTAAATATTAAAAAATTAGTTATTATTTTTTAATAATTAACTAATTATTGTAACAGCTAATTTTTTTTAAAAAAGCAAACGAATTTGATTTTAAATGAATTGAATTGAACGAAGTCACTTCTGTTTGTTTGGAACGTATTCCTTCTTCTTCAAAAATCTGCCTTTGGCATTCTGAAAGAAATTTATTGATATTCTTTCGAATGTGCTGTCGACCTTTGAAAACGAGTCGAGAATCACATTAGTTATCGACTCGAGAAATATGGGTTTTCTCAAACGTTTGAGACTGTGTTTGCCGGGTACCTACCACAGCAGGTACAAAATTATACTTTCTCATATGAAACTGTTCAACGATATGAAAAATCGGAGCTTTCCAGTGTTTAACTAGCAATACTTCACCTTTCCGCTGGCAGCATTCAATATTAACTAAATTTTTTAACATTGCCACAGATATGTTTACACTTTGTGTATAATTTCTTCATTTACCGAAAATTTCGATTTCCGCTTCGTAAAATATATTTTTACTTTCGGTTCGGGCTCTTTTCGACAATGAAAAATTTCACACATCTTCCTTAAATTATACTTAAATTTTAATGAAGTATAAAAATGCACAAACAAACTTTTTTTATTAACTTTTTCCTATTAAATTTTAAAATAAAAACTAACAGCCAGAGCATTTTTTGAAGCGAAAGAAAGGGGTTGTATGTGTGACCGGGTAGGCAACTTTAAAATGTCTTTTACGACTTTGACTTCAAAAGAAAGTCTAATTTTAGCTGCAGTTTTAATGAAGCGAGAATTTTACAAATTTGGCGACAAAATACTACATAAAAACTTCTGTTAGTTAGCAAGCCATTTCGTGCATACAAAGTGATCAGATTTATTTTAATACAAATATTGTTTTTAGTTTATGTGTTTACTTTCCAGTTGTGAAAGATAACGCAACTGTGGCGAAAGCTTAAATTTTGATACTTTTGATATTATTTTAAAAATGTTTTGGTACTTTCATGCAAAATATGGCGACAATACTGATCCACAGCGTTATCATAAATTATCATTTGACATTCCAGTTTGTATGAAAAACTCAATGACAAATAATAATTAATGATAAATTCCCCTTTGTGACTCTATACATGATGTATTGTGAATACCCTTAGATATTTCATCCAAAAATTATAAATTAAAAAAATAGTAAAAAAGTAAAAAGCTACTATCGTGTGGACAGACAGACGGGCATGGCCAAATCGGTGCAGTTTTCTGTGCTAATCAAGAATATATATAGACCTTCTTTACCGGCCACGCCTCCTTATTATTCTCTTGAAGGTCAATCTAAAAGTTAAAATATCAAAGAATTTAATTTGTGTATCTCTCCGACCATTTTCATTCATTTGACAACTCTTCTGGAGAAGACAAGTGCCTGGCGTCATTCGAAAATACCTTATCACTAAAAAATGTGTAGATTTATATCTTAAAGTTTTGTCTCGCTGACATACTCACATATATACGAGTATGTGGACATACGTCAGCTCTTGTTATCATTTGAAGCTATACCACAATGTGCTAAAAAATCACCACGTCCATTTGGGTTAATTTAATGACTGGAAATCTTTTTCGCAATTTAACCTAATTCGCAGCAATTCTGTAGCTCGTATTACAAAACATAGCACATTTTTCAATTAGCAATTTGTTTTTCGATTTTTGTAATTTTAATTTTTATTTTTTATGAGTTTAGAATTGGCTTTCCATTGTAATATTAGGAGCAGTTGTGTTTTGTATTTTTGTACTGTGTTTCCAAGTATATTCATGTTCGAATGTATGAATGTGCTCACTGCAGATTGGCATACGTTTTCACTTTCAATCATGCCGATTGCATGCGTTCAGTTGTGCAGTAAACTTGGCTAATTGATAACTTGGCTAATAATAACATAAAACTTTACAACAAGTTTGCTAGTTGCATTGCGTGACGCTTATTTTGTTTTAGGAAATGTCTGTCATCCTCATTTTGTTTTTTTTTCTGATGAGAAGGGTGACTGTGGCCATTCTACACAATGATAACATAGATTTTCGAATTTTTAAATTCATGACTAATTTAATACTAAGTAACTAGTATAATTTGATTTTCCTACTGAATGTCTCATAACTACTACGGCTGGGCATATTGTATCTTTTTTCTGTTATCACTATAACAGCAAAGTAGTATTTTTAATAAAATAAAATAATACTTTTGATATTAAAAATTTCTGTTGAAATCATGTTGACTAATTGCTGTAATTTGTTGATTCCATTTAAGCGTGATTATTATATTTGTTATATGCCATAGCTTTTATCATACAAGGAAGAAATATATACATATTATATACTTTATAGTAGTAGTGTTTCTAGAAGTCGGCAAAAAATCAAACATTGTAGTTAATTTTTTATAGGCGACTTTTGCACTTTATACTGAAAAATTTCCATCGGTTAGCCATAAGTATAATATTAGATTCAATCCGAAAAATATCTGAAATTATCACATGCATAAACGGTCTTCCTTGGTGCATAGACTAAAGACAAGTTTGAAATATCAGCAATATTAACCGATTTTACATTAAGAATTTAGTTCACCAAATCAAAGAGAAAAATGTTAAACAAATAATGTTAAATAGGTGATAATGTTACAAAGCCTTTTAACTGTAATTTACAGGTATAATTAGAAGCTTAAAAATATTGTTTATTGTACTTATAAAATAATTTGTATACATACAGTGGCGGACAGATAATTAGGGACAGTCTAATTTAGTCATTTTGAATGATATACAAAATTTTAAGAATATTAACTTGGGTAGCATTGGAGCCTGTTTGAATAAGTAGAAGGATACATAAATCCATTACGTACCTATCGAAAAAATGTCTGTTTAAATTTTACCTACTTTTCGACCTGGAGGTTATATTTATAACTGCCCTTTTAGAAAAATTTGGCTCTAGAGACTGTACACCCAGAGAAAAAACAACCTAAAATCAAAAATAACCACCTTAAAACAAGTAGAAACGTTAATGAAAGTCTGGTAAAGTTGGAAATTTTAGAAGCAACTACGAACAAACTTGTTTTCAATTTAAAACTTAAATTCAAAAATAAACAAACTTATTTCAATGTTGTTTTCCGATTATTTCAAAAATTTTCCAATTTATATTAAGTTTGCCAGACTTTGATTTAAAATCGTTCAACTTTGTTTCAACGTTGACAATAGTTATTTTAAGTATTTTTCACTTTATTTCAACTTTTCAACTTTGTTTCAACGTTGACAATAGTTATTTTTAGTATTTTTCTCTTTATTTCAAAGTTGTTTTCATTAAGTTGAGAAAATAAAGGAGTAAATACGATCGTACTTGATTTTACTATGTTTTTTTTTCGGAGTGTAGCTTTATGGAATATACATTTTTAATTACAGCTACCTGGTTAAAAAAAATTCGGCTGAATAATCTTTTGCTATGATCTCACAGAATATATGTAAATATATGTGCAATTGCAGCTTTATAGGCCCATTGGTTGCTTCAGGAGAGCCTACTATAAATGCCACCCCAATACCTAAGTATTACTAAGGTATACTAAGGTATTTTCCTTCACACCTGTTAGTGGACGTGGCGTATATATCTCAACACCCCTTATCAGATCGTCATTTCGAAACCTTCGCTTCGTTTGTCTGTATAACTCTTGTGGAAGCAAAAGTTGTCATTGTTTTAAAATATTGAAGATAAGTGTTCTTATTTCTTTGTTTCTTTTGACAAAGAAAAGGGTATTGCCTGAAGACAGTTAATACATGACTTAATAAAATGATGAAGTGTTCAATAAAATACTTTAACTAAAAGGGAAAAAACAGTATAAATTGCTTTGGTAGGTAGATAACAATAATCCATTATGGATGTATTTTTAGAATACTGCAAGCGTAAAGGTTATTCAAATTACTTTATCTTGATTATTGTCAAGCTATTTCTGGAAAGTCTAAATTCATTTAGTAAACAAATTTTTTTAAACAATTTACTGATTCATAGACGAATTCATACTATGTCAAAACACATGATTTTTAAAATGTAAGTAATGCCAGAAGACGTCAGAGACAAAAATTATGCAGTGAATGAGGTAAGTATTTGATTTGCTCCATTCTACAGTAAACGTTACCACGAGGAAACCAACAAAAAAAAAGAAAAAAATCCCTAATTAATTTCATATTTATTTGTTGAAACTACCCTAAGGTAGAAAACGTGCATTACTCAAATCTCTTGAAATACAATCGAGAAAAACCCACTTACAAATCCCTCACACAAGTAAAAGCTCTTTTGCGTTTTAATCATCTGCCAAATTTGACCCCATTCAACCGCAACAAATTCTGTCAGACCAAACACAAATCAAACGATAAAAAAAAACCATTTTCACTACCCGCAAAAAAAGACAAGAAAACATAAAACGATTTCCACACCCTTTTCTTAACATCGTCCAACACAACGATGCATTCGGAAATACATTTTTCACGTTAAAACGAAATTGTTTTTGTTTTCTAAAAATAATTTTTACAAAAAAAATAAAAACAAAACATTTTTTTCCTTAAATTTTATCTTAGCAAAATTAAAAAATTTTTGAAACAATTATTAATAATTTGGTATGCCATGTGGATTGGATCTTAATTTCATATTTTTCAAATACGCTTTCGCCCCCATCATCATTGTACCATATCGTAAACTCTCTGGAAATTGATGCTACATACGTGATCGTTTATAAATTAAACATAAATGAGGAATAAAATTGTTGATATCACTCTTACCAGCTCCCTCGCATACGATAATATTCACTAATATTTCATATTGAAAACTTGCATTCTTGTTTTGGGGAAATCGGCTGGTGCTTTCGGCCCATTGTTGTGTTTTCTATCGCAGAGTATTGCTTGTTGCTGTGAGCCGTTTCTTCCATAACCAAAATATTGATCGTAAGAATGTTTTTTTTTGTACGTGTGTTCTATTCTCCTGCATATGTTACGTGGCCCATCATCGTCTAACCATAAATTTATGTTATTTCATTTTTCCAAAACGCACATTTGCTGCACATTTATATCCGCCTAATCTTTTCCCTAGCTCCCCTTTATTTTCAAATCAAACCCGATAATGTATCGAATTGATCGCTCTAAGAACGAATGGAATGAGTGTGTTGTGGGTGGTTAGCTTTGTTGATGTGTCTAGGATAGCTTACAGCTTGAGTGACCATCTGTATAAGTTATTGAATTATTGTTATTATTTTTATATTTTTTCCATTAAGGAATTTTTTCAATTTCAAACAAACGTTCGTGTGCTGAAAATTTGTTTCTTCTTTTGTTTTCAATTAAAAAAAAAATAGAAAAGAAAACATTTTCGTTCAAGACACAAAACGCTTTTAATGCAAATTCTCATGAAATTTCTGTTTGTTTTTCTTGAGTTTCCTAAATGAATTTTTTGATCTTTTCGTATAGTATGTATTTCACCATTGTATGGGAATTTGGGTATTCTAATTGATTGTAATGTCGAATGTCTTTTGTCTAATGGAAATATTTTAATTTTGTAATTTTTGCATTGATGTAAAAAATGTTAAAAGCCAACGAAAGACTTTAAATTAGTCTCAAATATTTTAATCACTTTGTAAATATTTGTGAATGGATTTATAGGATCGTTTGGTGTCATTTGCGTGTGGATACGAGAGTGTGATAAATGTCTATTTAACAGGTGTGTGCGGTAACATTTTGTGTGGGTGGTTTTGATGGAAGATTTATTCATTTTTTTATATTTTTCTGCGTTTTCTTTGGTGAAGATTTATTTGTTTTGGAAATTCGGCAGACATTTGGCAGTAGGCATTAACGAAATATTGGAAAAATTTGAAAAGAACTAATGCGAACAATGTTGTTCTAAAAAAAACGGATTCTGTATGATTTATTCCATTGCTATTTTCTTTAAATTCATACTCTTTTTTCAAATGAAAATTCTTTAAAAAAACGGTTTTTATAAAAATGTTTATCAAATTTCTCCCCAAAATACCTCCACCCTTCATTTATTCATCACATTTCTTATTCTTAATTTCTCTAAAATCCCACAATCAAGATTTTTAACACCAACTAAATATAGTTCCCTCATTCAACTCAAAACTTTAGCGATGTGATGAATTGGTATTTTCTCCCAACAACTTAAGGTGACATTTGAGCAATTTTCAATACAGAAATGTTCTAAAAGAAAAGACATTAAAGTGTCCATGTTCAACAGTCAGTTGCGACATTAAACTATTTTGTATTTGAAATGATGAAAGTATAAAAATGTTTAGACAAGTCAAGTGTCCGCAGCTGACAGCCGACGATTTAAATGAGAAAAAATTATATTTTTCCATTGTTAATGAAAATTTATTGATTTGTGTTTTACAATTCATTGGCCATTGGAAAACTTATACTAAATGAGAAGATACTAATAAAATATAATACAATTGATTTTTAGACTTTGGTATAAATTTATTTTTATTTTAAATCATCAATTTTCATTTAATTTCCATTTTGTTGATGACCACATTAGTATTCAAGCTGGTAGTATTGATAAAAATTTAACAGCTTCCGATTGCAATTCATTGATGACTGGCGTACGATCCATTCAATTTAAAGTGCCGCATACGCCTGCGAGACTCATTTGTGTGTTTTTTTTTCAGCGTTCATCTTTCAAACCATATCAATATTTTTGCTCGTTTTTTGATCATCTTTAAATTGAAGATCATGTGTGCGCGTGTGTGTGTTTGCTTGCTAGGCTGTGTGTCTAAAAGTTTATTGAAGAATTCGTCTTTAATTGATTTTAATTGAAATAAACTACTTTCGGTTTTGACTCACTCATTCAATGTGGAGGGGTTTTCTGTTAGCGTGGCAATTCGTTAACAATTAATTGATAAATTGGATTTTCGTATTTTCGTTTTGTATTTTTGGTTAATGAAACTAAGAGAAGCCTTCGATACTATGCATTTGTATACAAATATTGGCACAATTTTATGGCAACTTATATACGCTAAAATGAATTTTCTTTGGAAAAAAAACACGATGCCTTCGATTTATTCAAAGAAATTTCTTTTCAGTTTTTTATGGTACTCAATTTTGAGGTAAAAGTAGTATTTCAAATTTATGAAGTCTGAAAATATTCTCCACCTATCCTCAAAGTGTCACTCAACGTAAGGGACTTTTATTACAGTTGTGGATTAGTGTGAAGCACACAAGTTGCTATAAAATGTGGTCCAGTGAAGAATTTATATGCTCAGAAATTTTACCGATTGCTTGCGTTGGCTGTCGCCAGCAGACTCATACTACTACTTTTATTTATTTATTATTTTTGTTTATATGAAACACTTGTCACACTTTGACTTCAATCACAACAAGAAAACAGTGGAAATGACACCGAAATGACTTTCTGACATTGAGGTTTGTACGGTGGTTTATGTAGTTATCGCAAATTACGTGGTTTAGAAAATATTCCGTAAAACACGTTCGAGAAATACGATATTACATATTCAACTAAAGTCTAGGTTGAAATTATAAAATTTAATTTGAATTTATGAGTGAATAAATATTGAAATCTCTTTATTATAAAACATAAAAGCTCAATAGGACTCTTTAGTTGAAATTAAAGGCAGTGGCAGATGGAATGCATCATATAAATACTTCAATCCTTCAACAATGGCTTACGCGAACAATTTTCTACGAAACACACACATTTGTGTACAATAGAACTGCGGTTCTTCTTTTATAAATAAAATGACCTCTCTGGGGTTTAGTAGTAAATGTTGCACGTTACGGAAAACTTAATTATACTATTCCTAGTGCATTAAATGATGTACCTTTTTTTTAACCAAACGTTTGTGCGTAGCGCCCCTCTGAGGGCAACGCATTGGTAAGTGCCTTCTGTGCGTATATAGAAATCCAGCACTGACTGTGATATATTGATATGTTGCTCAACTATTCAACTGTAATACTGGCAATAACTGTGATACATTAAGCAGTTCGTGGTCGCCTGATAGTGCAGCTTCAACAACCTCTGATTGCACTTTACTAAACAAGTGGTTGGTGCAACATTGAAGCACTTCCAAATGTTGAAAGTTTGTCTGATGTACGTATTGTTTGTCTGGTCTCTATACATATGTGGTTTCTGTGTGTGGTTATTGTCTGTGTTTGCGCTTGTATTGCATATTTGTTTTGCTTTCTTTCTTTCCTTTTTGTGACCAATTTAAATCAATTTAACGTATTTTGTACGGGTGTTTGGGGTTTTTTTTTTTAGTAATTTGTTGACATTTCTTTGTACATAGTGAGTCGAAAAATGTGGTGATGTATTCTCCCTCGGTTGAGTGAAGGAAAGAACCGCCAGATCAACAGAAAGCATTAATTGGCCTTATATACCAAGTGTAGATAAGGAATCTCGTCATCCGGCTTTTAGTTTGGAGATATTAAATCTTGAGACTAGTTAACAAATATTTAATCAAATGAATCAGCCTTTAGTCTAGTAGTTATTTTTCATTTCTGTGATTGACAAAGGATAATTAATAGTCACGAACTTTTTACAAAATTTATGCTGATGATTGCTGTACACTCCTTCGTATTTTCAGATTTAAACTACAATTTTCTATTAAGTAGCATCCATTCTACTTAGCAGGCAAGTAAAAAACTTTTACTTTCTCAGTGCAACTTTTTTAAAAATATATTTAATTCTTTAAACTCACCTATTTAGGTTATTTTCGTTAGTAAGTTTGTGTATTTCTCAATCCAGTCATCGTTATTATAATGGTAATCCCAAGGTGTTAGGTAAATCCAAACTTGTTTCAAAACAATCTTTATTAAATTAAATTCTGTTGGTTAGCACTTGAATTTTTCGATTTTATTATTTTCAATATTTACTAATATTTTTAGTAAAATTTATTTATTTTTAAAGTTCACTTATTTGAAATTTATTCAAAAACCTAATTTTTATTAACAATTTTTTAAAATTTAAATTTTGCTAGTTTTATTTCCCGTTAGTTTTTCTTTCTTTTCCGAAGAAAAAAACCCACGAACTATTATCGGCGTATGTACTTCTCCGTGTGCGCACTTTCGGTTCCGCTCAATTCAGCAGCAGGCAGAGAATTGACTTGAAAGTGATCGCGATCGTGCGGCTCGGTAATCGGCAAATTGAGGCAATTTAGAAGGCAGTGATAAAAACACTTTCCGAGACCGAGCAGCAGCAACAGCAGCAGCGGCTACTACCGCAACAACAATAGTTCGGTTGTGCACGGCACAAGGTAGCTCTGAGATTTTTCAGCCCACTACACTACACAGACGGAAAATGGAAAATCTTCTGAGAGCACACTTTTTTTTCATTTGGCAACTCTGTTCGGTTTCAAGTTCCGGTTACGTTCTTTCTCTCTCTCTCTCTTTTCGAAATAATAATAAATACAACTTCGCTAAATGGTGATAATACGAAGACGCGATGCAGTCCCCTATTACAAGAAGTTGAAGTCGTGATAAAATTATTATCAGCAATTAAATGTTAATCAAGAGTCAGTCGCAAGTGAAGAAGTAGAGCACATACCCAACCACATCGTTCGATGAGCAATATTTCATATTAGTGTTTAGTATTGTTAACACACTAATGGTAAATTCACGATTACCTTTTGTACGTTCATCACCATCTCGAAAGTGTAACTTTGCTTTTGTCTACATTTTAAGTTAGCTAAAAAAAAAGAAAAACAAACCACTTTGGTATGGTGTGTACAAATGTCATTTGAGGCCATGTCGAAATACTGTATTTTTTGTTTAAACATACATACTCCCCAGCTATTCTCGCTGATAAGACTTGGTTTGATTAAAAATGGTACGGTTTGGTAATTTATGATAAGATTGTAAGTAACAATTGGGAAAAATAAATGCTCTACAAAGTACAGAATGGAAAGACGAATTCTTTAAAACAAATACATTTTGTGACTACCCAGTAAACCACACGCTCCGTTTAATGTACTCAGTGGTAATGATTTCTGAGAATTTCTGTAAAGAATTTCTACGATCAAAGGATTTGAAAATATCATAAAACTATTGTATGCCACCGCAAATATAAACATTTCTGTATCAATCTATTACTCAGGTACATATATGAAACATGTTAATTGATAATTTGACATTAGCCAACGACTGCATTCAAATTATTCCCTAGTTTTTGTTTACTTTCTGTGTTATGCTACCTGATTGTTGTCTACACAAGGGTACACTTTTGGTCAAGGATCGACAGAAATTCACCTGGATTTTCCACGCGACTGCTTACTTATACCACGTTGTCTAATGTCTTTATTGTGGGTTCATACACATTTCAGGAAAGTTTCTTTTGTACGAACCTTTTTCAAATTTACATTTTTTTTAGAGAATTTTGATGAATGGTATATTAGTTTCAAATTTCAATACTACCAAGAGACTTCTTGATTTTCATTGATTTTGTTTGTTTCGAGATAATTCCGATTTGGTATAGCATGTATGTAATTTGGATCATTTGATTTGATTAGTGCGTTTCTGTTAATTGATTTTGTGCGATTTTGAAAGTTTATGAATCGTTTTTATTTCACAATTTAATAAAATGGCAAAGGGTAAAAAACTTGTGTTTTGATTTTCTAATCAGCGCACAAATGTTGTACTTATTTAATATTCATACTAATTGTATACTAAGAACGTTTGAATTTTTTGCCAGCAAGTATATGGAAAATTTAGATTAATTGAATTGTTACTTGGCGACTACATCTGCGAACTGCGCCACATTTGTAAGCAAAAAAGTACACACTGTGAACTGAATAAATGTGGCTCAGTTTTTGATAAGACTCAAAATTGTGCTGATTTTTTACGATTTAAAATAAAAACAAAATTTGTTTGTTTTTTACGGTCAAGTTAAATGTATGATCATGAAAATAATCACATGTACTTGAATATAGGTGTAACATTTATTTCACAAAAAAGCATCTATGGGTGCATGCCTCTGATATTTGTGTGCGTTCAATCTAAAAGCACTGAAAAAACACCACGTATAATTTCTCAACTGATTCTTATGTTTTCGGAGTCGCTAATAACAAATATGTTGTCTTTAGTTAGGTCAAACAGAATACTAAAACCATTTGAAAAAAAATTTCATCTTCATGGAGAAAAAAAACTTAAACGAATGAAAAATTGTGTAAAGCTGAGCTTCATCATATTACTGCTATGCGCCTTTTTTATATTTTCGGATTCCCGGCAAGAATCTGCATCCAACAGGTTTGTGGAAATCTCAATGAAAGTAATTGAAAAATGAGGCAATAAAAGTCCATTTCCATACAAAACATATCAATTTTAAAACTTGTAGAAAATAAGGCAATAGTTTAAGTTTTATTTTTTATTGAACACTAGCAGGGCCCGGTCCGCTTTGCTGGCCCTAAAAAAGTTCCTTTTGCCTTTAAGGTCATAATAAATTAATGAAAACATTTGTCACATATTTTTATTTTTTTAAATATTGAATTGTATGGGAAATGCCACGCCCCGCTGTTCAATTCCAATATGTTGCATTGAAGGCATAGAACCATTTCCCGTTGAAGAATATTCAATGGGAGCCCAATAATGGCACTTTGAAGTATTGAATTGTATGGGCGGTGCCACGCCCCTTTGTCCAATTACGCCGATGTGTTGCATTTAGCTTAGAGTTGAAACTATGAAACCATTTGCCAAATTTTGTTGGAAAACATAAAATGAGAGGGCAGTTACAGCGGTGCCACGTCCCATTGTCTATTCCCGGCCATTTGTAACCCAGATTATGGCTGGAGTCTTATAGTAATTTCATTTTCTTGTGATCAAAAACGTCGGAGATATAGCAGTTTTTACTAACTTGTGATCGGTAAAAGTGGGCGTGTCAAAACCTATCCTATGTCACGACTCACAACCCCTATCGGAGCTGTAGTTTTCGCGTCCACTGGTAACAAACATACACGTCTCTTTTATATATATCGATTGAACATTTCAAAGAAAATGAGCCAACACGTTTTCGTTTTTAGGACTCTACAGTTAAATTTTGAATATCTTTCTATAAAATTGTATTATTAAATTAAACCATTATTACCATTTCAGAGACCAGGAAGAAATTTAGACAATTTCAAAATCCAACCCATTTATCACTTACCTCATTCGTATTCATAGTCCAATAATTTAATGAAACAAACTTCAAATATTGTTTTAGTATTGCCATTGAGTTTATTATTTTTTTTTATTACTTTTTATAAAGTTTTTATGTTTTTTTCTCGATTTTTCATTCGATTTTACAGTTTTAATAAATTTTGTTGTTTCTTTTTCAGTTTTACAATATGTAATAATAGGTAATATGGAGCAAAAAAAAAGAGTAAATTAAATGTATTAATTAGTACCATGTGTCTTTAGTAGTATAGGTATTTTCTTTAATAAGTATGCATTTCTTTTATTGACATTTGCTAACAATAAATAATATTTGCTTACAATAAATAATTCATTTGGATAAATTAATTTAAATCAAAACCATATTCAATTCATTTAAACAAAAAAAAAAAAATATATATAAAAGAAGGAAAAAAACAAATATTTTGATTTTCTTCATTTCACTTTTATAGTAGACAAAAAAACAAAAAAAATTAAATAAAAATAAAATTAAAAAAAATAAAAAATATTTAAAAAACCAAAAATGTTGTTAGTACACAACGCAACTCACATTGAGAGCAAATCTTAAATGGACATTTCTTTTAATTTGACATTGGTTATTAATTGCCAAGGTATTCTGCATATTACATGAGCATTTTTCACATTGTTGGTGTTGTTTGTTGGTTTTCTTTTCTATTAAAATTGAGCAAGTAATTTTTAAGTTTTACTTTTACGTTATATACTATAAAAAAGTTAGTTACCATTTTTTTTTGTAAATTTTGTTTATACATTTTTCGTTTTTTTTTGTGAATTTTTTTTTGTATTTTTTGTTTTAAGTGGCCTGCGTACGTGTACCAACTTTGATATTTCTCTTTTATATAAAGTTCATTGAATTGCACATAATGCCACTTTTTTATGCATTCTTTTAATTTAGTATTTCCTTTAATTTCCTTTCTGTGGAAATCGTTTATTCATCGTATAGCTTATGAAGCTCATTTCATTTTCATTGCGAGATACAAAAAAGGTATCTTTTATTTAACAAAAAATAATTAACGTTTAATTTTCCAAAAAAAAAGCATTTTCAATGCATTACAAATTTGCACACACACATGCATGTTTCTGCAGTTTCGACTGTTCACTCGTTTCCTCAACTCCTTGAGAGCGGTTCGTAAACACTTTCTGTTTTAAATTTAAGAGCTTTTAACTCATAAGGCTTTTTTTTTGCTTCGTTACATCGTTTTTCAAACATTTAAATCGCATCAATGGATGCCAACTAATATCACACATTTCTGATATAAAAAAAAACAAAACAACGAAAAAAAATCGTCTTGCATGCAATGAGAGCACATTTTTATGATTGTCCCGTATACGGTATACGAGCAAGTTCCTGCACTTTGCTCTAACGCACACAGCGGGGACAACGGTTGACCGCACCATATTTGCAAATACCGCTTCAAAGTTAAGCGTTTGGACATCTTTTAATTCATTTTTATAAACATAGCCGCGCTCTTATTTAGCTGGGGCGCAATTGTTTTCGATCAAGTTCTGTGTAATTACTGAGCCTCGCCATTCTCGGCAGCTTCTTTTTCCATGCTACTAGCACCACTCGAGGGATTAGCGGCCGTGGCATTATTCACTTTAGACTGCCATGCGTCGTCAGCACCCACACCTTTGAGCAGTGCAGTCACCTCGCTGGCCACATTCTTGTCCTGATAGAACAGACGACATATTTGAGGATCTGCCGTTGTCTTCAAAAACTCCACCTGGAATGTCTCGGAGAAACGCGAATCGATGAGCGCTTGAAAGTGGGCGCCCGCTTCAGCTGTACTGAAGTTAACATCGAGCGAGCAGTGCTTGCTGTAGCCCGCAATGTTTAGCATATTTTCAGGCAGTTCACGGAACTGATCGGTTATAGAGTTGTTGCCAAAGTCGAGATAGTGCACGTCACACTTGCCATCCTCCAAGACCTGCACGATTTGTGCACGATAGTAGGCCAAGTCCTCGGGGAATTGGGCTGCACAAATGGCACCCACCTGCAAGTCCACGAATGGTTTGAAGTTCGCCTCGGCATCGAGGAGGACATCAGTGATTTGCTCGACCGCACTAACGTCGGCCGACAGTTGGATGTAGAATGAGGCCGGCGAGTTGACATGAATGATGGTACAATTGTGTAGCGTTGGTAGAGGTGAAAGGACATCGGCTGCCGTCGAGCCACTCTTCACTGCCTTGGCTAACTCTTCAGCTAGGTCTTTGTAGTGCACTTGCAGCTTTACTGTATGCAAGCGCGTCTCTTCATTCACTTCATCCGATTCGATTTCATAAATTTCGCCAAAATGGGCATCGAGTAGAGCGGCAAAGCGATCTTCCAACAACGACTCGGACATGCCACTGGGCACCTCATTCAATGTACACTTCAAAGCCATGGCCGGTATTGAAAGCAATTCTTGGGGCAGTTCACGCAACATCGTGGCCACCAGTGAGTTGCCAAAGTCGAGCAGGAAAATCTCATAGCCTGCATCGTCGCATAAAACACTTTCGACGCGACCGCGATAGTAACACTCATCCTCGGCGGAATAGACACTACAAACGCGTCCCACTTCGGCAGTAACAAGTTCGGACAATTGTTCCACCTGGGACTTGAGTAGGGCATTTGAGACCAGCTCCATTCTAGATGAGTTCGCTTTGAGTTGTATGTAGAAATGCGAGGGCGAAAAGGCATGCGAGATAACGCAGGTATTTTGATTTTCCGAAACGGCTGCTGGAGCGGCCCCAATCGACGAAGCGGTACCATCCAAACCGAGAAGCGTGTTCAATTTTTCACACATATTGTCGTCTGTGTTGGCCGCATACAGTTTGACCACAACGGGTTCGACATCCGCATCCAATAGGTCTACTTTGACCAAACCCTCACAGGCATCGATTAGAGCATTGAAGGTCTCGGCCGCTATAGAGGGATGTTGAGCAAATCCACTGGAATTCTCCAGTTGGCAGTGCTTTGAGAACTCCTTCAACTGCTGTAAGTCTTGCGGTAGCACGCGCAGGTCGGTTGACAGTGATTCGTTGCCAAAATCGATGAATATCACGCGGTACTGTTTGCTGTCATCGTTGCCAACAATTTCTAAAACTCTCGCCCGGTACAAGGCCTTATCCTCGTCAAATACGGCTGCACAGAGTTGACCTACTTCGGGTTGCAGCAGAGCATCCATGCCCAGAGAATTCAACGTATTTGTCATGTCTTCCAGACGTACGCCGTCTTTGTTGAATTGCACATAGAAGTCCATGGGCGAATTGGCATGCGATATCATGGCTTCGTAGAGCGTACCACTCTCACAGACAGAAGTGTGTAAAGTGGTATTGCAGAAACTGGCATTCATCAGCTCCACGGGATCCACTTCAACTGGTTTGTGTTCGCACAAAGGTTCCAGGTCGTCGTTGATGTTGTGTCCGTCGATTAGAAGGTGGACGACAGCATGATCGGCGGCAGGTTGGCGCAATTCGACTGTGAAAATCGTCTCACCCAAGGCTGCAATTTCCGCGAATTCCACTTCAGACGCATCAGACCAAGACAAACAGTTTTCGGGCAATTCCAAAGCGCACTTCTTCGACAGAGATGGCCATGTGGCTATTTCAGCAGAAATTTCTCGACACTCGCGGCTAATGGCGGTGTTGCCGTAATCAATGAAGAGTACCTCATAGCCCTGAAGGGGCACTTCCTTTAGCAGCTTGGCCCGATACCACATCTTATCGTCGGAGAATAGAGCGGCCACAATCTTGGAATGCTCAAATTTGTTAACCTGCTCGAACTGTTCATTATCAGCCAAATAGATTTCGATAAGATCCAAAGCCTTCGAATCCTTTTCGTATTGTATGTAAAAGTCAGTCGGGCCATTAACGTGAGAAATGTAACAATTTTCGCCCGAAGTGACCAATTCGAGGGGCTTGGCAAAGCCATCCTGAACGAGTTTCTCTGCGATATTCACACCATCGATGTGCAAATTGATGAAACTGCGCTTTTGCTGGTTGCCTCGTGTAATGTACTCGAAATGCAGAACTTTGTTGTAGGAATCATTGAAAATGGCATTGGCGGCGTCTACCCAATCGGCTGTACCATTCGGTTTGATGGGCAAAGCACAAGGCATACACAAGGGCTCAATGTCGGGGAAGACGCTCATCTCCTTGACGTCCGTGGTGTCGGTAACACAGTCGGTATTGCCGAAATCGATGAATTGGAGGACCATCAATTCGGCATCCATGATTTTGGCACGATACCATTGCTTGTCCACCGAATAGAGTGAAATGCAGTGGGCGCCATTGATGACGCGCATGAGCGGAGGCAACGAACTGGCCACAATCTGTAGATTCTCCTGAAGCTTGTGTATTTCGTCCATTTGCTCTTGGAGATGAACAAAGAACTGAGCGGGATTGTCGCAGTGACTGAGTATGGCATGTTCCATGTCCAAATACGGATCGATTGGCTCCGGTTCGGGTTCGGGTTCTGGTTCGGCCTCCACAACTGGTTCCGGTTCTGGTGTGGGTGCTTTCACTTTGACAGGCGACTTGGGAGGTTCAGTTGGCCGAATAGGTTCCACGGCGGTCGCTTTAGGCTCAGTTGCTTTAATCACTTCTACCGGTTTAGTTGGTTCTTTGGGCTCCACCACTACTTCAGGCGTTTGCACAGGCTTCTCAAGCTTAACCATTTTCTCTTCAGCCTTGGAGGCCTTCTTTTTCTTGGGCGAAGACGTTTTCGACTTGCTACTCTGCTTCTTTTCAACTTCGTCCTCATCTTCCAGTGTTAGATCCACCGTTTCGATATACTCAAACATATTCGGCTTATCCTTATCGAGGAGACGATGCACAAACTCAATGTCTCTGCCCTTAATCAAATGCTTCTCCTTTAGCATGTCGACAATGCTTTTTTGCTGTGATGTGTTGAGATCGGCTATGAAATGATTACGACGCACTTCGATTGCTTTGGCGGTCAACACCTGATCCAGCGTCAATTTCTTCAGTTCATTTACGACCGAAGCATCTGTGGTTGTTTCTTCGGTGGCACGCTTGCCTTTATTTTTATTGTGATTGTGGTGATCCGTTAGAGTTCTCAGCGGCAAATTTATCTCAATGGCGTAGGCGCTTTTGTTAGTATAGAATTTTTCGTCAAGTCGTTTCAGTTTCTTTTTTTCGAGTTTCTCTGTATTGCCATAATCGATGTAGTACACTTCTATGTGTTCACTGCTGCCTTTGGAGAAGGCCGCTATACGTGCACGATACCAATTGCCGTCGTTGCCTTGAGCAGCGCATATTTGTTCGATTTCAAAGCTCTTCAGAGAGCTTGCACCTAAAATGGGAAGAGGAAGAAATGACTTGTAAATTGAATTTACTCTTTAACAATTCATTTTGCTTACCCTCCTTTTCATAGTGGGCATACATATCATCGAGTAACTGGGCCACCTCCATTTCGGTGGACATTATTTGCCCATAGAGGCGGTATGGCGAAGCCACATAGACCACACGCACATCAAATGATTCCAATATTATGGGATATGAGCAGATATACGTAGGCATATCGTCTTTGAGCAATGGAAGCAAGGGACGCAATAGAATGCTGTAAATGCAGTTGGGATTTTTTTTAGATTAAAATTGTGCTTTTTTATAGTTTTAATTTAGAAATTGATATTTTTACAAAGTACTTTAATCGTGTGTTTACGTAAAAGTGAGATCGATTGGCTTCGATTATGTTACAATTTTTTCCAAATAAATTTTTAAAAATCGAAGAGTTTTACAAAAACGATTATTAATTTTTGTAATTTTTCTTAATTTATAAAATAAATTAATAATAAACTTTTTATCAATTTAATCTTGTAAAAAATGTACATGGGACAAATCATTGTGCGTGGTAAGTATAGAAAAGGAGATTTTATTTTAAATATTTTCAGTTTTTTTTCTTTTTGGTATATTTTTCAAAATTTCTCACAAATTTTATTAATTTTTGTCTTTTTTTTCCATTTTTTTTTGTTTTTTTTAATAATTTCTTTCCCCACTTATACTTTTTTTTATTTTTTCCCTTTTTTTTTTTGGAAGTTTTTATAACCTTTTTTGTAATATTTACATTTTTCACCCCTTGTTGATTCCTGACAATCAACCTCAGATAATATTACAAAAAATTGTCCAATTCAATAAAATGTTGGCTCCGGAAGAGTGTTCCTATTCACTTACACTTTGTTGTCATTGACCTCTTTGATGTTGATCACACAGGATTTGCCTTCATAGAATTTTTTAAACTTCTGTGCGACATCCGGATTGGATTTAACATAGCGTACATCGTCATAGGAACTCAATAGTTTGATATTCTCATCACAGCCTTCGATTTGTATTTTAAAATTGAGCATATCCTTGATGGATGAGATTTTGGCACGAATTTGCTGACCAGCAAGCAGATCCAGACGAAGTTCTAGAAAATAAGAACGAAATAAAAGCAAATACAACTAAAAGGGAAAGTCAAAAATGACAGTGCAACAAACCTTGACAGATTTCGGTAATAATAGCCTCTTTCTTTAGGGTCTCCTTCAACGATACTTTGTTCACATTGACATTGACATAATACATATCCCCTTCACGTTCGATATACTCGCAGGTGAGTGGGGCCCCCGGTGGCAGGTACTTCTCCATGCAATCAATAATATGCAAATGATCAAAATTCGAAACAATGCCATTGAAGCTGCACAAATAGGCCATTGTAGGGAAGTCGGCAAAACGCTTTTCCACCTGCCAGATGTCTTCGGACGTGACGGTATACTGATTGCCAAAGTCTACAAAATAGACTTTGTACTTGCGCAGCATATGATTGCAACCCAAGACGCGCGCCCGATACAGGACATTATCCTTGCGAAAACGTGCGATGACGTAGGAGCCCACTTTCAGCTGCAACTGTTGGAGGGGTTTCGTTTTATAGAATTGCTGTATTTCGCGCATGAGCAGCTCGAATTCGGGTAAGCGCGAACGGAGGTGCATGTAGAATTGGTGTGGTGAAATCCACCAGCAAAGGATGACCTCCTCACGGGCAGGTGTGTCAATGTGTTGGGTGGGGAATGCACGATCGAGGGGGATATACTCTTCGGGTATTTGTGGTGGTGACTGGTGTTCGTTGGATGAATTGAGTCCTTCGTTTGAGCGATTGGAGGAGGAGCCAGCCTTGTGACGTTGCTGTTGAGAATATCCCTGAGGAGCATTCTGTGGACGTTGGATACGCTGCTGGGGTTGTTGTTTATTGGTGAGACGTCTGAAAATACAACAAATATTGAACGTAAATAAAAAGTCTATTCAAAAAGCAGATGATGATTTTTTAATCAATCTCCGAGCAAGGGCCCACAACAGAACTCATCTCAGAAATACAAATCAGTGAAGTATTCTTATTTTTATGTATATTTCCTTGTACATACCGATTATCATTATCCTGCTTACTCATTTGAGAGCGTGGTGTCATGTTATTACCACCGGAACCTCTTGGCGATTTGTTATTGCCGCCACCACCACTACCAATGCTGCCATTGCTGCGC
The DNA here is from genome assembly GCA_951394025.1 of Heteromyza rotundicornis. NCBI lineage: Eukaryota > Metazoa > Arthropoda > Insecta > Diptera > Heleomyzidae > Heteromyza > Heteromyza rotundicornis. The sequence goes on along the minus strand of OX596011.1, from coordinate 19,837,441 downwards.
CTATCACTGGAGCTCGTAAAACTGGAATTGTGCACGTTCAGCCCTTGCCGTAGAAGCTGCTGTTGGCGTTTGCCTCGTTTTTGTTCGCTCGAGCTTGAACGTGAATCACGATTATCCATAGAACTAGCTGAGCTATTCTTATCCCATTCTGTGGAGAATGAAGCTTGACTATTGTTATGGCTGCTGTTGTAATGCTGCTGTTGGGCCTTTGGTATTTTCTGCACTTGCTGAATGCGTTCATCGCTTTGCATTGTGGTCGAATTGAGAATGTTCACATTTTTGCCGGTAGTACTCGACAGCACAGAAGGCACATCATTCGACGACGCAATTGAGGGAGTCTTCTGGCCATTTTCGTTTGCCTTGTGGTGGTGACCATTTTGGCCATGCATATTGAATGCTTCTTTTTCCAGCGTCAAATACTGTTCGAATGGCATAGAGAGTTTGTAGAGTTTCTTCATAACATTCAAGTCCTTCGTGCAGAGATTCACTAAATTGACACCGTCCGGTTGTATGCGAAATACTTTCACCACAAATGAGCGACGCTTGCGATTCGACTCTTCGGCTAGCATTTCGAATTGTGTGGTAGCGAGATCCTTGCTGAGTTCATTGTTTTCGAAGCCCTTGAGGCAGCATTGAACCGCCTGGCGTGGCAGCTTCAAGTGCTTCTCGGCTATAGTGCTGAGCAGGTTCTTGGTCACCTTCTGTTCATAGCCAAAGTCAACATGGCGCACAATAATGGCTGTGGAATCAGCGCGCATCACTTCGGCGCGATACCATTCGTTTTCGTATTTGACAATGCACGGCGCACCGAGAGCCAGGTGATTGGGCACCACTTGATTTTTGTTGTAGTAAAGGAACATGTCATCCATTAGCTGCTCGAAAATATCAATATTGGACACTTTTTGCACATAAAAATGCTTGGGCGAGTCGATGTAGCGTATCTCAACGATGTCGTTATTCTGCAAAGGCTCTGTCTTGGCATAGACCAGACGACACTTCTGAATCTGTTTGAGTACATTGAGTATATTTTCCTCCTGAAATAGCAACCACAATTGTCGAATAAGAAATAAATAGATAAAATTAATAATCTGTTGCACTCACCTGCAAATACAGTTCACAGTACTGCACTAGTGGCGGACCCTCCAGCGGCATCACTTTCAATTTGCAATTCTTGTAAATCACCAAATCCTTAAATGCCTTCTTCAGACTCTCATCTATGGGCTCGAGTTCTTTGTGACCGGACAAAGTAAATCGTATGGCAAATGGCTTCGAAGTGAGAAACTCATCGGGAATCTCATAGAGATCACGGAAATTCACCACCTCTGCATTGCCATAATCAATGTAGGCGACCTTGCACGCTGTGGGCTGTACTCCAGTGATTAGAGCACGGTACAGCTGGCCATCTTCTGAGTAACGTGCTATACATGCCGTGCCCAGCACGGGTTTGTCTCCGAATTGTTTCAGTTGCACGCGTTCGATCAGGTTCATCATTTCGGTGAGCTTTTCTTGGGCCGATGCCAGTTGCACTGAAAAGAGGCAGGGACCATTCTCAACGAAACTGACGCAGACATCGTAAATGTTGCCGACATTCAGATTGTTCGACTTGTAAGTGGCGCTGGTAGTGCGACGTGGTGGTGACAAATCAGCTACAAGAGGCTGTGGTGGTTGGGGACGCTGATAACGTGTATAAGCTGTTGCGGGAGGCATCATATTCATATTAGCAATGCCGTTAAATGCGGCGACAGCAGGCTGTTGGAAGTTTGTGCCGGTGTAGGGTATGCGGGTATTTTGATAATTAATTCCTGTAAAAACAAAATTAAAGAGGAAATAAGTGAAAACTTTGAAGGTATCAGCAACAGGATATGAAAATGGTAGTAGATGTATATTTACGACTACATGTACGACTACAAGTAATCGTACTCAAAATTGTTTGATTGTAATCGTATTCAAATACATGTGTACAAAATACATACACAAAAATAATTAAAAAATTAAATAAATTCCAAAAACGGCATAAGCATGCCGTTTTTAGAATTTACACTGAAATGATAGTGTAAATAGGCTCTAAAAAAGGTAATCAGACCAAAACGAAATAAAAATATAATAAAAGTAAAAGTAATAAAAAACTAGAGAGTAGACTATCTTTGGCAATGTTGAAGCTGAAATACCCCCACCCAGTAGAAGTTTAGAAATACCTCAACATAAAAAATTTTGTCTCAAGACCCCATTTTGAGCCATTTATAGGTGGTTTTGGAGCTTCGGACCACAACCAAAAAAATTTCCAATCAAATCCACTCCATTTTGACCCATTTACATGTGGTTTTGGAAGTTTGGACCATGTCGAAAATCCATTTCTAAACATTTCCAATCGAAAACAGCTATGAACAAGTGAGTAAGTTTCAGTCGGGCTAGCCGACTTATATATACCCTACAGCTACTGGGCCATATTGGATCCGCCATCTTCAACTTTGAAAATGCGACATAAAATTCGAAATCAGCGACCCCAATCACGCCCAGTTTTTGTCCGATTTGGCTGATTCTCGAACTTACTTTTGAAGTGAAAAACATGTTCCCAAAGTTTCAAGTCGATATCTCCAAAACTGTGACCGCTATCGTGCGGACAGACAGACAGACATGGCTAAATCGACTCCGGCGGTGATGCTGACCAAGAATATATATACTTTTCCATACCGGACATGCCTCCTTATGGGCGTTACAAACAATTACTTGTCATCCTTCTCAAAAAGTTTTGAGTACGATTACAGTAATTACCGTACAGCTCTGGTTTTTAGTACTACTAACCTTGCATCATGGAACGTAAATTTCCAATAGTATGTGGCATTCGTGGCTGCACGGGATTCTGCAAATAAATATGATATATTTTGAAAATACAAATTTTAAATATTTAGAAAAATGTGATTTAACAAACCATAACTTGATTCTGCCCAGGCATCTGATGCTGTTGCAGCCTTGCCGCCAAAGATCGTTTTGCGGCCATTTGTTCACGCACATGCGTGGCTCCGCCGGCACCAACATAAATGCCATTTGCTCCCACTGTGGCATTGTTGTTATTGTTGTTAGTATATAAATTATTATTATTATTGGTATTGTAGTTATTATTATTGGCAACCGCAGCACCGCCCGTATAGATTTTAATAAAATTATCACGTAGCAAATCGTTGGCCACGGGCGCACCAATTTTCTTTTGGTGTATGAGAAACTCAGCAAAGTTAAATTCTTTCCATTTCATTGTGATGAATTTAAATTGATTAAACTGCAAAATGGTATAAATGGTTAATTGACAAAATAATAGCGACAACTAGGTACTCACCTCCATTTTAATGCAAATATCCAAATTTTGATGTGCGATCATGCGCAAAATTTCATCGAGTTCGGATTGTTTCCAGTCTGTGCAAATGCCGAGCATTATGTACGTTGAACATAATGGTGGTATATGTTGCAAGGGATCGGGATGTGGTGGAAATTCAAGCTGCAAGTAAAATTTGGTTAATAGTGAAAATATGTAAACATGGTTCTAAAAAAAAGAGATATTAGTGCGAATTATTCTTCTACAAAGCGGCAACAATTTCCAACAAATGCAAATTGTTTCCCCCGAACAGAAACCGTTACATACGCACGTGCTGAGCTGGAAAAGTGCACACCAAGCTGCTTTTCAAAACGAAGGAAAAGCAATTGGATATGAAGTTATTTCTGCACTCAAGCATGAAAGTTCCATGACAACGGAATCAAATTACAATTTAGTCTAATTTACTGTACTTACCTCATAGCTGAACACCAGGGCATTATAGCCATAATCAATGAATTCCACTTCCAACTGCAGTATGGTTGGCGAATTCTCAGCGACAAGATTCAGAATGCGAGTGCGCAAATATTCATAGTCCGACGGAGCTGCACCATTTTTGCGCTTGTACAAGCACAAGACGCCCGCACTAAAGTGGTGGCGTACAGCGCCAGTGGGAAGATAAGTGAAGAGGCTGGGCAGCAGCTGCTGTATTTTGGAGCGCACCACCACCATGGCATCGGGATTCGGCTGGCCGGAGATTTTCAAATACGGTCCAAAGGCATCGACGTGTGTGATGAAAAGGCGTTTCTTTTCGTTGATGCTGCCGTTGGATGCCATCGCCACAGCGGCCGCTGGCTGCTGCGTGGGTTTCATCATCATGGTCGTGTCTTCGTTCGTAGTACTTCTTCGAGGGCGTTTTTTTTTGTATTGCTTTGGATCTCTAACTTGTATTTTTCACAAAGTCCTTTCGCATTCTTCAGTGAATGCGAAAACTTTAAGAAAATCTTTTCGTTTTTTTTTTATAAAAAGGATATCACACTTTTCATTTAAATGCGAAATTCTTCCGAAATCACAATGCGGCAACTTGACTTGTCTGCGACGTCTGCAACGAATGAAGATGAACAAGAATTGTAAGAAAAAAATCGTTTTAATGAGAACTAGTCTAGAAACGCAAAGAAACAACTGTAAACAGCAAAATCGTTTGTTCCCATTAGCTAATCGTCTCTCGACCAATGCAAATGTTCATAATACAAATTTCGGTCACTCGATGTGTTTTCCAATTACTGTTCTCTCTAATATTTCTTCGTAAAACAATAATGCGTCTCCGTTGCAGAGTAACCGTTGCTTCGACTGAGCGTAGTTGCCACCATTATACCGATTTTTTTACTGACGGAATTTCTTTTGCAGACAATTTCATTTGCACAGTTTGTACGCAATACAAAAAAATCCTGTACAGAAAACGGCTGTAATTGCAACGTAAAAAGTTATATGTATTGAGTGTGACTTTTTTATAACCCTTATATTAACTTGCTTTGGATAAATATCGGTATATATATCTGTAGCGGGCTTTTCGATACACTTGCACACAAGCTAGAGAGCTGAAATTCGGTAAACAAATGCATTCTATCAAATTTTGGGGCCCGCCAGAGGCGTAGGGGGCCGTGTGGGGACTCAAACCAATTTTTCTTAAACATGTCAGAATTTCAGATTACTTCAAGCTATAATGATGAAATTTGGTACGTGGGTTCTTATTGACAAAAAATTGTATATAAAAAACTGTATTTTCTACTTTTTAGTTGGTTTAAGGGTTATATTTTTAAAAACTTGTTTCTTACTCTTTTCTATTTTCCTCTTTTTTTTAACTCTTATCATTCCAATTATGTAATCTTGTTTCATTACACGTGTAGTCACTAAACCGAATGGTGTCTCTTCTAATTGCCTTTAATTTAAAAATCGGTGAAAAATCCCAATTTAAGGTCTTTGGATATTTAACAAAAATAATGGTGATGGCAACCTTGCAAAACTTGAGTTGAAAACGAATGGAAGTGCGAGAAGGAATTGAAAAAAAACAAATGATGATTTTGAAATGTCAAAATGAATACAGCATGCAAGAGATAAGGTATATTATGACAAATGGTATCTATTTCCGATTAGTGACAGATAAAATAAACATGTTTTAGATAAGATCATTTGTTTCAATTATTCGTCACAGTTATCAATATTACTGATGTCACATGAATAAAAGTATTCTTACCCAGGAAGTACGACAATAGCCCGTATTCATAAACAAGTAATAGGCCATTGGGCCTATCTATTTTGAAAATTTCTAGTGATTACTATTGAAGGAAGTGTTGACTTGCTTTATGCGTGCAGGCCAATTCATAATAAGAAATACTGTTTATAATATGGTCATGAACTAGATAAATACTTTAAATACCGATATACGTACAAAGTACATACTTCAATTTTGAATTAGGACTTGGAAGAACTTTTGATTTTACACGAAATTGGTGTGGTGGTTTAAAGTAGGATGATCATTGTACTTAGGAAACTATACTTGTACACTAGACCTGTTCAGAATCGTATGAATCTTTCTTCAAAATCAGTGCTCGATGGTCCGATTAGGCTAGTTTGGCCCCATTATTTATGTGAAGTTTGGAGACAATCGGGTAAAGAAAAGTCGGCGTGGAATGCACTTCTTTTTTCCCATACAAAATTGAAAAACATTTGAAATAGTGCTCGGATTTTGATGCCACTTTATATATTAGTTAATTTGGGGTCGCTGATCTCAAATATGAGCCAAACTGGCCCACTCGGACAGTTCCTAAGTTTTTGAACCGGTCTATTGTACACTAGAGGTGATAGACACATATAAGTTTGAAATTAAAGTCCGATCCGGTAGCCCGGGTGCAAGCCACTCTGGTATTAATTAAAAAACGTTTACCTCATCAATTTGGTTTTTTCTTGAATTTTTCTCATTCTGAGATTTTTTGTTTTATTTACGAAAACGTTTTTTAACTAATTTCCGAAGGTTTTTTTTTTACCGGAAATGGATAGTTATAGTTTTTTTCTCGTATTTTGCTAGTTTACACATCGAAAGCGTTGGATATTTTTATTCAGTTTGTGTATATGATTTTCTATTAAAATTTTTACAGTTCATTTACGCTTTCATAAAAATATGCAGTTTCTGCAGTTTCATGGTATTCATGTAAAGTGGGAAACCCCTCGAAAACGCGCACTTGCTTAAAAGAACTGTCAAATTTCATATCTTTTGAATGCTCATCTGCACAACTGATGGGAAACGTTTCCGAGGGGTTTCCCACCTTAAATGAATCGCCCTATTGTTACATGAAGACCATTAATGTGTACATATATTTTATTTTATTCAATGATATCTTATGCTAATTTACCCTATGCCCACATCTACTCACATTCGATATGCAAGACAGAAATGATTATTACGCCCTCCTTTTGCTCTCCTTCGCTGTCGTCGTCGTGGTATCTTCCTTTTGTGCTCTTCTTCTACGTAGTCGCTCGTCGTTTTCACAATTCGATTAAAAAAGATTATTGAAAACGAACGAACGAAATTATGGAGGAATTTGATGCAGATTTCAGCCTCAAATTCGTAATATTTAATGCAACAGCTGCAGATGCACTTTTGTGGTCATAGGATTCTCACTTCTTACTTTCTCATCCAATCAATGTCGTCATGGAATCCAAATTTAAGAAAAAGAAATCACTGAATTCCTCCACGCGCGCACTTTTTCTCTTCGGAGATTTGCGCGTCAGTTTTTGTTTTTCAATTCGCAAAATTCCGCAAACGTTCATTAAATTGAATTCGTATTTATTTGTGAATTTCTTTGTAAATTTGCAGAAAAATCAAAAAGAACAAAATGAAAAATACGCCTGCACCTGCACGAAAGTACGATGACGACGAACGACTGACTGAATAGATGAAGAAGAGTGAAAAGAAGAACCAGATGGCAGATGGTGGCAGTGTTGACAAAGTAAAAAATTAAATGTTGTTTCGTCTTTATTTTTCAGCTGAAGAACTTATACCGAATTTTTGGTCCAACTTTTTCAACTGAGACTTAACAATTTTTTTTTGGTTTTTATGTAAAGGTTTTAATCATAAACTTTTACTTAATGTTTTTTTAATTGTTAATATAACAGTTAATTTAAAGGAAAAAAAAATGTATTTAGATATTTTTACTGAATCTACCAACAAATTTGTACTCCGTTTTTTTTTAGTAGAATATCACTTTGAGAACACGGTCACACTGAAAAGCCCGTTAAAAAAGCCCACAGAAAATATAAAATACTTTGATTTGATTTCTTCAAAGAATGCTGACAAAAAATACCATTGCCGCGAGCATTCCGATGATGTGCTCCTACAGATGAAGGAGCACTTTCAGAACCAGGATCTATGCGATGTCATTTTCATAGCCGGAGTCGACGGCAAAAGGTAAGCCATCCACATTCGCAGTGGTACGCCAGAAAGGGTTTTGATTAATCTGTTATTGCTTTGGCTGTTACAGAGTGCCCGCTCATCGGCTGGTATTATCTTCGTCGAGCCCATATTTCTCGGCTAAAAAAGAAGTGACACTTGAGGAAGTGCAGGGTGACGCCCTACAGATATTAGTGCACTATGACGGAATTCGGTACACTTTCGTTATATAGATTTACTTACCTCTTTCTGCAAAGAACACACATGAATGGGAAACGCTTTTTCATTATTTCTAAGTCAGTGCAATTCATGATGTGATATGTGCGCATATGGTACTTCAAGGAAGACTGTTTTTTGAACGCGCTGAAGCAGAATTGGCATTTTTTGCAAACTTGGCCATGCCTTTTTAAGTCTCCTGGTGTGTGGAATCTGAAAGGAAAATTTTTTAATTAAATCCATATATATGTATCTACATTAAGGCTGATACTTACTCCGTATCGCATGTTTCGCAGATCACAGTTGACAATGGTGGCAAGAAATAGTACTCTTTCGTACGATGTTGCAATCGTTGGTGTTTCCGGATCGCATCCAACCTTGCAAATGTCGCATTGCACACTATGCCGCAGTCAACGATGGCGCACGTATACTTTGTTTTGTGGTGAACTGGTGACTTCGGTAAGTAGTCGTTGTCTTGTAGGTATGAGTCGCTATCCTGTACATTACATTGCATGCTGACGTTATTGTCAGCATCAGGTTCCAATAGGTGGTTCATTAAGATTTCCAATTCGTTGTCAAATTCCGCTGTTTTCATTGCATCCATTATCCGATTAACGGATGAGAGTTGGGGCGATTGATGGGAATCTGAAACAAATAGGCAATTAGAGTGATGGGAATCTGGTTCGATATGTTTAATCTCACGATCGCGTTCCAACTCCGGAAGAGTTTGCATATGCTCGCTTTCCATTACAAACATGACTTCATCTTTTGAAACATCCCATTCACTGTCGGAGCTGCAACATAAACCATTAACTTAAAATTCATTGCAATAAAATTGAAACACAAAACACTTACTTCTCTGTATCGATTAATGTCTTCAGAAATGAAATTGCAGTTTCCATTTTTCAGCTTTCGGGATTTTTTTGCAGGAAAAAAAATTCAAATTAACAATTTCCTGCAATGACAAAGAACTTTTGAATAAACATATTTGGTATTGTTTTGGGTAGGTACATTCAAATATACCAAAAACAACCAGGGTTCTCACTTTTTGTTACTGCGTAGCAGGGATATGAAATGTTTTTTTTAATGTACCTAAATGACATGAAAAATTGTACTTTTCCCAGAGAATTGTACCTAAATTCCCAAATATTGGTTACAAAAATAAATAATAAATTTTTTTTCCAATCCAATATATAAAAAAAGTTCCAAAAGTTAAAAAAATACATAAAAATTTCCCTATTCCGATCATTAACCAGCAAACACAGTCTCAAAGGTTTGAGAAAAACGCTATTTCTCGAGTCGATAACTAATGTGATTCTCGACTCGTTTTCAAAGGTTACTTCAACAAATAAAAAAGTGAAACGTTTATAATACAATTTTTAAATTATATCTGTACCTTTTATTTTGTTTAGTTTCAAAAAAATGGTCTCTACTCATCAAATATGCAATAAAAACAAAAATACAATTTTAAAATTAATTAATTCAGGTTTTAAGCCCGAAATACAATATCTTGTCAACAGAAGCAGTAGCTGTTTCCAAATTTTAGAATACACTATTTTGTATAGAAGTATTCACAATACGGCAGCGGCAGTAAACATACAATTCAGAAAAAAACGAACAGTTTTACTGCTACTGCTGCTGTCGACGCGAAATTGTATTTCGGGCTTTACTCTTTTGATTTGAAGTCGTTTTGAGAATTAAAGTTTGAAACCGACTCTAGAGCTAAATCCCATTTTTATTGATAACACAGGGTCAATAACACAAGGTAGTATGGGAGTAGAATGAGAACGGTGTGTCGACTTATCAGTGGAAAATTGGTGCCATTTACTGGGCTACTTCCTATGCAACTCCCCAGTGGGAGGTAACAAGTTGCAGGAACTTATTGAAAGAGCGGTGGAAATTTCTATAGCTGCGGGCTTGTCACCCTTATATGTTTGCGCAGACCAATCAAGATTTAATCACCAAGCATTTTTGGAACTGGAAGTTCGAGATTCGGTACCTCCCTACATGCAAATTGCTGAGAAACGTGTTTTCTTAATCCCCGACCCAATGCATTGCCTCAAGAATGTGTCGGCAAACTTTGTAGGGGAACAAAAATGTGGTCTGGTGGAGATAAAATTAGCGTTGACTCCATAAAGTTAATTCATAGCTATGAAAAAAAAGAATTCATAAAATTTCTGCCGGAAATAGATGAGGCTTCTCTGAGCCTACACCGGGTGGACAGCTACATTAAGCCTGAGGAACTAAGTCTGTTCACAGAACCCATAGCCATCGAAATAGCTGGTAGCTGGGATAGGATTCCGCCAGCAGAGAGACGAATTTTTACAGGAACGCAGGGAACCCAACGTTTTTTGAGGGCGTTCCGCGACATAATAGCGCTACTATCTCGGCCGATTTCACGCGAGGAGGATTTCGCAGAGCCTTTCGATGCGGCAATTAATTCTTTGAGAGGGATATCTCACGACACTGTCCTTCTTTGTTTTAAAGGTTTGGAAAGAGCGCTGTTGGCATTGAAGGCAATATGCATTGAGGTATTCCATGACTTCCCCTCAATAAGTGTCTTTCCTATAGAAAAGGCGAACCAAAATTTTCTGGAGGAAATTTTCGTGGAAATGAAAAGCTTTGGACGACTGCCTCGAAAATTGAGAAATCCATAAATAAATATATGCTATGTTGGCCAACACGACGTTGCCTGAGGTTGGCCAGTGATGATTGGGAGTTTGTGCTGGAACCTCCACTCACCATTTGCCAATATGTCAATGAAAACAGTGCTGCATTAAATACACGAACTAACAGTGAGCAATTGTATGCTAGGAAATTAATAATAAATTTCTGGCATAAAATTACGGGATGTACTGAAGCTGAAATGCTGGAAGTACTGCTTTTCCAATTTCCATTGTTCGAAGAACGTTTTCGTAGCACTTATCATCAACTTGGTACCCGGGTCTCAATTATGACATACATAATTGAGCAAACTAATTTGGAATTTCAAAACTGGTACCGCAACGACATCAACGGAAATAGAACGACTCTACTTGAGTTCTGGATCCTCCACAACTTGCTGAACATTCCCCCTCAATAGCGGATAAAGCGTCTGCTGCAAGTGCAGTAGGCTTCGGGTGCCGACCGCAAGTACAACGGCATGATCGATTGCGGCGTCAAGCTGTACAAAGAAGGTGGCATTCGCAGTATCTTCAAAGGTTCCTGCGCCACCATGCTGCGAGGTAAGTTTGTGTTTTTTGTTTGTCTTTTGATCTGGATGATTTTTTGTTTTAAATTTTGTATGATCTCAGGACTCAGTCAGTATGATGATGCAAAGAAATGGCCCAAATAGAAAATTATAATTGGAAAAAATTTATTTATTTTTTGTAATCATTTTCAAAGAAGCACCCTCGTGCATCCACTTTTTGGACGCCTCGCCTCGCACTGTCGTATGAAAAAGTCCACGCCAATCGATCGCCGAAAGTGGCAGTCTTACTCTCGGACGTCTGATAGAAACCGAATTCATTGCAGGTCTGATAGGTCCATTGGCGCATACCCTTTGCCACTGTGGAAGTCCACGAAGTATCCTTCATTTCCTTAATCATTTTATCGTATTTATAATCCAAGCAAGTCTCATTCGATTGATTCAGCAACATGGTATTCACAATGGCCAGCCGAGTCACCGGAGGTCCAACTGTGGTTTCATCATGACATCGCATGAAAAGGCATCAACGAAAGAACTGCTTTGTGAAACTGTATTTCTTGTTTTTGCGTTTGTAGTTTCCAGCTGAAGCCATCGCGAATGTGAACGTAAGCGGCAAAAAGTAAAGGATGCTTTGTTTTTTTGGTGTGTTCTTTAAGTTAACGACAAAATGGAACAAAACATTTCAGCTTTATTTTATTTATATAAAAAAATTGCTTTAGAAAAAAAATCGCTCACGTTCATTACGCGGATAGGACTCGATATTGAAATTACATTTACGATTGCGATGCTTTGGTAGAAAATTTTCCAAAATTTTAGTTAATTTTAAGGTCAATTTTATCTGGTTGATATAACAATTGAAAGGCAATTTTTTCAAAGTGCATTTGTGCAGATTTGCAGTCAAAACATATGCATTTTGAACATTGTTTGTTTTATCTATTCGGGCGACAGTTTTCCCCTTTGAAAATGAGTTACTGATCTTAGTAAGTACTTAAGTACTGACCATTAGAAAAATATTAACATAGAAGCACTACAAGTGTATTATCTGTCGATTTACACATAAAACAATAGGGAAAATATTATTTTTAAAAATATACTACTTGTGGCCACAAATCTCCCACTGTGCGGCGATTAAAAAGAAGTCTTAAGTTTTTCATAACTGTTTTTATTGGATTTTTGTTTAATATCACTGTCAAAAGTGAGTGTATTTGAGTGTACTCAATGAATGTAGTATTTATTTATTTATTTATATATATTTGTTTATAATAATAGCCAAGCCATATTTATATCGAAGATGGTGTATAACGTCTATTTCAATAATTAATAATTTCTATAATAGTCATCATAATAATAATAATATTTAAATAGTTAAGCGCTACATTAGCGCAAAATTAATTAATAAATTGCAATAAAAGTTTCATTTCTGCAGTATTTTATTTCAGTATTATTAATATTTCGCTATGAATCGTACAGTTTTTTTTATTCATTTTCTTTTATAAATTTAATTTAAATCCATTTGTAAGGCGCGTTCCAAAACGATTTCAATTTATTTTTCTTTTTTTTTTGTCAATTTAATCTAAAATCTAAAGAGAGCGAAAGTTAATAGAATTTGTGACACTTAGATACAAGTTGTAGGAAGTATTTACATAAAATGGAAAACATCAAGTGGCAAAATTAAAGAAAAGCAATTGAAGCAGCACAAACAAACAAGAGACACAAATAAACACGAAAACAAACAAAACTTTGGGCAAGAACAGAAAATAAAATATTGTCAAGAATTTGCAGAAGCTTAGCAAAGCTAAAAGTAGGCATTCTTTCAATTGATTTTAATCAATTCTTGTCTAAGTAAAATAGAATTTAATTGCATTTAAATGAGAAGTTTTTAATATCACCATTTTAACTAAAAAATCAAATTTTCATAATTTTCAAGTTTATTGAGATGAAGCGAAATCAAAAATCCACACTTTCATGTAAAAGGGTTTTAAAGGGGATTTTTGAGTCATTTTTTATGTTATTTAGGTAAATAATTTTTTTAAAGAAATCCTACTTTTTTATTTACGTTTCGCAAAGCAAGGAAGCAAATTTCAATCGCAAATAATGCATGGTAACATTTTTAATATTGCTAAATATATATAAATTAATATCTAACCAAAGTCCAACAGCCCGTGGACTCGTCGCGCCGATAATAACGTGGTCGATTGTCCCGGAATACCGTAATAGCGGGAAATTGATTTTCCTGTATGAATTTGATGGTGGCGCGTATCTGTGCATGAGAAAATGTTAATGTATTTGAGAGAAATTAGCATTTAATTATATTCTTACATGCATGGCCACATGCGGTGGTTCGCAATCGGGACTTGTGGATAAATGCTGCAGCAGAAATTCATCCGTTTGAGCCAGCCACAAATCGGCTCCACGCATCGGGTCATAATTGAAGGGACCAATACGGAGCATGCCCAAGGATGAGTCGTATATGTCCAGAACCTAGAGAAGTGCAAGTTTTTTTTTTTTTTTTTTTGTAAGTGAAAGGGCAAATATGATCAATATATATTAGTGGTATTTACACCGGCCTAGCTGATTTCTCAGTGCGCTCTGTTTTTATAACTAAAGAACAACAGACGAATAGAGAGTATCAAAGTAGCAAGTTGGCCTGGAAATTTTCCAACTAACGAACTATCAAACTGCCAGGGCCGCTATGAATGCCACTATAATATTTTTAGTAAAAATGTATCTTACCGTTGTTGAGCCCATGAAATTCCTTGCATCACGTAATTGTCTATCGGGTCCTCGGTCGGGGAATGTACCTGGAAATATCTCGCCAGTCTTGATATTCACACCCACACCATAAATGATAGGGAAATTGATGTCGCCACGTAGTATTGTATTTAATTCTCCAACGCAGGCTTGTGTTAAGTCGATTTCGAGATGATGTTTGTGGAATGATTCTGTAGGGCAACAAAGTGAATCAAATTGAGTTTAAAGGAGACTGAAGAAAATTTTAATTAAATAATTTCCATGAAGAACATTCTTGGAAAATGAAGCAAATGCAAAGAAGTATCAACATTTCACCTTTAACACTTGCCAAGAGTACTTTTTTCCAACTAAAGGAGAAAGTCTCCAATTACCGGAAATGGTAATTTCAAAGAATCTCACCTTGTCTCTACACACTGAGCACAAGCAAGAACAAATAATAACTTACGCATTATAGTGTAGAAAACATCCTCGCCATATCCTTGTGGATCCCGGTAGGCACCAATTAATTGCAACTCAATGCGTCCCTCAGGATAGCCCAAGGCGAGCTCCTGTACGCGTGCCACCATTGTGCAGACAGCCTCATCGACGCCAGTGCCATCGAAGTGCGCCAAGGCGACTGCGCCGGAACCTATGAAAAAAAAATAAAAGACAAAACGTATTACAACTAATAAGGAAAAGGAAACTCAAATGCTAGTCGTGAAGGAAGACTTGGCAAATGAAGCCAATTTCAATTTGACAAAAGAAAATTGAACTGCTTCTTATACAGTACGTACGGACAAACATACCTGAATGTCTTACAACAACAATAATGCATGTGGTCGCATCATCTGCCCCAATAATGTTGATATTCTTGTCATGCGGTGCAGCAGCAGCCATTTCACGTTGCCCCACATAGAGCAAACCCACTGGACCCACTGACTTTGTGGGTATGGAAAGCAATTGTTGTGCATAATCTCTGTAAACGGGGTGTTGGAGAAAGAGACTATTGGTATCCATTGGACAGTCATCCTGCAGGACACCATTCAGAACGAGCACCATTTTGCTACGGTTGGCGTGTGTTGTTGTTGTTTTTGTGGGTGGTGTTGACAGGTGTGTGTGTGTGTGTGTTTATAAAAATCTCCAATCTGTAAAAGAGAACATATAAAAGGTTTTTTATTAGCGAAAAAAATCACAACATTTTAATTTAGTTCTAAATGTTTTTTTTTTATTAAAAAAAATGTTTATTAAATAAAGAAACGTTTTTGTACCGAAAAGAAATTGCACACCTTGTTTTGCTTATAAAATAAAGATTTTTAATTTTTTTCGAGCATTTTTTTTTGTATCAAAAAGCAAACTATTTAAAATGATTTTTCATTAACATTTAATAAAAAAAATTATTTTTTCTTTAATTTTGGCCGAATTATTCGTGTTCACGTCCTAGCAATTCGACAATTCTTCGTCAAGTTCCACTTGACAATAGCTCTCTATTGGGAGAAGTTACGAATCATTTAGTGGGCTCTCATATTTTGCTTTATTTTACGTTATTTAGTTCTATCAAAGCCAGTGTTGAACGGGAGTGGCTTGTAGTAGCTAAATCGGGTCAAGCAATTGTTAACACATTATGTTTTTCTAAAAATAGTATAAGACGGCTCTATAGAAACTCCTTCTTGTAAATTTCGGAAGATATAGTGTCCATTTTGAAAAATTTCTAATCACAAGGTCGTCAGTGCAAAAAGCCTTCCAGATAAGATCTTTCCAGCCACATTTTCCATTCCAATTATTAATACTGACCGTTCGACAGTAGCGCCTCACTATTTTATGTAAAATTGGGAACCTGGTAATGTTCTTGAGTCCATTTTAACATAAGTTTCGTCATTCATTATAATGCATTCAACTGCATCTCGAATCAAATGGTCGTTCAATTTTCGAAGCCTTGTTATCCCGCCTTTTGTTTTTTATACTTTTTTTATCTCTTGGACTCTTTTTGCTTTCAAATTTCGGCATATATATGAGAGAAGAGGTATCTCTGAACTTATTATAATATTTTTGACATCATTAACTAACTTTGTGGCGTTTCCTCAAATATCTGTACCAAATTACTGCGCACAAAGGTGCCTTCACAAAAAATTCGGCAAATATTAACAGAACTTTTTTTTTTAAATGTTAAAAATTTAATGAAAAAAAATTAAAAACCTTAATTTTATAAGCAAATTAAAGTGTGCAGTTTCTTTTCGGTACAGTCCTTAATATATTTTATTCTATCTAAATGAAAACTAGATTTGCAGTGCCAATTACTCCATGAGACCCACGTTACAGCATTTTAAAATATCGAATCGTACTGCTTCACACTTTGCAAGGAAACATTTAAAACATTTTGTTATTTGTTCACTAATATTAAAATATTTTAAATACCAAGCTTAAGTATTACAATAAGTGTTTTTTCTCAACCTACAAAGTTCTTTTTAAAAGTTGGCAGCGCTGAAATTTTCCAAAACAAAAAACCACTCCAAACTTTACTATGCACAAGAATTATGTCAGTTGACTTGCCACAAGATCATAAATAATTGTCCACGCCACGCAAGGGAAGACGAAAATTGGCTTCAAAAGTTAAAAGGATGATGCTGCTTTCATAACAATTTAGGAGCGCTCTGCTCTTCTCCCTGGGCACAAACCAATATTTGGTTTGAGTCAAAGTGAAATTCAATTTACAATTACTTGCAGAAGACGTGCGCGACGGGAGTGAGTTGAGCAAGAGAACAAAAAAAAAACAATTGAAGGAAAAGAGTTATGAAGGATTCGAGCCCAACGTATGTAGGTACGCATACGTTTGTCCGTCCGTTCATTCGTTTAACCAGTTGCTTTACCATTCTCCATTCGTTCGCCTGCAACCGTTCAGAATAATTTGTGACTGCTTTTCGCGTAGATTCCATGTTTGATAATAATTTTGCATGGCACTCACTCGAACTTGGGTGGAATTGGTAGCCGCCATGTCTATGCATAGCCCCGTCATCGGAGGAGGTGTTGCGCTGTGACGGTGATTCTGTCTTACGTCCTTGTACTCCTTACTGTGAATTACGTACCGAGCGTTGCTCATATCGTAAATTTGTAATGTCTTCATATTAAAAATTTGTCATATTGTGTGGTTTTTTTTCACCTTTCGCTTATTCTTCTTTGGCTTATTTTATATTTCATTTTGGTTATTGTGAACTCTTCTTGCGGCGATTCGGTTCTTGGTGTGTAATCCCGTGTTTGCGGTTGAATTATGCCAAATTGAAAACGAGGAGGTGTGAGAATTTATGTTTTGCATGTCGTTGGAATTAAATTGAATTTATTGTTATGATATCGTTCTGGCATGTCATGGTGTTTGGGAAGAAGAAGTTATGGTATGGGTAGTGAAATCAATTATGAAAGAGGTGAGTGCATTTTGTGCTTATCGATAAGGACTTTTTTTGGGACGTATTGAGAATCTCTGAGGGTATTTATTAAATTGCAATTGGAATTGGAATAACTGGAATTGATTTGGTGGTAATAAAGATATAGAAATGTGTTCTCGATATCTCGGAAATGTTGAATACTGCGTTGAAGCTATTGAGAGCTCTTTTCTACCACATTGTATTTTTTTATTCGCCCATTCAACTATAATAGCCATATTGTAATGTTTAATGTAATGAGAAAATAATAACACTCATTGGCCTCCCAAACACAACAAAGTCTTCAAAACTGTTATAGTTATTTACAAATCTAATGAAACCACAACTTATGTGGCATGTTGGGTCATCAATTAAAGCGATCTAAGTGGTTTCTTGTCACCCAACCCGAGTGTAAATTGATGACACCATATTCCATCATGCGACTGAACTGGGCAGACAAACAGCCCGAGCGCAATCATGAACAAGCTCAGAAAGTTAATAACAATTAAGAGCACAAGTCAATAATTTTCAATAATTTAATAAAAATGTCATTTCAGCAATTAACTGAGAACAAAAAGCCAGGCAGCCAACGAATGAACAACGAATAGTTACAATTTGCTAGTATTTTTTATGGATAGTGAAGAGGGGCGGTAGGAAGAAAAAGAGTAGCACTTATAAGTGGGCATATGGTATAGTGTTAGTGCCTGCCTGTGTGTGTGCGTCGCTTTATTGCCCATAAATTGATGCCATGCGACCAAAATCAAAAAGATCGTGAGTTACTGGAACCACGAATTACGTATTGAAATTGAGAACAATTGTTTTTGGAATGGAATGAAATTGATGATCGTGGGCAGGACTAATAATGTTATTTATTGAAGAATTTTGATTAGGTATGGGATCGTTCGAAGCAATTAGAAATCAAATAACTGAGATACTAAATTAGTATAAAAATTACGGAATGCATCCTTTGCTCAGAACGCCATGTACAATTTTCTACGCCAAATTCAAGTAAATTGCATATGACAAGTGCAATTGAATTATTTACTTTGCCTCAGCGCTAAATTGATCGAAATCAAATTAAGTTAAAGTTCACGAAACAAAAATCTACTTAGCAATTTTCTGCACGTTCGCCTTTCGGCAGACAAAGCAGTTGCAATGTGCAAGAGGAGATGGCCCAGCTGAGCTGGGATGAACAGCAAAAGCAGCAAAAGAAGAACGTGTTTTATGTACCCGAGTAGTCAAGAATTTGCAGCAGCAGCAGCAAACATCATCAGAAGCTTTTGGAGTCATGAGGAACACAACATGAACAAAAAATACAAACAATAAAAAAGTATAAAAACTAACCAAGCAGAAAAGAAGACCCAGCATGCGGCAGGGAACATGTTTGCAAAACCAAATGAATTCATATTTGGTACATGCATGGAGAATCGAGGGAATAGCAGTGCAACATTGTGTGGATGTGTGGCAAGAAGCGCAGACAGTGAGATTGCCAATTGATATTGAGAAAGATCATTTCATACAATGAAATAAGAGTTAATTCGATACGGTAAATTGTACCATTCACCTGGCAACTCTTAAGCTCAAAATATGGTTAACCCAAAAAAGAAATAAAACCAACAAATCCCAAAATCCACCCAAATAGAGATGAATTCCTCGAAAATAGTCAAAAGGGTAAACAATGAAAAAAAATTATATTTGCAGTTGCAGTTAGCACACGTTCCGTTCCTCTACTAAACAATTGCTTACAGCAACAATTTCGCTTGGACTGATTTCTCCACAAAAAAGAAAAATTGCAGCTTATGGCAGTTCCACCACAATATAACTCAAAACAGGGTAAGGCTTCGGCTTTACTGGTGGTGGCCGTGTTTCCTTAGGTTTGAAGCGTTCGAAGCACTCGACAATAATAGCAGGCAACAACCACAACGACTGACTCTGGAAGCAATTTAGCCGTGATCATGCATGAATCTCGATTAGATATTCTACGAGAAATAATTTGAAAATGATGACAGTTTGCGATATGAGGGACGACGACAAAAAATAAAAACAAAATGAAATGCCAAATGGAAAATAGCGAAAACCTTTTAAAACAGAAGAAGAAGAAATGGATGAATGTAGTACCTACTCAAGTACCTGGAAGCACACAAAGTGAGTGGTGGTATTCGTGCATTTACTTGCCGCTTGCAACTTGACTTAGTTCGACAAAAAAATACAATGTAAGATTCATTCAATTTGATATTGAATGCTTAAAGAAGAAAATTCAGCATTTTCCAAATAGCATATGGCACGCCGCCATCGCCGTGAACTAGATAAATCGTTTGCTTGTTACTATTTTTTTTTTTTTTTGAGAAGCGCGCAGGTCGTTTCCAGAAAATTTAAAAGAGATATTAAAAGTAGCTTAGAAGCTTAGATGGGCAAGGAAACCTTTACCATGATTAATCGATAATAGAAAAAGAAGGTTCGCTCGTGAAAGATAGATGTGCTCGCTGACAGTTTGGGGCGAAGAACCAAATGAAAGCGTTGAAATGGATAGAAATCGAAGGAGATTTACGGCCAGCTCACGTTTCAACGGTAGCTTCATTCGTTTCTTCCTTTCAGAAAGTTCAATCTTTGATGTATTTGTTGAAATAGTTCCGAATATTTATAAATCGAATCGCGTATAATCAATTTATGGCGATTAAGTTGCACAACCTCGTTTTGCATAGCAACGATCGATGCAATAAAATCCATTTAACATGTTTAACAACATAAAAATGACATGTCGTAAAAAACGCCACGGATAATGATAATGGTTTGTAGATTTAACACCGATATTGATATCTTTGCCATCAACGGAGACCGACACGACAACGAATTATATTAACAATTCAAACTACATACCATGCCAAACCACTAACCAGAAGTTGTACAGCTCAATAAATTCAACTTGCAGCTTGTTTGCTCGCTTAATTTACTTGTTGATCACTTTGTAGTTGTTGTTCATGTCTTCTTGCGGTTTTTTTCGTTTTTTTTTGTTCGAATATAGAAACCAGAAATATGATTGATTACAGTCGCTTTTGACGTGATCTCTCTCCTCACAAAAAGTTCTCCAGCTCAGTGTAAAGTAGGAGGCGTCTGCCTGGCAGACGTTTGTGTTAATGTAATTTACACTGTAAACCGGGGTGGAACGGTGTTTCACTACCAAATGAAATATTAACTTTAATATATCAATTTTTTTCGAGTTGGCAAAAGCAAAGTTAATTTGCTTATTTATTAAGCTTTAACAAGTTTAATAAATCAATGGGACTTGAGTGTAGACTTGAGCTGGATAGATTAGTGTGGAATATTTGATGAAGTAATTGAATGTTGATTGACTTAAAACCAATCAGGTATCTAATTGAAATGAGATTAACTACTAATGAAGTTGGCTTAGAAAGTATTATCGGTACTAAGCGATTGATAATATATTAATGCTGTTGGCTTTTTTAAACGAAAGTATTGTGAGTTTATTAATTTGACAGCAAAGTGAACTTTGAAGCGGTTTCATTTAATAATAAATTAATTGTCTGACGTGCTGCCCAGTTCTTATTATGATAATAATATGTGTCGAGTTCAACTCCAGCCTGAGGCGAAAAACGAAACAAAAGAAATATTTGCCGTACGTCACCACCTCTCATCCAGCACTGGCTTACTTACGAGAGTATAATTTGCCGTAAATAAAACTCACTTGTCGTTCGGAATCGTCTCTGTGAGAAGTTGCAGCTATAAGTTCGGCCAAGATACATCAAGAGCAAAATTAACCTCGCTTTTATTATGTCATCTCACATAATTTGTGTTTGGCAAGGAAATTTTTGATAACATTTTTTGCACAATTAGTTGTGGATTCAATATCCCCAACTAAACCTAAAAAAGCACCAAACAAAAAACTGGCTCAAATTGCTTAATCAACAGCAGGAAATTATTAACAACTCCCCAACTGGCAACTCGCTTCATGTGGCAAGAGAGACAGACACGACACTATAAATAACACCTGAAAACCAAATCAATTATTCAGTGCAGTCACTTTTATTGGCCATTTACGTCAAGAATTATGCATAATTTCTATTAATAAAATTGTCAAACGATTTATGAGAGTATGTTTTCCGAGTATTTTGCAAAAGAAAAAACAATAAATAAATTGAAAGGAAAGGAAAACTGTTAAAAGGAAGAATGGAGTGGAAAAAATACATTTATCATGGCGTCTCTAGGCGATTGTGTGTTTGTTGAGTTATTAAATTTAATGGCATTATTAAAGGCGGCTAGAACAGGCAATGCAACATGTTGCCGAACATGATGACAGTATGCAAGCGTGTCAGGGCCGCCGGCAAGGGGGCGTTGCGGGGATTGAGTGATTTTAGTGCTCGAAACTAAAAACCACTAATCACTACACTATTACACGAACATATTTAGTTTTTCTACACAAAGTTCGATGTTTAAGTCTAGCAAGTTTATTTGTGTATGAGATTTGTAAAAAGGAGGATATTCAAGAAAATTGGAAACCAAATTCCAGGTTTTATAAACAAAAGTTTTTGTAGAATATTAAAGATTGGGTGACCAAAAATTATCTCTATCGATAAGCTGTGTAAGAAAACCGGACAACGCGAAGCATTTTTATAACTAATGGAGCAAAAATGGAGTTGGATTGGGCGAGTACATGGCGTCGCACAATTTACCGTACACCTGGAATTTCTTTTATTCAAAACCCCATGGGAAAATCTTGACAACGGCTCTGAAGCGTGTTTAATGTCTTCAATAAGGGGCTAGGTTTAACGGAGACAGCTTCGTCTATGGACAAATATAACTAGAAAAAGTAATAGCATTTACCAATGATCGATCAACAAAGTTTTTTCATAAGAGAACAACGGATACTTGTTCTTAATCCACAGTGGATGGTAATTTATTCGGCGGCAAAACTGTGAAATCCTAAGCTTAAAACTCGAGCAACAGCTGGAAAATATCGGCAATGACTTTAACTCAACAGCTCTCTTTAACTCAACATTTCTCTGAATTTTAGTTTTATGGACATAATCCACTATGGTACGGAACGACTCAATTTTTTAAAAGTATTTATTTTTTTCATTTAGAAATTCTATTTTGTTGTAGTTTTGGAACAAATAAGAATTTTACATGACATCGTTCCCTATTATATTCCAAAGCCCTGCAGCACTTACCACGCTTGTGGTCCAACTTCATTTACGAAAAAAAAACAAGGCTCAACACAATGACGTGGAAATTTTGTGTTAACCACTAAAAGACAAACTGAAAAAAAAATGTACTCCAAGAAAGTAATAACAATTCTTCCGGGATCGTGATTTTCTCTTTTCGTCTAGTACCTATACCGTGGATTTAGTAGTATCCACAAATGAGTGTGTATGTGTTTGTGCGTCGTGTATTTTTTTCGAATATTGTGTGGTTTGGCCTGTTGCAGTTGCAGTTACAGCAAAATGCAAAAACCCACAATAAAGCAAACAAAAATTTCGCTCCAAAAGGGAAAAAATACTTGAAACCAAAAACAATTTGCGCGCCCATGTTTTGTGTTTAAAGTTGTTGTCGCTTTGTAAATTTTACAAAGGAAAAAAGGTTGAAAAAAATTAAGTAAAATTCGCATGCGACCTAGTCAATTTTTTTTGTCACATGTTCAACGCAAGCGACAACAGCGCACCAACATAACAAATAAACGAGCAGCCGAATGAACGAACAACCAAAAATAGTCACAGATTTTGTGGTGATGTGTTAAGTGGGTATGGGAATGCTCCGGAGGAGTAGGAGGAGGTTGGTCGAATATGTTAGGAGGCAAAAGCTTCCGTCTACTCTATGCCCAGAGCCTTGATACATGACATTTTTGTTGCGATTTTCGTTGTACCACTTGTGACACTCGCAACAGACAATTTAATTGGCGTTTTTTTTTCTTTCCAGTCTCAGATTTTCGGTATAAAAACCTTTGAGATTTACTATGCACCGAAATAATCAGTTTTTTGTGGACTTTTTTAATAGTAGGGAAATTTGTGTTTTTTTTGCTTTTTTCCTACTTACAGCAAACAGTCGTGATTTTGTTGTTGTGTTGGATTTCGCTTGTTCGAATTGTTGTTTAAAATGAAAGTTTCAAATTCACTTGGTTAATTGTCGTTTGCTATTGTTGTTGGCTTTTCGACTTGTTTAAAAAGTGACATTTACAACGTTCTTTGCTGTTGCATGTAGATTTTCGCCAGAGATCGTTGATGTTGTTGTTTGCGCGTCGATGTTGGCAATTTGTTTAATTTTATTTGAATTCGATTACGATTTGTTGGCGAATAAAGTTGATTGCTGAATTCGCCCTTTCCACCATTTGAAGACTTGCTGCTGAAATGGTTTCAGTTGGCTTTGATCACTCCAACAATTCCAATTTAATTTCAATTGAAATCTACTTTTTTTTCCACCCAATTTAAACTACTTTGAATAGCTTCAAATTATACTGTTGAAAGACATAATTTCATCCATCAATGGGTAGGAAATGATTAATGATGATCGGCATCAACCGTTGACATCGCCAAGATCACTTCTTCGACACTTCTTCAGAGAGTTAGAGACTCACTTTTGTTGGGTTACTGCTGTCGAAAGCAACAACTGCCACCATTCATAGTACTTGCCCACACAACACTTACTCACACACAGAGGGAAACAACAAAGCATTTGGAAAGTGAGGTAACTTGAGTGAGTTATGATGTGGTCCATTGTCGAGGTGTTTGCCATGAATAACGTTTATTCTTAAGACTCTTTCGGGTTAATGCACTGCAGAAGAACATTTCAGTTGACTTGAAGGAATCAACATGGCTTTGAGTGGAATTTTGCGTTATGGCGAAATACACTTTTCAAATAATTTTTTTCTACATATGAATTGTGGCTCTAATATCTTCTCATTGTGATGAAAAGGCTGTATAGATTAGGACTGAACAAGAGAGCTTGTTAGATTTGCTATGGTCAATGTCGAAATTGTCCTAGGACCTAGATATGACCAATTGAGTTTAGGAAAGACCTGGTTCTTGGGATGCATTAATGGAGATCTAAATTGTAAACTCGAAGAACGGCAAACAAAAGATTAGAACAAAGTTTGTTTTAGTATGAATTTAACATTTAACCATTAGATTTGCAACAGACAAACAAATTTTTAATAATACATTTATTTTTATTAATAACACAACAACACCGTCACACCAAAAATTCATTCAAAATTAAATGCAGGTAATCGCAAACCAAAACTCAAGCTCGCACAAGAAGCAACCACAACACACACAGCCCATACATATCTTCTGTTTGCGGTTAGGGAATACAAATTTACATAGCAATGCTCGCGTATATTACCGGGCAACCCAACAACATTCAACATCTCTGCGAGCAGCAAAGGTTTATAATTGGCGGTTGATGACATCCTTTTTGGTTGGAGATATCATGGCACGGTTCGCTTTACTTGCTGCTGTGTCTTTTCATTTCGTTGTTGATTTTATTATTGCTGTTGCTTGGCAGCACAATTGTTGCGCGAAATTCAAACTTCCAGTTCGACCAAATGCTAATCGGCTGGGAAAGAAATGCTTTGGTAATTTAAAAAAATTTTTTTTTTAGAGAAATGTAGGTGCTTGCTTTTAATTTATTTTCTAAATTGAATTAAAACAGTTTGAAGTCCATTGCTAATGACAAAATATATAAGCTCTCCCCATCTACAAAATTGTCAGTTCTCGGAAATGTTTTCTTTTTTGCCAGTACTTTCAAATTTGACTTGCAAATGTCTTGGCGATTGTCATCAAAAGCGAATTTTTAAATACACAAATAAGTATATGGCAGTGTGTGTCTTCGAGTGTGTGGTTTGCCACCAAAGCAACGCCATTTTGTTTATTTTTTTTGTACTTTTATTGTTGTCATTAAATTATCATTTGAAAACTGTTGTCATTGTGACAACTGTGCATAATATTTTTTTTCTCTGAAGATTTCAGTAAACAACTTATTATGTATGACATAAATATTAGCTGTTTTTTTTAAAAACACAAAGTTTTTTTTTGGGCCGGTCAGCTACTAACATGCACTTTAGCGGGAAGTTGATTGGTTAACCGAACAACGGGTGTACAGGGTGTCTAATAATCCCACAACCAGAAAAATAATCGCGTACATTCGCAAGCCTGATGGATGCTCCTAGAGACAAACTCGCAGTAGAGCGTTTACAGAATGTGCCCAAGGTGATGGTTTGTGGAATCGTGTCAAGGACAGACCAAATCGGCAAAATAATGTAATCATCACCAGATCTGAATCCATTACATTTCTGTGTCTAAGTCAGGTTAGTGCGGTATGTCTCACATAGACCAACATGGTCCATAGTGTTACCATAAATGCTCTGTTTTACTCGATGTTTGCAGTTCTTCCTTCGTGGTCTTAATCCAATCCGAAAGCTTTGGTCTGCAGCGCAAACAGTTTTAGTTGAGAAAATTGCAGAGTAGTTACCCCCATTAAAGAGGTAAAGAATTATTTTCCCAGTATCCTGATCAGAGTACGTGTTCAAGGTGTCCAACAGTGGAAATATGGGAAGAAATGAGTAAAGAAGCGGAACGTGCCGCTTGTGAACCTTTCTTTTAACACTGACGTGGAGTATCTCATATAGAAAGTCACAATTAGGTTTAGATACTGTTCTACTGAAAAGTAGTTGGGCAGGTGTAGAGTTATAAAAACGTTTTTCCATTTATTATTTTAAAAGATCTTCAAAGACTTCCAAAGTCTTATGGCACATATTATGTCAAACAATTCCATTAGAAATAACGTCAAAGCATCTCTTCTTAGCCAATAAATAAATATTTGGCAATACATACATGTATTTGCAGTTTCGGAAACGCCCCTCCTACCATTTGCAGAAGGCTGCCCAACAACGACTAACAAATACTAAATCCATATTTGCGACCAATTCAGATGCAATCGTTAAATCAATGTGCCCGCTGCGCCGCCCTGTACATCTTCAAAATTTTGTGTATAACGTGTATTCTGTGTGCTCCACTCCCAACATCCACTCCCCCATATAATTTGTGAAAAAACCACAAAACATCAAAAACAGAAAACAAAATTTTATTTAATCCTGAGGATATTAGCACAAACTACAATAATAATAACAATAAGAACAAGGCTTGAACACCAAACACTACAACAATTATAATTTGTTGTTATTGTTGTAGAAATTGGTAATAAGTGTCTTAATGCCATGTAGACGCGTTGCCATTACATTTTGTTGTTGTTTTTAGTATAACCGCGTGTGGTTGGTAGCTCTTCCACATGCGGCGAAATAACAACAAAAACAACAGCCACCAATCGTATAGAGCATTTTCTCTCTTTCCTTTAAGACAAAAGTCGTTCATTGTGAGGATCATGTGGCGGTGGCCTAGGCCACAACAGAAAATATACCAACTTTTTGTTGTATAGCGGTTCACTATACTGGGCAGATGATATTGATGCTGATGCCGCTGCCGCTGCGATCTTGTGCAACGTCGAACTGTTGTTGTCCGTCGGTTTGTCTATATTGCCTAGTAGGTGGTTGTAGGGGAGAGCTTTATAGGACCATTGCAACATTGCATTTGGCTTTGTAATTTATATCATCTGCTGCAGGCCAATGCGGCCGCCACCACTATAAAGCTTCGAATCATTGTTGGGAAAGACTTTTTTTTTTGGTTGGCTCGAAAGGTACGCCTCTATCTCTAGTGTGCGATCTAGTTTGAGCGATTTGCCGCGGTTGCTTTATTTCTATTCTTTTTTTTTATATTTTTTGGTTTGGTATTCCATTTGGATCGGATTTGAAACTTCCTTTTAAATGTATTATGCATTGCATAAGATTAATCTGAGTTGACTGAGAAACGGTGATTTTTTTAGCGGAATTTCGTTAGAATTCTCTTTCGGATATTTCTATTCAGATATTTTGATAGACTTATAGACGATGTATGTGTACATTTTGGAACAAAGGGAAAGAAATATGTATGTCGCAAGATCGTATACACCGATTGGGTAGCATATGGAATGGAATGGAAGTATTTTCTGTCTCTCGACTATACTTCATTTGTTTCTATTTGTTTGTCAGGCTAAAGCGAAAATACCTTAAAATTTATTTAATTTTTGCGACAGTTTTTTGATAATTTTTCAATAGTTTCTATTTCGACTTCATTCCCATTCCATTTCCAAATCTGAAGCAACTTTTTTTTGTTAAACTTCAATGCCTAATTTGGGTTTTTACTTATATTTTCCTGATTCTAAAACGATTTTAAAATATATATTTCTTGCCCCATACAAATAACAGGGCTGTAAAAGATTGCAATCAAATTGAGCTGCATTCACTGAAGTCACAGTCAAATAATGCAATCATTTCTACCCCAAAAATTCTTAGTCCAGTTATTCTGTGATTTGCTCCATACAAAAATTACAAAAATTAGCGTACGCGATTTTTTTTGCTGAACTCGTTAAGGGGCGTGTCCTGTTGTGCTTCAGTTGCCATAAGGAAAAACGCGTTCCCGCGAATATATCGTAAACTGCGCATCCTACAAGAAATCATCTGGTATCAATTTTAAGAGAATTACACCCGCCTACTTTTTAGACTAAAAAGGTTTTTCGTAAAGTTTCAAAGTTTTGTAAATCTGGTTTTCGTGTAATATCTTGTAAACGGTGGGATGCACGTTGAAAGGACTTATTACCACTCTTGTAAAAAATTCTCTGCATTTTTTAGCTACACCATTTTGTTGTGGGGTAATTGCTTTTATTTAGCTATAACTTTCAAACCAATGATCCCAAGAAAATATTCTAGGTGAGAATTATAAAAAATTGGATTATCTACAAGATTGGGCCCGGGTTCAAGCCAGCTTTTGGCCAAAGTGCAAATATTATACCTACCTACAACTAAAAAGCGATAAACTAATAATTTATTAAATCTGGATGAAATATTTCAGCCAGCTGTAATACAACAACAGTCGAATTGACCGTTTACTCTTTCTAAAATTACACATAACGGATTACAAATTAAGTAACATTACTTTTGGTAAAAGTAAAAAAAAAAAATTAAAAAAAAAATTTTTTTTGGTTTATTTTAAAAATGTAAAAAAAGATTCTAATTAAAGACTTGAAGTCTTAGCGGACTTCAAGTAACATGATTGCAATCAAGTGCACGGAAAAGAATTTGACTGCAATAAAATTACTTAAGTTGATTAGCGACTTAATATTTTACAATCTGAATTCCCAAAACGTAAAAAGTATTTCAATCTTTGCCCACTCAAAGAATGAAAACGTAAAATGATTGCAATCTTTTACAGCTCTAAAAAATATTAGTCTGTTTTTGACCAAGGACGGACCGCTTAAACGTTATCTGACCAGACCCAAAATTATGTTTGGACGGTTTTAGGCCAAAAGGAAACATATTCCACCACACAATGTAACTAATGTCCGCTTAAAGTGGACATAATTTCTATCGCAAAATTAAAAATTCTATTTATTTTTTATTTGAAAGCTGATCCAAAAGTGAAATTTTCATTCGATCAACTTACATTAGTGTGTCCTTTTTAGTCCTTTGTCTCCTTCACTGAAGTCATACAAAACTGCACAATTTATCGATGTTTAGATTATCTGTGAAATAAATTAACATTGAAGTATGAAAGAAATGAATATTAAATTGTGAAATTAAATTTTATACACAAGAGAATGGACACAACAAGCCACCATAACGTTCGAGCAAATAAACGAGAAATCCGCTTACAAACTATTCAATGAATATTTCAATCAATTTCCTTTATTATGCGCTTAGCTAAGCCGGAAGTTGAGTTTTGCATACACAGAGAGTGTCATACAGATAGAGCAGGAGAAGGAGAGAGGAAATTAAATGTAATCAATTTTAAGGTAAAACTAACACAAAAGAGCTTTTCAATATTCACTCAATGGGTGTGTGAGTGTGTTTGTACATATGACGTTTAACCAGGAGACGAATTATTATTATATTTTCCATAAGAAAACAAAACCAAAAAATAAATGGCAAAAGTCAAAACAAACAAAAGAGGGTTTAGGAGCATTCGAAAAATAGGTTTTCGTAATCGGATTTTGCAAAGAGGTTAGATGAGTTTAGAGAATATGATGAATATGTGTTATTAAAATTTGTTTTAATATAATAACCTTCATTATAGAATTTCGCAATTTATATGGTTACAATTTGAAAAATCGTTTACATCACACACAGTGCTAGTGATCGTGCCACTTCCTAGTATTTTTCTTTGAAGAATCTTTTAACTATTTCTTCAATCTATACCTAGGTTAAAAGAAAAAACCAACAACGGCTCACAAAAACAAGCAACAATTTCGTTTGTAAATTGTTTGCAGTTTTCTTTACGATCCATTATTGTGGAGCTATGTATGGCTGTGGCGCCCACTTTGTCAGTCGCAAAGTTTCTGACATTTTATTGGCTTGCTTACACTGAAAAAAAAGTGTACTCCAGTTAAGGAAAAATGCCTTAATCCAAAGAAAAAAGGGGAATGAAACAGCACTAAAGTCATGATAGCTTTGAAATTAGGGAACACATTTACTTAAGATGAGTATATATTTTGACTTTAAATTTAATACTTATTTCTTTCATAACAGGAATATTTCTTTCAATTTAGTAAAAAGTTCTTTAATTCTTGTAAGTTTTTCTTCGTTTTTAAGACGAAATTTCTCCAAAAATTTTTTTTTATTGTATTTGTTCATTTTTTTATATTTTTTTTTCTTTTTATTTTATATTTTTTAAAATCACATTTCATTTTATTAACTTAAAACTTAAATTAAATTTACAATTTATAGTGATAAGAAACATGTACTTACGATTTCACTTCGGTGGGATTCGAACCTGCGACCTTTGGCGTTATGACAAGACCAATCAACAGACTGTGCTATAGACAGCATAATTGCGCTGCCGTCTAATTTTCACTACGTTTCACACCAGCGGCGGCCGTGGTGCAGTGGCTAGGACCTTTGCTTCCCGATCAAAAGGTATCAGGTTCGACTCTCGCCTGGGGCAAGCAGAAATATATATTCATGCCAAATATTTTTTTTTATTTATATCAATTCTATTTCTAGAAATTTCTAAAAATTTTGGAAAACTACATTAGACGTATACAAAACAATTTTTTTCCTTGTATTAAAAACAAACTTCTTTAAATAAAGTAAAAATTTACTAAAAATTAGTAAAATCAGCAGCTGCTGTGGTGCAGTGGTTAAGACCTCCGCTTCACTATCAAAAGGTATCGGGTTCAACTCCCGCACGGGTATTCAAAAATTTATATTTATGCGAAATATTTGTTTTTTATTATTTAAATCAATTCTATTTTTAGCAATTTCTATTTTGAAATACTCACTTTTTAAAAAAAACCTGAATCTTACTTTCAATTTATAAAAATATCTTTCTTAAAAACAAAGATTTTTACTAAAAGTAAGTAAAATGTTCTTTGAATTAAAAAAAAAATATATTTCTTAATATTAAGGAATAAATACCAAAATTGAGGACACGTATACTAAAAAAATTTTATTTTCCCTATATTAAAAACGAATTCCTTTAAATAAAGTTAAAATTTACTCATAATTAGTAAAATCAGCTGTCTTTGAAATAAAGATAAATGTAAATTTGTTTTAAAGAGGCGGTAATTTCCGTTTTAAGGCACTTTTACTTAAATTCAGGAAAAATTCCTTAAATTGAGGAAAAAATTTGTCTTTTAATCAAATACCAAATTTACTTGGTTTTAAAGCTGTCTTTTTTTTCAGTGTAGGATGCTATTTTGCGGATGCGGATGAGAGTCGGCTCTACCTCAGTATTGATGTAAAGTATATCAAGCATGATTCCACTGTACACTTTGTTGTTGTTTTTGATTCCGCTATGGAAATATCTCAAATTGTCTATGGTTCATAGTTAAGTGCCTTAAATAAACTCGTTAAAAATGCACAAACACTCAAACAAACAAACAAAAATTCCAAATAGTTTCGGTTTATTTATTATTCGCATATAAATTAAAAGAAACCAACTACAGCGTAAATGCTTTGCAATTCGCTTAACGACAATAAAAGTGCATAAAGTAGAGTGAAAAGAGAGTAAATTACCTGAACATTAAAATAATTACATGAACGAACTGCGATTGGCTGTCAGACACGATATGAAATTATCCAATTGGAATTTTTTTTATTTATATACACAGTACATACTTTTTGGTAGACTGATAATAAAGTTACTCATACTGCTTGGACTTTTAGTATGTCTTGTTAAAAAAAATAATAATTAGACTGGTTTTGGGGTTCTAACAGTAGAACTGCGATTAGTCGAATCATTAGTGAATAGCTCCTTGAGTAATCGAGTTTTATTCTGTTAAATGTACCCCAGTCTGTTGACAGTCCGAAATTACAGTGTACGTAAATAGTCCTTTGGCATGCTCTACCATAGCCATTCAAAAATATACGTTACAAACCATTACTATTCGCACCAAACTGGGCGACAATATTCAATTATGCGAGTAATTTAATTTCGAATCAATATTATTTTCCTGAACGTGGCGTAGCTTTAACAAATTGTACTGGGCTTCAAAGGAAGCAGCCGGTAACGTTTTAATTGAGTCAATTTAAAACTCGATTTTGCAAAAGCAAAAAAAAACTACCGCAAAAATAAAGACGTACTTGAAAGACGCAAGCAGTCAACTGCTCCCATAACAATAAAATTGATATTTTAATTTACAACAAAATGAAATCATTTCTCGAGCAGCCAACAACGAACAATTCGCCTGACTCGATCGCTCAGCGGACGAATGAACGAACGGACAACGCCAAAACCAATTTTCCGTGTATAGCGCGCGCGCGCGGCACAAAACTCATGTTCAAGTTATTAAGATAATTAATGATTCAGACACCACGCAATAATGTCCACTATAATGCACTACCAGCACAGATCGCCGATCAGCATCGACTTCATCATGTTGAAGCAGTGCTTCGATCTCTTCCTTTACTTGGCTTCTTTAGCTGTGATCACAACTGATCAATAATATCCTCATCCCCTCATCTACTTGCCAAGGCGAAAACAGCAAAAGCGACCATCGCTCACGTAATCTTTTTTACTCTTCGACCAGCAACGAGCGGAGTTGCTGAAGTTGCTGGATGGAGCTCGATGATCGTTGTGTCTTGAGCTTGTCGTACACGATGTATTATGCGTGTAACTACAATTTATTTTTGCTGCTTCAATTTTGTGGTACAAAAAAGTAATTTTTGTTTTTTTAAATGTTTTTAAAAAAGTTTGCGTTCATACATCTATCACGCGTCGCTATATGCTATCCTCAACGATCAATCAATTGACCGATTGAGTTAGCTTACTATTGTAATACGACATGTTGTGTTGGCGATCAATCGATCGATTGATTGTCTGGTGGCGAAATCTCGATGGATGGTTGGAATCAGGGATGATTTTTTTGGTACAATTGTACTTTTTTGGTACAATTTCAAAGACTAAAGTAAATTGGTACTACATGGACATTTTTGGTACAATATATGCGAAGAGTATCAGATTAATGATCAACTAATTTTCCAATTATTTTCTCAAATATTTTCGTTGTTCAAGGTTTCTTTTCAGCTCTGAAGTACTTGTCAAACTTCATTTCGAAAAAAGCTAAGAAATTGATAATTAAATTTCCATTCGTAAATTTTCTTTAATTCGTATCCACTTCGCTACAATTTTATTTACGAAATGCGACACGGCCACTCTGTGCCCTCTTCAGAAATTTGGAATTGTTTCCAATTTCTTTAGAAAAGTTGACATTATCAGCTGTCAAATTATGTAACTTGTTTACGTTTTTGAATATTAATAACTTTTCTGTTCATACTACAAACTTTTTCATTAAAAAATTTGGACACTTTTTGTTGGTACTTTTTTAGCAGATTTGGTACTATTTTTTTTGCCTTTTTGTACAAAAAGGAACAACCCAAATATCATCCCTGGTTGGAATGGTTCGTGTGCGCACCTTGCCGCAACAAATGATGATGACGACAATCGATGATCGTCATCGGAGCAGACGTGCGTTCGCATTATAAATCTTTCTTTTTCATTCTTTGATGAAGTATTTTTTGTGGTGTCTTCGACGGATATTGTGGAAAGAACATCATACTTAAGTCAGAAAATGTTTAAATGATGTTGTCGAAGTTGTTATGGTTGATCGTGTGACTATGCTTTGATTTGAGCTGGTTTGCACAGTTCATTGTTTTGAAATACAGCTTTTACAAACTACAGATCGCTCATGCAATAACAACACAACTCAAAATTCGAAGGTTTGGAGTTATGAATGCTTATGAAGGGACATTTTCCAAATTTGTTTCGGAAATGCTACGAAAGACCAATACCCATAATTGCTTCAAATCTCTCATTCCAACAAACATCTCCACATCGAAAATTAGAAATATAACAATATATATTTTTAGTAGAGTATATACGTATGCAAAATATACTTTATTGTTGAACTTAGTGCTGTAAACTGTGTACAAAATAATTAAAAGTTATGCATATTATTTATACTTTTATTTGTTTATAAGAGAGAAGTTATCACTTGAGATTATTTTTGCCTACTCTATTGAGTATGAGGCGTTCGTTTTCATGCAATCACGCTTTTTGAGTTTCGAATTGAATTTCCCCCGCTTATCAGCTGACAAAAATATATATTTTTAATTTATTATTATTATTATTATTGCTATTTGCTGTTCATCTATCATTTGGTGCACAATTTATTTCAAATTAAAAGATGATACGAGTCTCGTTATCACACATTAGAACAAGCTGTATTTTGGGTTTATTTGAAACTTGTTATTAATACATGTATATGTAAGTGTATAATTAAAAATACACAAAATAATCTAAAATATTTATTCTATTTATAATCTCTCATTATTTCTTTATTAATTCGTTTATTGAGTTCGTATCATACAACCTGAATCACACTGTATAAAAAACTCTTATAAGCATCATTTGTTACTGCCACCATCAATCGCCCTTAACAGAGTGGCAAATCTGCACTTATCTTTCACAAATTTTCTATTTTTTATTGCCCTCTTTATTATACCAAACTTGTTGCGGACAATGTTTCGTAATAAATTAACTAAACAACTTAATTAAGCTTAAGAGGATTTTACCACTACTTCGCACTGTCGTATTTATGCTCCACCTCTATCCGGCGGTGTATTACAAAAAAATCTGTTTAGTGGCAGATGATCAGCATCAAACTATGTACTAACAATTTGTTTGGCCTTAACCACCTGATGCTGTACTGAAGCTGACATTTGTTGCCGCACTTTGCTTTTGTATATTCTCTGCGACAGTAATTGAAGCTTTTTTTTAAGCATTTCTGTTTTGTTTTTGGTGCATGTTTTTTTTTTGTTCCAAAAATTTTATCACCACAGTAATTTTTTCAACGATTTCGTCAAAACTTGCCTAATAAAAGACATCATAAAAATGTTTGTTGCTGCAAATGTGTTTAAATAATTTTCTATATTCTCTCGGCTGGGATTTGTCGAGAGGTGTCGATTTAACTGTTCATCGTTCATTCAACCAAATGTTAAGAGTCAATGTAAGATGCGAAAAAAAAAACTATTAAACAAATTAAGAAACATTTTCTGTGTGTAACGAAATCACAAGCGCGTGTGTACCTGAACCTAAGTCAACAACTGGCTCAACTGACACAATACACCTCTTTCGAGTTGAGCTGTCGAAATAAACTAAACATCATTTCTCAGTCCCAAAAAGTACAGCAAATTAATTAAACTGTTTTTATATATGTATGTGTACAATGTACATATATTCGAACCATCTTCCACAGCATCAAATATCCCTTCCACAGCCAGCCAATGTCCATAGTCAATTGCACCCTTTCTGAATATCCTTTAACCGAAACTACTCCAATTACTTTCAAACTTTAATTTAAATCGTACACAAGTGGTCAGTGTACATTTCTGTTGGGGGTGTTGTAACCTACTCATGTAATCTGTCCGTCATTCATTCATTCATTGAGATGTTGTCGATAAGGACATGTTACATTTTGTAGGACATTTATATTGGGCTGCCCGGCGCCGGTCTTCATAAGACGAAGAACTTCAGCGATGCTTGTAGTAATTGTACAACAATAGCTCCTCCGGTTTTTTGTACAAGCGTGTGTGTGTGCGTTTGGATGTTTAAATGGAGTTATTAATGGCAATGCATTTGTTTGGCTCACATAGAATATGTATGGTCGCTAGATTTGTGATTAATTTAATTGAAGATTAAATTGGCATTAGGAAAAAGGATATTGGAACAATGCTATGACTGATTTCAATTTGATGCAATTATGTGATTTCATTTTTAACTTAAATTCGTTATTTGAAAATCCCTGTGTTTGTGGTGGGTGGGTGGTGAATGTCCATCCAATGCTTTTTTCATACTTTCCAATGAGGTAGTAGGTTGACATTTTGTACAAGTCTTCATAAGGCAGGGCTAATACGAGAAAAATCGCAAGTTTGCAAAACTGGGTGTATATATTATAAAATCCCTGGCGAAGGCAGGCTTATTAGCTAGTATTTGTATAAAATTAAGTTAGAAAGAGTTAGCTCATTGTACACTTATGTATTTAAAAAATTTTCTTTGCCAGATCAGCTAAAAAACTCCTATTTTTAAAAAAATTAATTCAGTTTTCTGAAATACCCATCCCAGCAAACAATTTGACTCTTTTTTGACTCTTTTAAGGCTCTCATTTCGCTCAGAGAAGACTCTAACTGGAGCCGCATATGAGGTGTTTCCCTTCCTGTAAGGGCACGATGAAATGTATGAGATAAGACTCTAATTGGAGTCCTAAATCTGATACGGACAGCTGTCCTGTATAGACATGGAATTCTATTTCAAATATCAAATCAAATTTTTAACAATTCAAATTATTATTTGAACCCCGAAAAACTTTTTACCTTTTCCGGGGTTCGAACAATGGACCTCCTGTTTCGTAACTCAATGCTTAACCCTCTGAGCTACGGTGCCTCTATCAATTATGCCGATAAAAACAAAGCAATGCTCTGTTTACATGACTTCTTTTGTAAAGGAACATAAATTATGTCTTTTTATGGATTTTTGACTAAATGAGGTTACCCGAAAAAACCGATGATATATTCGTGAGGCATGAAGAAAATACTAGAAAAAGGATGTGAGGCCCCCCCAGCGGGTGTTTTTAAAAGCTTTCAAACTGTTGTGCTGTGTTATTGTTCTTATCGTGCAGACAGACATCATAAGGACAGACGTTTTGTAGATGAGAAATTGATTTGGCATTTGTTACGGAGTTATTGAGATATTGAATTTGAAATTTTATAATTATAACAATAATACCCTATAATCTGTTTGTACAATAAGTGTTGTAGCGCAAGCGTAAGTTTTTTTCGCTCAGCCCTACTGTACATTCGAGGCTTATACAATATACAATATTTTGTAACACATGGATTCTCTGATCATAAGTTGGACTAAAAAAAGATCAATAATTGTGAAGTATAACAACAACAAATAAGATAACATGATTCATTAAAACATATGTATCAGTTTTTCAGTCTCTCCACATACGTAATCACCGCTAAGAAACTGATAAGAACTATTCAAGCTGCTACTTAACGAGACATTTTTGATTTTCTAGAGCACATTCAGGCAAACGATCGATGACCAAAAGCAACATTGGTACATAATTTGAGTAGAGCAAGCTGTACAGTAAGGAAATTCACATTTCTTATCGTTGGAATTTTGACAGCAACGTTAATTAACGAGCTCATGTGAAGAATATTAACATAAAATAAAATTTTATGATCTTCACACACTTAATGTACAGACGAGCTGCTGATAAGCGATCGGTTATTTTGAAAAAATATTCACTTTCGCTTGACGAGAGAAATATGAAGAAACTTTGTAGGCTTGTCCTTGTATCACTCATTAATTTATTTTATCTTTTCATGCCAAAAAAAAAACTATCAATGCATGCAAGTAAGCGGTTAATGAACTGCCCCATCTGCTAAAGTACCAAGCCATATTAGATGAGACTTAGTGATAAGGCGATATAAATCTGTTTACTCCTTCTGGTTTTCATTTTTTCCTTGGGTAAAGTTTATGGCCGCTGTAAGAAATGGCATGCTCCATGTTAAGTTGTTTAGGCTCACGAATATCCGAATGGATTATACAAAATTAAAAATAAAAACTAACAGCCGTGGCACGGTACAGAGTCACAAAAATGACAACAACGCACAATGCCATCAGCATCTCCTAAGGCAACATTTGCAAAGGTATGGACATAGTTTAGCGGTTTCTCATAAACACGTATGAAATGTATGACGAAAGATGGTTGACTTACTAGTAGAAGTCCGTAACGTAAGAAGTTGACAAACAAGTGATTAAGTGAAGAAAGGTTTTATTTAATCTTCTTCTCAAGTCACCTAGTTGGATTAGACCTGATTTTAATCTGAATCATGGAACCACTTTATTATTCATAACAGGAGATTCGCTAAAGAAACGTATTTGGAAGTCGGGGAACAATAAATTTTTCTATAGGAATATTTGAATGTATTTTTGCAAATATAATAGATTGTGTAAGATATGGGTGGGCTTCTGGAAGGCTAGGATAGAGCCCTTAGCCTTACCTTTCTGGGTGCGGAACTTGTTCAAAGATAACCAAAGCGAAAAAGATTTGTAGAAACGTCGGATTCTAGTTATTGAACCGGTAAAGTCAATCAATCGAACAATCATTTAATACACAATTCCATTTTCAGACTAAGATCACTTTTTATTGTGGTGGTAACTCTAGACACACGAAATAATTTAACATTGTAGGAGTTCATGAACAAATATAAAACAAAATTCCCATCCGCCAAAAAGAAGCAGCATCTACAACGACGACGACGACTCTACGTACTCCAAGTAGAAGAAACAAAACAAAAACTCCAAATGAAGAACGGCCAGAAACGCGTCGAAGAAGCTTCTTCGAATGATGTTGTTTTATTTGCATTGGACTCGGGTTATTTGCACAGAACATGGCTTTGCTTGCTGCTGCCGCAGGAACACAAGAACGAAAATATATGTTAGGGAAGTGCAGACAAATTTGCGAGCAGAGATATGAGAAAAAAAATAGACGGAAGAAGAGGAATGCCAAACAAAAATTTTTACAAAAATTACGCGAAACGCAGGCGCAACATGCTGCATTCAACGAAAATTGCTTGTAGTCATGTTTGATGAGGTTGATGTTGTTAGTGTTGTTGCTAAACAAACACCAACAACAGCAAGAACAACAAGCGTGCAAATATTTCGCTATATCGGTGAGATATGCATTCATTGTGTTATGCTGTACGGTAGGGTGGCCGTTGTTTTTTTTAACTTTTAATAAAGTTTTGCACAAAATGTTTGCCCTATCGGAAAACCTAAAGCGATCTCCACTCTCCTGGTTGTAGATAAAACGAATTTTTCGTCCGTTCGTTCAAAAATTCCAATTTTAATTCCTTACCGCTCAGGGTCGCCCTAGTGTCAAGTGGACAGTGGTGATGACGATACCCAGTAGTTGTACAGAATAATATTTTTTCTCTTCACATTTTAGTAAAACCTAAAATGCTAATTCCTCAACAGATGATGTATCCCAGTGTAAGGGTCTTCATCATTAAATACAATTTCTTTCTTTTTAATAAGTTGGTCTTCTTCGTCGCGCATATTTTTGATCATGTCTCATTTTTATGCTGTTGATGAGGGATTATCCTGTTTCAGATTGCTTTTTCGGAAAATTTCTTATGGTTTTTTTCTTCGTTTTACATGCAACATGTTCTTTCCCTTGTAATCTTGCTTTAACGATCTTTATTGCTGTGTGAGTTGTTTATGTTACTTTTTTATTCTTTCGGTTTTGTTCTAAAGAATGCGCAAATTTTATAAATCAATTGGGAGGGACAGTGGCCCAGCGAATGGTAACATCTGTGGGAATGGTTTTTTTTTTGACAAAATTGGACGGACTTTTAAACAAGGCCAATTTGCATAATTACTGCAGAGAAAATGAAATGTGAATACGTGAAATTGAATTCATACTCGTTTTTTTCGATTGGTGAATTACCATTTCATTTCCTTACCGATTCCAAACGTTGATATTACTTTATTAATTTAATCTTAGATATCTACTTGTAAAGACTGGTTCAGCTGATTATATCTTCAAAGGGTTAAAATATGTTCAGCATTCAAAATATATTTAGGTTTAGGTGTAAGTTAAGTCAGAGCTAGAAATTTCATATAAAAAAATAATGCCGTTTTTATGGTTGGATTGTTATTGGCTCGTGATTGTTATTCCAGCAGTATTAAATACGAATTTTTCAATTATTGAGTCTTTGATATTCTAGGCACTTTTTCGATCTATTAGTTTTGCCTTCATGAAAAAGGCAAAACTAATAACTTCTTACTGTCTTCAGCAAAAATGCAGCTTAAACTTCATAAACAAACTATATCAAAACTTCCGAAAACAAAGGCAATTTTGCTTTGTTATGAGTAGAAATGTTACTCATACGCTACGTTACCTTTTATTATATCGAAAAACAAAAAAAAAATCTTTTTTTCAATGACACTAACAGAGGGAAATATGTTGGAGACTATGATGATACGAAGGTGAGCTTAGCATAAACTACACATATATATCTTACTTAGCATAAAATGCTCAGGTTCTCATAAAATAGAACTAATATAAAAAAGTATTACTTTCGAAAAACCCCAAATGTTAAAGAACGTGTAATTTTTAGAATATCATTTGCGTAGTTTATGCTAAGAACGACAGAAAGGTAGGCGAGTTATTGACCAAAAACTTTGTCTCAAATCGGGACAAAGATGTTACAGTACATAAACTGCGTTTATCAAACAACTATGAAAGTATGACAAACTAATAAAATCGCATTATCGTCTCACTAAAAAATAGCGAAAAATCGTTTCTTCCGGTGTGATTTTCGACATTATTTAATTATTTGTGGCAGTAGGACTAAACAGCACAAGTCAATTTAAGCGAAAATATTGTTATACCTTCGATTATGTTGTTGATTCATTAACATGTATTTTGCCTCCATCCAAACATATTTTTGATTTTAAAAGGTATTGAAAAAGTGCTCCGAAAAACCGACATCCTTTTAAGATTTAATACGGGTTTTGTGGTATAGAGTTAATACGATGGAATTCTCAATCCCTTCCGATCGATAAACAGAAGACGGCAACCCCTTAACCAACTGCGCCACGGCCGTCAAAGCTACCTTAACTTAATATTTCTCAGAGTTTTGTTTTATGGACATAACCCTGGGCTTTGAATCGTGAGTACCAACCCTACAGTAAGAATGGGTAAGGAAGGAAATCGAGCTTATTGCTAGGACGAAAACAAATAATATTTTTTGAATTTAGAAATATCTACTGAGGATTCACCTTTACACGGCCCTTGTTGTTTTTTTCTCGATAACATATTTATTTATTATATCCATATGTATCGTCTAAAGATCGAAACTATGATCACGGAATGATGATTATCTGAACTACCTCAAATGTAATCATTTACACCAAAATATCGATGGTCATAAGTTGATACCTCGTAAAAGAATTTTTTTCTTTGTGTCATCTACGTCAAAAAATTTTAGTTACGAGGTGTGAACGTATGACCATCGATATAATTAAAAAGTATATATATTTTTTTGTATAAAACAATTGGATTTTAAAAACTTACATTAAATTATGATAAAGTTTTTCCTTCCTTTGATATTTATTTTCCAAATAAATTCACAGTCTCGCAGATTTAAATATTTTTCAAATTTCACTATACATAGTTGGTTTGGTTTCAATATTTTTACAAATATTTATTTTATTAATTTTTTTTAAAAGAATTTCTGTAATATTTATTTCTTATATTCCAATTACTAAAATAAGCCGACGGCTTTTTTCGTTAGGACTTGTCTTTTTAAGCTGTCACACAGAAAAATAGCTAACAAACAAACACCCGCTTGGAAAGAAAATAGACTTTTCGCGCACGAATCGCTTTTCACGTTGCGCTCAGTGACAATTTCAAAACCGGACTGAAAATGAGTGGCGCACACGGCTGGTTGGTCACCAGAAACCACCAAAGCAAGGCAAAAGCAAAGCAAACTACATAAATGAAACAATTGGAATTCCTTTAAGGCAAGACGCAAGCCAAACTTTAGGTTGCTTGCGCGCACACAACAGCTGACAGACAGAGCCAGCAACACAGAGATAAAGATACGACGACAACAACAATACCCACAACCAACAACAGCAACAATCAAATAATTACAGTCGGTCATTGCGACTACATACTCCTAAATGGAATGCAAAAATGGAAAATAAAAGTTGATTAGTGATCGTGATTTCGGTTTTTGGGTTTCGGCCAAGTTTGGGAATATAAATTTAAGAAAAAAACCGCTTGAGACCGATCTAAATTTAGGTTTCATTTATTTTAGACCAGCGTAGGCCAGACGGTCCTTTGAGGGGCCAGTGGACGCATATGTGTAAATGAATTTGAGTTGAAATTGCATACAGCACGAAAGAATTTGTGAATAGTGTCGAATCCCCAATGGTATTTCAGACCGTTAGCGGTTTTTCGCCATTTTTTTTTATCGAACTATCGGACTAACGAGCATTAAAGTTGCGACTAACTAAGTATCAAACTAACGCAACTGGTGTGAATACCACTATTGTATGTCGTTTGTTGTACTAGAAAATACTCGATTCTTATTGTACGGACAGACAAACAGGCATATAGACATGCCGGAAAGACGGACGCGTAGTATCTATTGCTCATAGCACAAAGAGCCCAAGGGGGAGCTGCGAAGAAACAGCTGAAAGTATGTCCAACATGGAGAACTGATGCATTCGAGTGAGCAAGATGGCACGACAAGCAACACGTGGTCTTATCAGTTGAGCAATTATTGTTTTTTTGAGTGAGTGAAAGACATACTGATAAAAGCATATTGAGTCGAAATGCAATTATTGAGTTGAGTGAATGGGAAACATTGCATTTAGGGTGATTTCACCCACTTCTTTGTGGACTGTGAAAGTTGACCAACACATGTTGTAAACTGATTTTCTTGTGGGTACACAAGAACAAAAGAGAGCGTGGTCAATAAACCATATGAAAACGACGAATGCATGAGAGGGTAGTTGATGGTTTTGTTGTCGCTCGGTAAATGCAAGATTGCAATTGGTCAATTTCCCTATAGGAGTCTTTCTTTCGTTCGCAAATAGTAAAAAATTAGAAAGGAATATTAGTGTTACTCACTGCAATAAATATGGAGTTGAATTTTATGATTGATTTTGTGTTTATGTTAAAAGTTGGTAAAAATCATTTTTTGATTTTTTATTTTCCTGCGTGTGGTCTTCTCATACGAGAAGCGACACTGAGTGTATGTGTGTGTGGAAGCGCCTC
Source organism: Heteromyza rotundicornis (assembly GCA_951394025.1). Taxonomy (NCBI): domain Eukaryota; kingdom Metazoa; phylum Arthropoda; class Insecta; order Diptera; family Heleomyzidae; genus Heteromyza; species Heteromyza rotundicornis. The sequence continues at coordinate 19,794,686 of OX596011.1, read as the reverse complement.
CTGAAAGCGCGCCACATTTAATCAACACTTAATTGCGGCGATAATTGCCATATTATGTGTGGTTAATTGTTTTGCGCCATAAAATTCGCTAAAGTATTAATGGCCTAACAGAAAAACGACGACTCTTGGTACCTAAAGGCGTGCACAAATCTTGGACTGCAATATTTTACTTTACTTTACTTTAATCTTTTTTGGTTTAAAACGTTTACGTGAAATTTTCTAAGGTTGTTTTTGTCATTTCGTAGATTTAAGCATTGTATTTGTATTCAACGCAAAGTCAGCTTTCGTGCGAGAAATAGGTATGAAAGTAAAGGAGAATAAAAATAGCTCGTAAAATTTTCAGTGCGATATAACTTTTAAACTGGTACTATGATCCGGCAAGTCGGAGGTATCTCGTAATATTCAGACGAAGCTTAGGGCGTTGTCGAGCTACAGTGGAAGAGAGTGTGTATTTAAAGTCACACGTGGCATATTTAAAAATGTATTAGCAAAATTGCATACTTTTGACGAACTTCCGAACGAATGTACGTAATTAGGCTAATAACTTTATATTTCAAAATTACTTAATTATAATTGGTTTTAATTACTGAGCGCCTTTTATGACTGTGTTGTCTATGCAATTCATAATAATTTCTTAGAAAATGTATAATGTTTGGTGAAGTGGGTTAGTGGTAACTTTGGGGCACATTAGACTTTGGAATGAATGTGAATCTTTGAATCTTTCTTTAATTAAACTTAGAACTTAGAACCAAAAAAAGATTGTCAGAGAACACACCTTATTTCAATTTAATTTATTTATTCCCATGTGTTCGTTCCAGTAAAGGAATACAAATTTAATAAACTTTCTGAAACGTATGTGTTAACATAAATTTTGAACTTTGACAGGTGCCCAACAGATGAATAGACAATTCTAGGGGTCTCACCAAATTGAAAATTTTATTTTATGGAATTTTAAAATCCCGCATTACATAAATGTTAGCTATTGTCATTAGCTTTCAATCGAGCTATTATAAATATGTTTTTTCATCACTTTCTTGTTTCATATTGTTTCTAGAACAGAAACAAAATCACAGCAAATCCACAAGTTTCGAATTAGTGAAACTTTGAAGAAAAAAGTGTGACAGCTACCCCAACTTCTCCTAAGCCAAAATAATGTCCGAGAGTATGCAGTATTCCAAGTTTATTTTTACAAGAGATAAGGACGCAAGATTTAATTAAACGCTCGATACTTAATTATTTCAAGAACTATGGAAATAGACTTTGTTCCATAGTGCCAAATGCGTACCAATGCTGAACTTGTTAAACCCAAAACAAAATATATAAAAAAAAGAAAAACATTTCACACATTTAATAGGTTAGAATTCGTCTGGCATATGGCGTTGCAAATTCGCACAGACACACAACTCTACACTCTTCTTCGAAGTTTGTGCCATTCCAGTATAGTAAATGCTTTAATTGATTTTATTACTCTAAAACATAAGATTTGTGAGCAGTTTAAAGAAAAACTCGTAAATTTATGGCGAAGACAAAAAATACAAAAAATACTTCAAATACTGTGAAAATTTTTGTTTTCTCATTCGTTTGCAATATTCTTAAATAAATCAACAACGTGGTATTCTGTATTTCATTTGTGGATTATTATTTTTTACTGACTCTTCAGCGCAATAAATGATTGACAATTGAATTGTCGTTCTTGTTCAGTACTTGCAATAAAAAAGAAAATAAAAATGCAATCAACATAAATAATTGTCAAAGTGCGAAAGTCAAGTTGTCACTTGACGAAAACAAATATAAACCAAAAAAAGTTGGAAGCAATTGTCCACAGTAGTTGTGTTGACTGGAGTGTAAGCACCTGAGTGACAGGTGACAATCGTTTTGCATACATTCAGGAAGATAGCTTAGATCAATCGTGGTTGTGGACCTAAAATGCCCACATAAGGAAGAACTGAGAAAGTTTCCCCGACTTTAGTGACAATAAACGCGGATTTTTTTTTGTCAGTCATGTAAATTGTGGTTTAAGATGCCCCTGAATCTAAATTGAAGTCGAGAACTGTCTCCTCGTAGTCGTTGCGATATCGTGTTAGCTATTTTCCATTTCTCTACAGGTTGTTCTGTTCTTCTTAGCCACTTGATTAAATTGATCAAATTTCTTCAACAAATAAACAATTGTATAAAATTATAATTATGCCTTACCATATATTACGATATAGGTGATGCAACTAATTGTAATATTATGATTGTTGTTGCACCAACGACTGATTGCTACTTATTACTTTGTTGCAAATAAAATAACAACTAATATAGGTAAATGCCAAATGACTGCAAAAAAAAATTACTCTGAAAATTGTAATATGTAATTTGAATGAGCGGAGAGGAGAGACTCCTTAACTTGTTTTCTTCTAATCGATATATAATTTACAAAATTGTGTCAGTGTTGAAGCTGAAAAATCTCGTTATTTTATTAATTCAAATTTAGATGAATAAAATACAAACTGCTTGATCTCAAATGAAACTCAAAGCAATGTTTAAGAACAAAAAATAAAATTCCATTTCCAATGCAATCCAAATTGGTTTTGCTCTGCCACTTCATGAAACTGTTCTATGAAATCAAAAATGATTAATTCCATTGAATTGACGACCATTCGCAATTGTCCATCAAAGCAGCACATTCGCTTTAATTAACACTTTTGAACTATGCTTGCACCAATGCCACAATTACATACTAGCAATCAAATGAAAACTTCCGGTCGCATAAGTTGAGCGAATCTTCGCATCAATTACAATCTTCTATACTTGATGAGTACAAAATGTGTATGAAAAACAGAAATAATAATAAAAAATAAAAACAAGAACAAAACGAACTCAAGTCATCGTCAGCTTTTGCGATGACTGACATCTGGCGACGATATTTTTTATTTCTGTTTTTTCTCTTTCGATTGAGCCATTTATGAATGAAAATCTCACAATTCTCCAAGATACTATCGAAAGGGTGCGACCGTTCGTGTCCATCTTGGGTCTTGGTAATTAGTCTAATCAAGTATTTGTAATCATGACGTTTGGCAATTGTAGTATCGGAAGTGGCTCTGATGCCGATGTGATGTGCTGTTAACGAACGAACGAACTTATGCAAAATGCCCTTTCCTAATTGACTTCATTTAAGAAATCTTTTGTTTCAAACAAAGTCTTGCTTGGTGGCTGGTTGACAGGAGGTGCACGCTCCTCGGTGTGGAGTTTGATGCAAGTGCAAATTATTAATGGCAATCTGGCATTTAATTGGCAAATAAGTACAGGAAATGTATGACATTTTGTGAGCTGGAGATTTCATTCTAGAAGTCTTTCCAGCTACATACATGTAATTTAGGCCCATAAATTGCATTTATTTTCAAACGACTCTTGTCTACGGTCTGTCCTGCTGTACAAATTCCAGTTTCCATTTAAAAACTTATCATTTGTCTTCTCATGGATTTGATGATAAATTAATTTAACTATCGATTCGATCACTTCGTAATCAATATAAATTTTACATGGTTCAATGTCTTTTTTTTTGGCCTACCATCGCACATTTTGCATACTTCCACTTTGGTAGTGACGGTCGGTGTGTTAGTTGCCTGCCTGCCATTAAACATATCGGCATTGGCATCTCCAACATGCGTTCTGTGGTAAATATGCTTTAATGACCACTGGTCACAGAATCTCATTTTTTGTGCAAAATCCAAACACCACATGTTGTCCGTACTCCTTTGCGTAGCTGGCTGTTAGCCGGTGTTTGTTGGTATGTAGATAGAATTTTCTCAAGTTGCTTGTACGGCACACAAACGCACATACACATCATGGCAGGTTTTTCAGGAAAATAATGACCACTGGCCATTGTAGAAAGTGAGTACAATGTTCTTGGGTCTTTTTTGCTTGGCAGATTTGTTTTTCTTTCGGTCATTTGAAAAATGATATTACAAATTGAGAATATTTGTCAAATTATACGATGTCCTCACACTAAACTGGTGGAGTGTTAGTAAAGGATTATTATGACGTCGGACAATATCTCCGTAAGCGACAAATGTGCTGGAACTTTTTTTTACTTTATTTACATAGTTTCGCCTAAAGAGTGCCAATTAGAACTAGTCTGGGTATAGGGGGCTTTTGCGGCAAATCATTTAAGTTCATTTACATACTTGTATTCGCTAGGTAGATGGTGTGATTTCTTCTTATCTTATTGTAAAAACACTCAAATTGAACATTTAAATTTGATACAATTGATCAGGTATTGGTTAATAGAGGGCCATTAATCTGTCCGTTCAATCAGAACTCAACAGCTCGAATTTTAAAATATCAATTTAAGGAGTAAGGAGAAGGCGGTGTGTTACGAAAACGATAGGTTAAGTAAATCAACTTTAAAGTTTTCATTTTTTTTTTTATTTATTGATGAATTTTTATAGCCTACACCCGGCCTAGAAGGAGTTGGTATTGCAAATGGGCGGAATCGGTCGACTGCCACGCCTACCTCCCATATACTGCTGATTTCGAATTTGATGTCGCATTTTTAAAATTCAAGATGGCGGAACCAATATCGCCCAGTAGCTGTAGGATATATATAAGTCGGCTTGCCTGATTGAAACTTACTCACTTCTATTTGTTCATTTACCCCTCCACTATTCTAGAATTTCTCAAATTGTAGTGGAAGGGCGTGATAACAAGTAAAATTTACCCGAGAATTTCGCATTAATCGGTTAAAAATGTTTGGTTCTACGATTAAATATTTTAAATAAAAAAGGTTGAAGCTTGAGGTGGTTAGGCTGGGTTAAAGGGTGTGTTTTAGAATCACATTTTAACTCGTAGAGTTCCAAACTATACAATATCTAACCAACCAATCAGAACCACAAATAAAATCACCTGCACCAATTGAAAAATATATTCCAATTGAAAAATATATTCCAACTGTAAAATATATTCCAACCCATAATGTCAATCTGAATTACAAAACAGTAGTCACATTCAACCTCCCCCCCTCCCCCATCCGCTGGCGACTGCCAATTCCAAGTAAAATATCTCCTTCGTTAAATCGATTAAGAGCAATTTTCAGCCTGGTTTGTCAACATTCTGTAGCGTTTTATCATACAACTCCGATTCGTAGTCAATTCGGCGAGGTACAAAACATTCAATTAGTAAGCATCTCACCGAAGGATGTAATTTTATGCCGGTTTATTTTTTTTGCTATGCATTTTCTATATGTGGCGACACTATTGCGTACCCCGTTTTTCCTTTCGCTCTCTCTGTCTATCTTTGCGGTATGAGTTGCCCCACTGCGTTATGCTCCACTACTGTAGTGGCCACTATAATTAGCAGCAAAACAAATTGTCCGTCACACGTTAACAAGTCTACAGCTATCGGAGACTAAGGCGGGTGCACAAAAAATTGAATAAATTTGAGAGAATTTATGTTTTTGAAACACGCAACAGTTTTCTGTACTTATTAGTAAGAACATGCAGGCTTGAAGGGGGTGGAATTGTGATATTGTCCATCATTTGTAATAAGAGCTGTCATTTATAACAAATTAGCACTTGTCAAAATTCATTATTTCGAAAGAAGTGACTTCAGTTGGATATTGTGGAGGAGAGAGAAGTTGAGTAGCCATAGAATTTATAATACTGGAGTTTGATACTTTGTTAGTTGGAGGATGGTCAGGCCTGTCAGAGTTCTACTTTTTTACCCGTTAGTCCGATAGTTTGATGAAGTACTTAGTAACGACTACCAAATCAACGATGCTAGTGTTAAATGTTGCATTGCTCCAGTCTACATTCAGAACTTAAGGAATGATAAAACAAAAAACGGTTTCTGCTACCCCAGGGAACGATTGCAGCCGGCACCACACGATCATAAGTCAGATGTTCTGACCACTGACCACTGACCCACACTCTAGTTCACCCATGCAATTTTATTCATTACTCGACCCAAGGAATCAACAGATTCGGAGGCAACCTCTCAAATACAAATAAATATCGAAAGATAATCGAAATTTCCATAGCCTCAATTTGATTATATGCGCCAGTCGTAACATATTTGTATTGAAAATATTTAACTTAAATTCAGATGCAAATAACAAAGTTCTGATCACGCCCGGTCACGTATCAAACCAAAAACCACACAAAAAAGAGAACAACAACGCAATGAGGTGCAAATCGGACGATTACGAAAGAAATTTACTCGATTGTCTTGAGCTCAAGTTCAAGCTTCGGTTAAAGGATCGCATTGGGATCGAATTGTATTGGATTGAATGAAGCAGCCAAGCGATTGTTGTCAGTGAACTTTTGTGAATTGCACTGCACTAGCACAGGCTTAACACCGCCACAAATTGACGCAATGCCACAAGATGTCATGACGTAGGCTGGAGTTGAGAGCCCTGAGTAATCGCAGCCAGCAAGCGGCAATCGAAGGCTGATGAAATTCGATTCCAAGTGGGGTCGCCGACGTGGTTCACCACATCTTGCGAAAATCATTTTGTAATTTGTTTACCAAAGTATAAATTGCAAAATTGTAAATTTTTTGTGATTTGTGATTCGCTCCAATCCTTGGCTTGGCTTGGCTCGTTTGTTTCTGATTAGTTTCTGTGGTTGTTCGCGCTGACACCTAAGTGCGCCCTTTTGCGGCAGCCAGTCAGCCAAACCAAAGGTAGCTGCGAGCTGCGGATGTGTCAATTGCGAAGTGCAAAAATCAACAATACAAAAACGTGCTGAGCGCCAATTTACCAAGGTGATGGTGGTGGCGTGGCGCAATAAGATTGCGTGAAGAACATAAACGTGAAGGGCCCACGGTGAAGTGAACTCAAAATGTAAATCTAAAATCATTTCAACAAAAAGGGTTCGAAGGCAGCAAAGGGTAACCTTATCAGACGATCAAACATTTAAAATGTATTTTGTAAGTAGTCGTAATTCAACTACTTTAGTGGCATAATTACTGTGTGTGTCAACGTCAATGCAAACTTCCTAGAGCGGCGACACTGTCATCAACATGTCAAATTGCTTCCTTTCATTTATTGCCTTTCCGTTTTCTTTTATCTTTCCGTTTTTTAGTGGCAAAGCAATCGAAGCCTGATTTAAAGTCAGTAGACAGAAAGTCTATAAATGTATAAACTATGTTCAATGATAGGTATTTAAATGGAGGCACCATTTATGAAGGTTGAATTATTTATTTTTGATTTCAATTGAGTCCAGTCTGACTGTATGCTCCTCCGTTACAGTTAGGTTCCAGCTCTAAAGTAAGGAATGCAGTGAAATTTCACTATGTTCCTTGAGGTAAAAATTTGTAGTCTAGTGAAATCATGCTAGGTCGAATTCACGGTTGACAGATGGTGAGAGAAAGCGAGCCTATCAAGATTCGTTCTCATGTCTCTCATTGTCTCCCATTTCCATAAAAAATACCGTTGTCCCTGTCCTCCTTTCCACGAATCTATCATCCTTTCTTCGAAGAGTATGTAGGTACGAAATGTTTACCCCCTTATTTGGGTAATTTTTTGAGTTCATTTACCCGTTTATCACAACATGTCCAAAAATAATGAAATTCGTAACACGCTTCTAAACTAAGTCCAGTCCCAACCGATAAAAATTGCATAAATTCTACGAGTCACAAAAGGAATTCATTCATAAAAGCGGCTAAGAAGGAAAATAGAGAAGATTTGCCCAAAGCAAAAAACTATTGTGATCATAACCAGGAAGTCGACGTGATAGTTGAGAAGAAAATTCAAAAATTGGTAATAAAAAAAAAATGAGAAATATTCGTAAGATAAATAATGCATATCTCACGCACATTGCGGAAAGGCAGGCCAGGCCAGCTAGGCAGAGGCAGATGCACGGCATAATGAGCAAAGATTGCAAACATTGCGGCGGCGGTGGCAGCAGCAACGGCCAGCGATCCACTAGGCGATGTTACTGGAGATTGCCGGCTGAAGCAATCTCTATTGTAGGAGCTCTGGTGTTGGTGGAGTACATTTGGTGCAGGAGTTTACAGGAGGTTGTTTAATTTAAGCGACGTTGAAAGCGTTCATTACCGATATTTCTGTGGTTGTTGTTGTGGTTGGGCTTAGTTTTTTTTGTTTGTGTTGTGCTGCAGTGAAGTTTATTGTTTGGCCTATTGTGGCTCTTTATTTTTTCTAATTTAAGTTTTTCCAGCCTGAGATTGAGATTGGTTTTTGTGCAATTTAGGTGGTTTTTGTTGTAAGTTGAGTTGAAATGATTAGTGGGAGCTGAAATTGATGCAAGATCAGTGAGGAATTTTCTTACGAAAGACTTTTTGGGGCGCGCGATTGCTATATGAGGAATTTCAACTCAGCAATTTACGTTTGAGTTTTCTTGAAGTAGTTCTTTTAGAATAAATATTTTTAATAAATTTATAGTATTTGGAATTTAAAAAATGTGGTAAAGGAAAAATGCAGAACGCAAGCCAGATAAAAATTCAATATTTAAAAAATTGATACGTTCACTTTTTAGGAAATACAAAAGAGCGGCAAACTATGTACCTAATTAGTTGATAGAGTCGCTTTTATTGGGATGGTAAAAGAAAAAAGGGGCAACATCGAATGATAACCACGCCTACCTCCGATACAAAATTTGCACCGAAAATTCTTCATTTTTGGTTATTTTGTTTGATTGAAAATGACGTCGGGAATGTAATGGGATCTGCAAAGGAATGGACTGGAACCTAAGGGAATTGGAACAAACTTAGAAATGGGCTCACCCCAAATGCAAATGGAAAAATCTTGAAAATGGTTCGAAAAACTAACGATTATATGATGTCGATAGGCGGAATGGGAATGGAACTGGAACGAAAAGGAATGATATTTGGCCGGAACAAAATGGAATTGGAACAAAAATGTAGGTACATTCAAAAAATTTTTTTTCTTCGGTCAGATCCAAGAAAATTCTTGTACTAGTTTTTTTTTTGGTGATGCTGATGAAGAAGCTTCTCCGTTTAGAGTTTTTTTACTTCATACACACATTATCCGTTATCATTTTTATAGCTTAAGTCATAAAAACGCCAGTTTTAATTAGGAATTCCATAATTTCTCAAACTTAACGGTTAACGACTTGTTTGTTTTATTCTATTTTTTTTTATTAAATTTCGAGTGCACCATAGTAGGCAATAGTACTTAATTTGGGTACTTAACACACGGTGAAAATATGTAAAAATATATTTTATCTAATAAATGTCTGATCACATAAATGTAGTAGCATCTTCCAACCAACACCCAGCTAGCGGCAAATCGGCTTCCCAGCAGCAATTAACACTCGCAACTCGGAATGCTGCGTATGCAATTAAAATATGTCTTTAACCCCTCTGTTGCAGCTCAGCTCTGAGTGCCAAATGGTTTGGTTGATGATGATGGCATTAATAGACAAACTGTGTGCGTTTGCTTAGGCATGTTCGGCTGGCGAAGCGAGTGCACAGCAATCGGCTGGTCTACCCTCAATTTTAATAATTGGTGTGGTCATTTGAGTTGCTTTAATTTCATAATTCAATAAAAAAATATATATGAAACTGGATGGCAATCAAAAGTGCATCTTGTTGTTCGGGTGACGAGCGGACGGCGACAGCGGGTATGCTAGTTAAGGGGTACATTTAATTGTGGTGGTATGTGCTGTGGCCACTACTTCTTGGTCAAACGCATTTGTTAAATTTTTGGTAATTTCATGCGTGTAGCTATTTCAAAAGAACTTTCAATGCTTAGACTTGAGTTGGGCTTCATTGGCAATTATGAGGGTAGCGTGTTTGAATTTGGTTTATTATCTAGTTTTGTATGATTGATTGCGATCTAATTGTGTGCAAATCACAAATTAACCGTTAATTTGTTTTGAATTGGCAGTTTGGTAATTTTTTCGAAAATAATCCTTTTTTATATCAATGTGTTTATTAGAGCAAAAATTAGTTATATATTTTTATTAAAAACATATAAAAACTATTTCAATTTATATTCCAGAGAAAAGTAAAATGAGGAATTCTGTGGCTTCCTGGCCAGTTAAGTCCAAAAAAATATTTTCCGAGAAAAAGTGGTTTTATATTTCTGGGGGACCCAAGTTGGGAGTGGGGACTGTCATATTAAGGTCTCGAATGTACAAGCCTGAATGGTCAAAAACAATAGTGGTTTAGTACTTTTTTTTATCTAACTGGTTATGCCGGGAATCGAAATTTTATTTTTATGAATTCAACTGAAAAATCCATTATCAAGTCACAGAATTGTAGAAATGCCATTTCATACAAATGCTTCAAGTTTTGAGATGCAGATAGATCTAAGTTCCGAAAATTATTACCTCGGTCCATCACAAAAAACACTGCACTACACGAAAAATGTACGGGCATTCCCATCTATATATTTAGTTGGTTTGATATATAAAACATTACTTTTAAGATATTAAGTTAATATTTTTCTGTGTTTACAGAATGTTTCAATCGCATCGAGTTTTTAAATGAATATTTGGGTAGACACTATAAATTTGCAATAATAAACAATTTAAAATCGAATCAAAAAGAGATGACTAAGCGCCAATTTCACAGTGCACATTTAAGTTGGGTTTAATTTAATAGAAACAAATAAAAAAGTAACTATTCGACCAAGAATTATACGTTTTTTTGCTAGCATTGGGAATAATATTTTTGAGAAAGTAATTAATCAGCTAGAATAAAATCTAATTGGTTTATATTTAGTAAGTGACAGCCATTACAAATGTTCTACTGATTTCAAAACTTGATACATTTTGAACTTGGAGTGTATCATAGCTTTCAAACAATACCATTTCAAAATCGGATCAAAAACAGATTAGTTTCAAGTATTAAAATTTAAAGTCTCTAATTTAAAATACATTTTTAAAATATTCGATGAGACGGTAACATTCTGTAAACGCAGAAAGTCAGTAAAATTTAGTTAAACGTTAGCATCAATTTTGTAGCTGTCAATTCGGTATAGTATCTGTCAACTAAGTAGATTACCAAAGTTGGAACTTAATTTAGCTATGATTTAGGCTTATTTTTAAGTATACAAATAAGCCTAAATCATAGCTAAATTAAGTTCCAACTTAATTAGCTAGCCAAAAAGATATGAACTAGGTACATGGTGCGGTTAGTTAGTTTTTCATTATTATTTTAAATAATAGGCCATTATTTTAAAGTTTCATACTAACTATATACATAGGTGTGAAAGCCTCTTTATAATTAGCGAAAATCCCCCACCCAGCTAAGATTTTGCTGTGGCATCCGGAATTCGTGGAAGTTCTGTCTGTTGACTAATTCCTAATTCCGTGACCCAATATCAATGTGAAATGTGGACATAATACTAAGAAAACTATGAGAATTATGTACTACTCACTTGGCCACAATACTTGGTTGGCTTGTATTTTGCAATGAACTAATTCAGAAATTTAAAGTCTTTTCTGCAAATTATTTAGCACAAAACAGCAAACCGATAAGAATAACAAAAACACAAAAAAATAACTATTTTGACATTTGGTTGGTTGTTTGGATGTCAAAAATCAGACCACAGTATAACAGTAAAACAGTAGACGCATTCGCAGGTTGCTAAACGGTACTGTCAAAACCGAGAAACAGCTGATAGAAAAAAGAAGAACAGTGGAACAAAGTACCTAAATACTCAACTGTACCTTTGTATTCGAGAGAATAACATAACAATTATGTCTGCAGTTTCTTTTGGCAGTAGTACCTCATACTGAAACAAAAAATCACATCAAAAATAGTTATACACATGTTTGTTGCAGACAATCCCCTGTTTTGCTTTTTGAACTTTGAAAAATAGCGATTTTTTCTTCATTTTTATAATTTTTGCTCCAATTTGAAATTTTCGTGTAATGTCAAAAAAAACGATTACAAAAATTCAAATTTTTTGTTGCTTTAATTCAGTGTCGGGCAAACCAAAAATGCGTACCTGAGAGAGCGACACACACGTTTCGCGCTTTTCACGAAGATGCTTATAGTGTACGTGTGAAAGTATTGCTTTGGCAGCGAATTGAAGCCTATGAACGCGTGCATAGGAAACTTGAAAATGCCTGACACTGCTCTAATTTGACTTTCAGCTGATTTTGACAGTACCCTGTTGCATGACTGAACATAAAATTGTGCTGATGCCTCTACTGCTAGACTTTGACGGAGACTTGTTGATTAAACTAAATTTGACATAAGGCATAAGGAAAACATGTGTTAAAATGAGATAGCTCTAGTCTGGTGCGAATTGCAACCAGAGTTTTTCGGCTCGTCGCTGTGTTGCCAAATATTGAAAAATTCCCCTTTTGGCAAAAAGGGAAATTAAATAGTACAAACAATTTGACTTATGCTTTTAATGTTATTGTGACTTATGTCAAAATAAATAAAATTAGCCGGTCGTCAGTAGGGCGTGGCTTTACATCAGTGTTAGTATTTAGGCCAGAAGTATGTATTAGAAGCTTTACACTGAGAAAAATTTGTCATAAAAGCTTTCTAAAAGCTTTCGAAAAATAAAAACGAGTAAGAGCTCATATATTTTTTCAAAGCATAACAGATTAATAATATTCTGTTGATCTCGCTAATAGTATTTGTTCCGCGTGTACAATTTGGTCTGATTCAGTATTTAGTCTTACAGCCTGACTAAATAAAAACTAATTTATTCAACAATTTTTGCAACTAGTTTCAAATCATTATATATCGATAGTCATACGTTAACTAAAATTTTTTGACGTAGATATCTCAAAAAAAATGAGGTATCAACTTATGACCATCGACATGTTGAAGGAACTGCAAAGTTTCTATTATTCCAACAGGGACACCACTTTGCATAACACAGCAAAGATACTTCCATCCCAACCTAGAGAATTATCTTACCTAAGCTAAAATACCCTGCACATGGGAGTACGATACTTTCTTATAATAAATTTCGCTTTTTTACGGTGGGATGCAATAAAGCCGAGTTAAATAAGGCCGTACGGCTTTCACTTTCAAAAGGGAAATAAAGCCGTATTTTTCATTCTGCCATATTTCCATTTCGAAAGTGAAATAAAGCCCAACCATTTTTGGAAATAAAGCCGTGTGGTAAAGCCGAAAAACTAATATTTATATTTAAATCAAATCACAGTAGTGTAAAAAATTATAAATGTTGGCAAGCAAATTGTCCGGTTACCATTGATGTGGATTCAAACAACCAACAATACTGAAGAAAAGTAGCATGAAATCTTATCCAAAATCATCAGCATCAAGAAGATGTAATCAATTATGAATTGGCCAATTCCATAAAACCAAATGTGCAAATGTTTCATAAAAAAGAGACTAGTACAGTTCGATACGCATAGCTCATGCTGAACATGTAAGCTAATTATCCTTTTGTTCTCAATATAAGCGCCGCCGGCAAAAATTTGGTATAAAAAATCGCGCGATTTTTTGAACCAAATTTTCATTTAAAAATTTTTTTTTGTCTATAATGGATGAAATTTCTATAGTTGTCCAATTTGTCGGCAAATTGTTTAAAATTTCACCCATATTTTTGCTTAAACTTATTCATGTTGTTGGTGTGTGTTCTCTAAAGTATTTATCATAAAAGTTAATTAAATTATAATTGGGGTTTTTTGAAATTACGGCCTTATTTCACTCGGCCTTATTGCATCCCGCCTTTTTTACATATAAGTTTTCGAGATTTCATCGGCAATGTTGCTTTCTCTCTTTTTGCACTCACCGATTTCACCTGATCACCAACTTTTAACTGCAATTTTAAGGTCGCACAAATTCCAAAGTAAATCCATATATTAAAGAAATAATTGTAAGGCTTTGATAAGGTTTCAAATGTATTTCTATAAAAGTCTACAAAATGTAAAGTGCGTAGTAAACTTTACGAGTAGGTGCAACCTTTAGTGTTAAATTAATTAAATAATTAAAAATAAAATAGAGCAATTTGTAAAAAAAAATTAACGTAACATCCGGTAAAAATTTAATTCTTTTCAGGAAAATTACATATTAAAACTTTAAACACTTTCGATTTTTTTTACATTCCAGACAATAATTATATGCACATACTAGTATCCCGCACTAATTACACAATTTTCCATGACCCATAATTCAAATGTGAAAACCGAAGCTGGAAAAAAGTCGTATCTACAAACGAAATTCAAGTGCAATTAGTGCCCAGCTTACCACGACATTGAACAATCCCAAACCACACATAGACAAACTATGAAAAGTGCGGCCGACACGAAAGCAATTTCGATTTTTGTCAAGTTCAAAACTGTTTGCCAATCAGCCACTACAGATAAGGGAAAAAACAACGCAAACCATTCAACTTTTCACGGTGACAAAAAACCTATCAGCGGCTGAGGCCAGCCAGCGTCCATGGACGCAAGTTTTTGACCTCTCGCAACATGCAAAAGCACCACAACGGCCAACACCACCCATTCGAAGTGACCCGTCATGAACATCACATGGGAGTATGTACATTGTACAACGAATCATTGCGGATGAAATAATAGCGCTGCTAATGTTGGTCGTTGGTCATGCGTGGTTAACGCAACTAACTGCCCAAACACGATGACAAATCGCACAAAACGAAATGCTTTTTTTTCTGATGTAGCTTAGTTCAATTCCGAAACACATCCCATACGCGAGCGTATAAATGGCCATAGTTCACCCAGGCAGCTTCATTCTCATTTCAATTATCGTTGAAACTAATTTGTTTATAATTTTCCATTCGGCACAAAAAGCAAATTTCCCCGTAATTTTGTTTTTACTGATTTGAAAAGTCCATTAACGTTTTTTGGGGGTTTTTCGTAAACTATTTTTTGCTATTTGGACTATAAAAAACGACGCAATTGTGCAAATTTAAGTTATTTGCTGGAAAATAACGGCTGAAAGCGGTTCGAGTTTACTAAAAAGTTGATCTGAAATATTGTTTTGTGTAAAAACTGAAAAAAAAAATAAATATCAGAATGTGCAAATTTAACGCGATCGTATCCTTCGTGATTTTGAGTGTATTGTGCAGTGTGAGTTAGGACATTCGACATTTGAAAATAAAAGCAAATTCAACTTTGAAGATTGAATTTTAATTTTAATTTTTCGTTCTATTGCAGTGTACTAACGGTGTAAATATTGATTGCCAGCGACCACCACAATTAGTGGTAAGTTTATATGTCAGAGCAGAAACAAAAGACTTAAGAAGCAAACCCATATTTCATTATTTTGTGTAAATAAGTAGAATAAAGTGATAAAAGAAATACTCAAGCTTAGCAAGCATTATGGGAATGTCGGAATGATGAAGTAGAGGAGGAGGTCAAACGTTCTCAGATGCAGAAACTTTAGGCAATATTCTTTCTACGATCGGGATGAGCGCTCTGCAAAAAACCATAGTGGTATTACGAGATTTTTAGGTCCGATGGTTACTTCCAAACTTTGACAATGGTAGATGCCAATACTACTCCTTTACCTGCAATACCTAGAATGCATTAGAAAAAGAAAATCTCCGAAGACATCTATTCAGGTACTTCCTTTGCTGGGGTCCTCACATTAAAATTATTGTCCTTACAATCCAGGTTGAAGTAGTTTTTATTCCGAGTAAGGATAAGGTAATAATGGTTAAAAAACTTATAAAGGGAAACTTCTGCAATTTTGTATTATTAACCTGAAGCCTAACTTCAGTTAAGTCATCCGCAAGCCACTTATATGGTTCATAGCTGATCCTCTTTCCAGAGTAAACAAGCATTACAGTTATATTCATTTATCACAGGATCCAGCTCAATGCTGTCAAGACGGCGGTCGCGATGAGGTCACAGAAACTTGTGCCAAACGCATGGGCATTACGGGCCAGCCCACAGATCCGGCACCGACCGTGGAAACGGCTACGGTAAGTTTTGAAAAAATTTTACTCATTTCTCATAAACCAGGGAACGAATTTTGTTGACCTACAAAATTTGTTGCATACTTTTAGTGACAAAAATTCCAGAAAATGACAATATTTACATTGTTTAGTATATAAGCCTGACATTTTACACCATATGTTCTAGATACCGTTACTTATTGAACTATCCACTTAAGATTTTTCGTCCCTAAAGGTAAAGAACAAATTTTTGTTGGTCAACAAAATCCGTCCCCATATTCCTTTAAAGAATGGTCCTTTAAATTTATTTTTTTTCTCCTTGACTTCCACCTTGTATTTAGTGCCTTGCCGAATGCATCCTAAGCGAATCACGTTACATGCAACAACCGGAAACTTTACACTATGACACAATACGCACCGATTTGCAGGGCAAATTCTCCAACGACACCCTGTTTGTGGAAACCATGGTCAACTCATTCCAGAAATGCCAACCGAGTGTACAGCGCAAAATGCAGGCATTTAAACAAATGCCACTGGGCAATGTCCAAGCGCAACGCGGTTGCAGTCCCTATGCAGGCATGCTGCTCGGTTGCACATACATGGAGTACTTTAAGAATTGCCCGGCCCATCGCTGGACTGAGAATGCTGAGTGTGCGGTGGCAAAACAGTTTGTGACGCAATGTGCCCTGGGAGCTTAAAAGGAAAAATAAATAAAAGATACAAAAAATCAAAAAGCAAAAACACAAATTAATTTGGTGTAGGCGCGCGTTAGTTTTAAACTTCATTTTTTTATAACTGTGTACAAAACATATAAAATATTATTTTATAAATATTATTATTTTTTTTAAATATAAACAAATTTTTTTTTTCCTACAAAAAATGTTTGATTTTTACTGAAAATAATCTTTGGTAAGGCTAAAGGTACCTAATCAATCAGAGTCCCAAAGAAAGTCGAGGTGTAAGTGATAGCACTCTATTTGCGATTTATGCGAATAAAACGAGGACAAAATTAACTTACGATGACTTTATTTTTCATTTCGTTCCCATTTCCTCAAATAAAATAATTAATTTCAATTATTAACGATCAAGGTTTTGACTTAGAGACAAAAAAAAAGATTTTATATTATTTATTTCAATTGTTGGTGCCAATATTAACAAAACTATAATCGGTATTTAGATGTTCATTGCCTGGGAAATCTTCGGGCAAAGCAAACGGATGATGGAAATCGTCACGATGATTACGTAGAAAATTTACCACATTCGTCTCCATTTCTTTATCAAAGCCACGTTTCTGCATGAAGAGTTCAAATGCCTTCTTGCGTGTCGTGCGGTCTGCTTTCTATGAATTGTAAATGATTACCAAACGAAAACAATATTTTTTGCAATTTTGTTTGCTACCAAATCCAAATGTATCATCTTCCGCCGCTTTAGTCATCAATTCTCTATTGCCTGCACTCAAACTATCGCAATGATCGTGCATCAACAACTCCGTCCAGGGCTCTTGAAAGTATGCCAGGAAACTGTCGATTGTTCCCAAATACCAACGTGTGCGTAAATTATTCAACATGGCTTCATGTTTGCCACAAAAAAATTGCAAAAAGTCAAAGCAAGTGCGCTGAATTTGGATTATAAAATTTGTATAATGTTTTTTTTTTATCTAAAAAGTAAATACAAATACACACCGATTGGGTAATGCAAACGATCTCATTCACCACACCATGCTCATTCAGGCATACACGGCAGAAGCCATCGTTAAACGTCGCCATACTATACTCGAACTCATTGGTCAGTTGACTGGCCAAATAACGACGTGGCATGGCTATTTTCACCATATAGTAATCAAGGGGCAATTGCATTTGAAAGTAACTGGGCGTGGAATTTTTCTCTTCCAATTTTTCCACCGGCAAATAGTTGAGTTTGAGTACAAACATAACCTAACCATTGTGATGAGAATTCATGTTTCGATTGAAATGCCACAAGAAACGTTTCACCTTTTCGGCTGCCTCCATGGGATTTACAAACTGAAACTGGTGATTCGATTCCTCCTGGGTGTATTCTATGAATTTTCCAAAAGCATGTATATCAGCATCGTTGGTGGTGTAATTCGCATCCACTAGAATATTGGAGCCAATCATTGCAATACCAGCACGTGTTAGTACTATGGGGAAAATTATAAATTTAATTTAATTTTAGTTAAAGCCATTGATCAAGAAAAATATTTCTCAATCACCGTCTTCAAATTTCGCCTCTATATACCCCTCATGAAAACTGATAAATAGATCACAGTCCATGGTGGTCTGTTGCTTGCTCTGGAAATTCTCAAATACCACAAACTCAATGTTGTTCTCTTGATCATAACATATCCAATGGGAGAAATTCAAATCATCAACCACCGTCACACCCAAGTCCACCACCATGTCGCGCAGTATGGGCTCAATTTTCGCATCTCGGTACGGGTCCTTCAACATCGAGGGGGTGTTCTGTTCATATGGCATTACCAATGTAATCCAGCTGGGCTCAACATTATGTTTCAACAGGAAATTAATTAATTCAAAGGAGCTCAAGTGAGTGCCATAGACAATGATGCTCTTCTCTGAATTCGCATAGGCCTTGAACGATTCCAGCTTGTGATACAAAACGAGCTTATCCAGACGATGATTGATGTGCATACAGTTGTAGGGCAGTTCACAATTCGAATCTGACTTAAACGGAACATCGAAATCGGTGTCGCAGCATAACAACAAGGTGTCATAGTACAGTTCGCAGCCATTGTCCAGTACAAGGTTGTGACTTTTTCTGAAACAGGACAAATTTAAGTACATCATACAACCAATAAACTTGTGCTCACCTATTAATCTGATTCACAGTGCCGCTCATGAAATGAGCGTATTTCCGTAAATCCATACGTTTCACCGTATCGCGTAGAAATGCATTCGAATTTTGATAGTTCAGCCAACACTCCTTCTACTCCTTACACGACGAACAACGAAAGTCCAAATCATATTCTGCCTCGACAACGCCCGGTGGAGCTACCACAATCACTTCCAACTGCGGCAGGCAACAGTATTTGTTTGAGTTTTTCGAACTGAATGATAATGTTCGTGGATTCATAAATTTAATAAATAATTTTCACATCAGGCTCCTTACTGTGTGGAATTCCATCCGAAGGTCATCAAACGCAGAAAAGCCTTGCTCACGTTTGTAAAGCCGAGCACAACTAACAATGTAATTTATTAATATTAATATAATGCCTTTTCTTGTTGTCTTCCTCATCAAGAGCGGCCAAATAACGTAAATCAAATCCATATTCACTCACCAACCACTTGTTTGTTGCCAAACAAACGGGAAGGCCTTAAATTGTGTTGGTAGAGTGAAAAATTGTCCGAAGCCACACATTTTTGTCGTTGCGTCGAAACGTATCCCGGCTTAGCGCTTAGATCACAAAAGTCGCTTTTCTTAATGCGCCTCGGTTCAATGGGTTGCATCTTCAATACCAAATCGTTGGTGAGTCTCCTTTGGGAGCACTGTTGAATACAAAAAATTATTGTAGCGTCTTCAAATTTCCATCCAAATTGGTTTCCTCAGTTCACCTTGGTTGGCGACATGTAATAAAAATCCCAATATCCTGTATTCCGAGCCAATTCACGAAAAATCCGATCCGACTCATAGTGCAATAGCGGATGCAGCATCAAAGCGATTACCTCGGCACGCATACAATTGAAGTGATAATATGGCAATTGGAAATGGTGCCTCAACAGATGAATCTCAGTGAATTGACTACGCAAAAAAACGGAAAAATCTTTAAAATATTGTTAAAGCAGTGTTCGTCAGTATCAATCTAAAACTTAAAGGGTTGCACACACAGACGCGTTTCACTCTTTCGAAATTTAGGTTTGTATTGAATTGGAAATATCGTGAATCGAAAACGCGGGCATGGCCTTAATGAACACTGTTATTAAGATAGCAACCGCCTTACCGCACAATAACAAAACCCACAATTTTATTATCTTCAATCGGTTTGGACGAATCGCCACAGCGTATGGTCAGGAAATCATATTCACTAAAAGGCTCATAAATTACTTTCATCATAATCTGAAGTATGGGCTCGATTTCGAATTCATGTATCGTCGAATGGCGCGAATTAGGAAAATTCTTTAAGCCCTTCTTGGTCAGTAGCATCTCAATGGGTTCGATGTCGTTTTTGCGTATCGGCTGAAGAGTGACATCGCCATAGATGGCACTGCGATGGGTGATGAAAAGATGATCGACGATAACACTGCCTGGCCTCGGCTCAACGCGCTGGTTAGAGTAAATATTCATGTTCCAAGTTCACAGCATTAACCAAATTCACTTACGATAAAATATTTCAACAGTTGATACAAGCTTTCGGTTATTCTAAATGACACCGGTATGGCTATAATACAATAGTCCCGATCTGGGTAAGCATTAAAACCGCTGCACAGGAAAAGAAAAATACGTCGATGATCGGTATCGTTTAATCCGAAAAGTTGCATGGCAAATACGTTCGATTTGGCGTCTAGCGGATAGTGGCTACCATTTATATAATCTTCGGGTACATTATAGTGGAAATGTAAGATTCTTGTCAACTGCTTCATATAATGCTTGGTGCTGTGAAACCCTAAATAAATAAAAAAAATAGAAATAAGAACTGTAAATCTCTTTTTATTTACTTTCAGTGATCATTCGAGATGCGTGTAGAAATTGTCTGCGCAACAAAAGCTTCTCATCTTGAGCGTCTACATTGACTCCGCTGATGGTTGAAAAGGTTGACAGTTGATTGGATTGATTAGTGAGCGATTGGCTGACAAGCCTGTGGGTAATAAAAATAATGAAATTAAAATTACCTCAAATTCAATCCAAATAGACTCTCGCGCCCATCGATTTAAATTAACTCGACTTGGATGGACAGTCGGTCAAATCGACTGATGGGATAACACTGAATAAAATGTACAAAATATTCTTTGAAATGCTAAATGCTATTATTTTTAAACTTTTGTAGATTATTTTAAATGTGTGTACAATCCCGAAGTATTACACAACCTCTGGCTGCATTCCTGATCAATATATACTTTAAATCGTTGAGCTCAGAGGATCAATCAAAACACAAAACACCCTACGTGCTTGGACTCGACAATTCTTCTGTTAGGGTCCTTTCACTGGATGATATCATAAAGAGGTCAGCAAGCGGGGTTTTAAGATTTTCTCTAAGCCGAAATCCATTAAAAATATATTTAATCAAAAGTGTGAATAGTAGACTCCAATTAGGATTAGGTGCTGTTTCACTACACTCACTTTACAAAAATTTGCTTCACTTTGTGACGCTCATTTGGATTATATTTGATTAAATTTCCGAACATGTCCAAATCGAAACTTACAATCAGCTTCATAATATCAACGCTTTCATTCAGCCAAATGAAACCAACCGTGGTATTCATGACCTACATAGTGTAAAAATATCTATTGAATTTTGAGTTTTTACTCAATAATCTAGCTATTACCTCAGTTACTATGAATGTATTGCGACTAATGGTCCGCATCAGTTCCTCGGCTATATAATAATCACCCAATTCCTGGCGCATCTCTGGCCGTTCAACATCTATAACGCTCACAATGTCATCGTTATCTTCAGGTCTTGGACGAGTGAATTTAATTAATAAACAGACAGACACGTTCAAAATTTTAAAATTCCATGTTGACTTACAGAGCCAATCTGTAGCGCATTACCGGTACAATAGTGTATCTCTTAATGAGATGAACTCTCTGGACATTTGTGCAACTGGAGGCGGTGAAAATACGAGGATACAGAATCTCTGAGTACTTCTCTAAACAATCATAGCGTGGCTTTTCTGTAAAATGGACGTAGGCGGTGTAACAAGATCGAAAAGGGATCTTTGCAAATACCTGTAGGCTTCGCGTAATACTGATCGGGTGGCTCTACGGTAAGTAAGTAACGTACTTTGATCTCGCGTAGGAACAATTCATTCATCACCGCATACAATAGCTTCGGATTGTATAGCGGGTTGTACATAAAGCTATTGAAAAACATAGTATTGGCCACGCTTAGAGTTGATGGGGGGCTGCAAAGGAAAACAGGTTCCAACAATTGACTTAAGACGAAACAATTGAGAGTCCTTGAAGGGGTTCGTACCAATAGTGATGCGTCAGCCATTTCCACCAACACTCTCGGGGCAGCGCATCCAATTTCGGATAAATAGTGAACTCGGCATAGCCAATGATATCGCGAGAAGCCTTACTCTCGCGCACTATCATGCGATGTGATGTGTGTCCACGGAAGAAAGAGAATGCATCACCTAATTCAACTCGGGAAGGACCGAAAAATTTGGTTTTCAATGACACGATTAGTTTGCGTATTGCCGGGTAGTCACGATTGTAAGCAGTGCGTATGTAATAGTGTTCGTCGTTCATTTCTTTGTAGTGGCACAGGACTGTGCTTTTGCAGTAATTAAAAATTTTTTTTTTTTTTCTTCTTTAAAATTTAATTCACAAAAATAAATAGAAGTGTAGTATAAATAAAATATGAAAAGATAACTTTTTGAGTTTTGGATTAATGAAGTTTAGATCGTTCTGATTTTTTCCAAGCACTAAATACCTACGAAATGTCTTAGCCATCGATTCCATAGCCCCTTTATCATAAATGAAATGCGAATGCTCCAAAATATACCAATCTTTACATATTTCATATTTCATAATTTATTAACATTATTATCATTGATTATTTGTTTTCTGAACTTTGCCCTCAAAACGTTTTTTTCGTTGGCTTTGGTTAGTACGGTAGACCATCAATTTCATAGCACTTTTCCTTACCATCCTTGCAATCCGTTTCGCTAGCTGTCGATTTCTTACCTTCCCATTTGAAATAGGGACACGTTTTAGTCTTATGATACTCAGCCTGGCATAAAAAGACGAATGTGAAGTATGGTTTGCAGGCATCCTTAAGTATAACACGGCCAGCAGGATTCGTCTTAATCATATTATACTTGGTAACAGCTACACAACAAAGGAAGTAAAATTAAATTTAAATTAATTATACGACATCGAAATACAGTTGGGAACAATTTGCGAGCATTTTGGACTATGCCAAATGTGCATGGAAATATGTTGTGTGGCAATATTTTACCTTCCTTGCGGCAATGCTCAAAGAGTGCAATGTGATACTCCTTTTCTTTGGGACGATCGTGGTATACCTTCTCGGCATCATTTTTGACCATTTTCATATTTATATTGTCGCCTTTGCCAATGTATTTCTTCTGTTTATAGACGCATTCGATCAAACACTGTTTAAGGACCAAAATTAGAAACAAATTGAGCAAGTGGTGAGAGTTGGCATTTGGGTTCATTCTATTCCATGTTCATACCGACAAGAATTTTATCAGTTTGCCCGGATCCGTTTCGCCCTCTTGTGGCATTTTATTCATGTGCAATGTTAGGCATTTCGTCATGGCTTCATCTTCTTCGATAAATAATTGATCACAGCAGCCTCTTCGCTGTATGAATAAAGTTATTAATTTTGTTTTATTTCCCCGTGAGAATAATGTTTGTGCTCAAGTTCTGGCGAGTACGGTTTACCTTCCTGCTGCACTTAGTTTCATCCAATGCATCAATACTATTATCAATAGCGGCTGGAGAGGCAGCAGCAGGAACTTCGTCTTCGCAAGCGGCAAATATCTTTAAAAAAAACAGAGAAAGAAATATGTTATAGAATGGAATTTCTTTCGAATTCTCAAACAACTCTTGAACTGACAATTAAACAAAATACAAAAATCCCAAGTTGTAGTACTGCGGGCCTATTCCGAAAAATATCCATGGTTTTTACTGTCCCGAAACACCCTATTGAAACACAATGGAAACCGTCGTTCGTACTTAATCGTTTGAGTACGAATGCGCTGAAATATAATTGTGTAAAATTTTATATTCGAAAAACTTATATTAAATATACTATTAATACAAATGCCAGCCACATTAATGATGCGAAAATATAATGAAGTACTTTAATTTTAAATTTCGAAAATATCTAAGGGCAGGCATTAGGTTGGATATGGCAAAATGTGGCGTAAACTAATCGTAATGTGCTGTCATTAGTTTTTGGAAACATTTTTGTAATTGCATTATAGCGCCGAATAGTCCTACGTGTTCAAGGGTATATTGTTTTCGTCACAACGTGTGTAACGCCCAAAAGGAGGCATGTCTATATATATTCATGTCCGTCATTTCGCACTTCAACGGAAGTAGTTATTGAGGTATCAACTGCAAATTTTGATATTCCTCTTCTTTCAACTATTAAAAATGGGAATCATCAGATAAAAACCATGCATACTCTTCCCGTTCGTCTGTCCTCTTTATTGGTAACTACGATTGCAGAAGCTGGAAGTCCCAGCTTTTAGGTCCCAGAAAAAGTTGGTATTTCATATGGACTAAACCGGCCACGCATTATACCATAATTTTTGTATGTAAATCGAATTCGCTGAATAGGGGTTTTCGTGGTCGCTGATTTCGAATATGATTATACAATTTTATCTGACTTCGACCCATCAAATCGCCCAATGGCCTGGAACAGTTTTTATACCCACCCAATATTACAAAGCATATTTTCGACTCTTTCATGATGTAAATGTAATTTAAGTGATAAAATTTTATGTAAATAGGAATAATGTCTTATTTTAATCGAAAGGGATATGAGAATAATTTGAGTAATGAATAAATGCATTACTCTAAACAAAATATTACAAATAAATCTTGATAGCACATGCCATTAGGCATCACCGAAAATTACCGATTGACACAACTTAATTTAATGCTACATTTAACCGAAAACTTCATAGTCAATTAAAGCTCTGCTATATATACTGGATTCGCTCAACAGAATTGGCACAGTTCAATACCGAATCACCAACAAAGATGACACATTTTTTATCAATTGGCCTGCTGCTGCTGCTAGCCCTAGCTGCTGTGGTATGTACCTACATGTAAATTGAAAGTAAATTGAAATATTTATACCAGCTCTTCGTACTAATTTCAATTTCAGTTAATTCAAGCAATCAAAATTGATTGCGACAATCCAGATCAGATTAATGAGGACCACATACACTATTGCTGCAAACATCCCGACGGTCATAATGACATCATAGAGGGATGCTCCAAGGAAACTGGCTTCAAAATGCCCAGTCAAAATGAGGAGGCGATTGTTGACATTACCGCCGATCGTGCAATTGCCGGAACTTGTTTCGGCGTGTGTGTATTCAAAAAATTCAAATTCATGAAGGGCGAGCAGCAGCTGGACATGGAGGCGGTAAAAAAGCATTATACCGCTGCCCATCCCGAGGATCCGGAATATGTTAAGGAGATGGTGAATGCCTTTGACCATTGCCATGGAAAGGGTAAGATTACAAATTGACTATTTTTAAATTCTTATGAACGGAATTATTGAGTTTTTTTTTGCAGCTCAAGAAAACGCCGCCAAGTTTATGTCTAATCCCATGTTCCAAAGTCTTTCCAAGCAATTTTGTGAGCCCATGCCGAGTGTTGTTTGGGCTTGTGTGGTACGTGAGTTCTTCCATAATTGTCCCGCTGATCGCTGGTCGAAGACGGATGAGTGCAAAAATGCCCTGGAGTTCAGCAAGAAGTGCAAGGATTCTTTGACTTCAATGTAAACCATGCTTGGAATGAGAAATTGTAAAGTAAAACAAATTAAATACCATTTCGATGTACCATATCGTCGTTCGTGTGACTAACGGACTTAACTGACTTGACGTAACGGACGGGAACTGGCGTATAAGAGAATACCGCGAGATTTATATTTTCTGTCTTCTGTTCTAACAATGGGTGACAACAGAAAAGAATGACAATATCCATTGAAATTGTTATTATTTAAATAGGAAGTGACAAGACCTGTCATTGATTTGTCATTGTCACTCATTGCTAAAATATAGTCAGTTATATCAGCTAGTCATACGAGCGACGATACATATATTCCAAATCATTTCCGCATTTTCGAAACTAAGTTTTGTGAACATTCTAATAAAAAAAATAAGAAAACAATTTAATTTTTGTAAACTGTACTGGAATCGTATTTTAAAAAAAATCGATTTTTACGAGCTGAAAGGAAATTATTATAATCAACTCTGTTGGTTGAGCGGAAAGCTATCCAATGGACAAGAATCCACGTCCATCGTCAGCGCCATTCGTTTATTCCAATCACACCTAAATGGAAATGTACAATCAACCCTAATTTTGCTATGGGGATTAATCAAAGTAAAATATTGAATGCGAAAATTTTGAGAACAAAAATCAAAATTATTGATTTGTAAATTTGAGTTGCTAATTAAACAGGTTGGGCTAGGTTATAAAAAAACTATTTCAAAGTTTTGGTGGATTTTTTTCAGTGATGACACTTGGCGCGTCAAAATACTAAATTGACTTATTTTTTTTAAGTGTAATATTTGACGTCTAATTTAAAAAAATTGTAATGCTACAATTTTACATTTGACGCTGCATCACTGATTTTTCAGTAGAAAATTTGGTTTCTATTTTAATCTTGGGGAAACTAGTTTCAAGTATCTGGCAACACTAGGGCCTAGTATCTGTCAAAATAATGAAAAAAAAAGTCGTTGTCTCGTCGTTGCACTTGCCGATTTGATGCAAACTTTTCCATAGAAAATTCAGGATAGTGATAGTTGATTGCGTCGTAGTATTTGCTATAACGCCGCCAAAATGATGGATGATATCCACTCGTACGACGAAGTGGAAGATGGTGAGGTGAGTATGCATTTACCTGACTTCTCTACCACAGTCATTCACACAATCGTTTTGCAGATCTCGGACTCTTCCGACGACTATACTCCACTTCAACGTCCCTCCACACTAACTGCAGTGGCAGCTGGCTCGCCCCACAACAGCAATTTAGCCATTGGCTCGGCAGTTGTCACTGAAGCATGCAACCCAACTAGTCCACTTGCAACCGGCCTTGTCCAAATGCAGCGGGCCTTGGAAGAAGACTCACAGCCGGAGAGTAGCAGTGAATCTTCTTCAGGAGAATCGTCCGATGCTTGCCTTAAAAAAGTGTCTACCAAGGGTGGTTCCTCTGACGCCCAGTTGTTGAAGGGTAAACGGCGAAAGCGCATTAAGCGCACAGTGATGGTGCGTGTTCAGCCCACAGCGGACACGGAGGCGGCTCAAGAGAAGCGGGCACGCTTCAAAAAGTACAACATCTGGACGGCCGCTCTGCAAGAGGAGGCTCTCACAGAGAATATGCGGGGCTGCGATGTGACGAAAAGTGGCTTCAACGATCGCAATGTGGAAAACTATGATTTTTCGCTAAAATACCGTCTGAATGGTGAGAACAGCCTGAAACGGCGTCTTTCCAATTCCACGGACGATTTGTCTGATGGCGGCGAGCTTCATCCGAATCCGAAACGCCGTCGTCCCTCCACTAGTCGGGATGAGGGCGATTCGTCGCAGCGACGTTCGGTAAAGAGCCGTCTTGGCCACCGGTCGGGTGGAGCTGGTTCTGGCAGGCGTGGTTCGTCGCCTACAAGCGGCTCGGATTCGTATGAACCTCGACATATTCTCGATTTGAACGAGGTAGTAGGTCGAGATCCATTGGACATAGCGCGAGAAATTGCAAATAAACTGTATGAGGAGAAGGATGAATTACTGGGTGAGTTGTGGGCCAAGCAAATGTTTAAATTAATCTTCAAGTACTTCTGTGATTACAGTGCGCGTAGTGGAAGTCATCGGTACCGAATTGCCTGTGGAAATTTATAAAGAGACCCAACGTATCGAAGCAGACGGCGGCATGATGATCAAGGTGAAAGCAAGCGAATCGGACACGACTTATTCGAAATTTTTCAATTTGTATTTTTTTTAACACACAGAATGGAAAACGTCGTCGTACTCCAGGCGGTGTCTTCCTCTTTCTACTCAAAAATCACGACCGACTGACGGCCCAAGATCAAAAATCCATATTCATCCACGAACGACAGGAATCGAACAAATGGCACAAGAAGAAGAAGTCCAAATCGCGCGATCGTAAAGTGGAAGAGTTGAAGAAACGTTTAAGCGAACAGGAAAAGGAGCTGCCCGCTCTCAGCACGCGCAAGGATCATTTTCTCTTGGGTTCGGATCTGAGTCTCGAAAATCAGGCAGCCAATTGTAAGTCATTAACAAAGCAATCGATTGCCTTTTCCAATTCAATATGTCAAACACAATTTTCCATGCAGTATCGAATCCGCCACCTTCGCCCGTCTTCGGCGGTCACAGTCCCGAATACAAGGCGCACGCCATTAACCACGTAGCAGCCGATGGTAATCCGCTCGACAAGCCTTCGACTTCCGCATCGGCATTAGCTGCCTTACCGTCGTCGCGGCAGTCAGCAGCCAAGGATGTGGACATTGATGACTTCACTTGCTGCGTTGACATGGACTTCTTCTGAAAAAGAAGCGCAAGCACATTTCGTGGTATATAAAAGTATATATATTTATATATTTTACATAGTTAAGCAAAACACACAGAGAACACTCACACATAGACAAAATACAAATACATTTTTGTACCAAACGGCGAAAATCGTTGCAACGCTTTTTCAAAAAGTTTCACACGCACCGTTCTACGTCATCGACGACATTCTGTACTCGTAGTTGCATATATTCAAGTCGTAACATTTCTATTTATATACTTGCAAACATATTTAATAACAAATTTTATATATGAAAACGAATAATTCAAATTTGAAATAGAAAAAAGTACGCCACAAAATGTATATCGCTTAAAAGTAATAGAAAAACAAAACGAATGTAATTTAATGTTATTAGCAACGGAAATATAAGACTTGGTAAATAACTAAATGTGTTAACATTTCAAGGATGCGTCTTTTCACCGATCGATCACTGTCTGAACACTATTGACCATATCTTGATCTTGTGTGTGTGCAGAATTCAATGAACAAATTTATTTACTACTAGTTGAATACCCCGGCGTTGCTCGGACTTATACTTAAAGTAGTGAAAGGTTTACACCTTTCCGTGAACCCCAAGAACACCAGAGCATGGCGGTGATGAGTCAGTCTATCACCAATCATTCCATCAATCGGGACAAACACTTTTATACAAGGTTCGGATTTGCTCACTCACGTTCACCCACTGCTCATGAGCAAAAACATTTGCTCACAGCTCATAAGCAATGAGCAAAAAATTTTTGGTTTTGCTCACTGCTCATGAGCGTGAGTGAGTACTCAAAAATGAGTTTTTCCGAACCCTGCTTTTATATTTGTAATTGCGTGAAGCCTGATTTAAAGTTATCATTTTTATAAATTTTTTCACAAATAAAGGTATGGTTTGTATGGTTCTGATACGTTCAGTGGTTTAGCCGTGATGTTCACTCATACATACTAAAAAAAAAGTCCGTGATGTTCACTCATACATACTAAAAAAAAGGTCCGATCGTGCAGATATGGTTTCAGTGTGTATGGGAGTTGTGTGGGTGTATAAAAATTGTTCCTTCCCAGCCAATAATTTTATCGTTAAAGAGCTCGTAAACGAAAAATTTTCGATCGAAATGCGGGCAAAACAATCACACGATAACGATGCGGTTACGAGTCCGACTTCGTTCTTAATTTTGCATCGAAACCAGTTATCTCGTTATCGAACCAAAATGTGCTCGTTAACGAATTCGTTTGTTCGTTAAAAGGCTCGTAAACGAAGTCGTTAAAGAATTCGTTAACTAAGTCGTTAACGAGTTCGATTATGAAGACGTTAACGATATTTTATCGAAGAAATACGAGTGAATGTCGGACATTTCTCGAACATTTTTGATCGAGAAAAGTTCGTAAAATACGATCTTCGTAAAAAGTTCGTACAATTATTGGTTGGGTTTATACATTTTCTTTTTACGTTTTCGTACTTCATGTCATTGCACATTTATTTGCCATTTCAAGAAGTTTATTTAAATACATATTTTTAAAATATTTTAATTTATATATAAAAAATAAATTTTACAATGTGTGTGTTTTAATAATGTGTGTGTTATTTGCGGCCAGAATGGTAGTTTCCCGTTGATTTCCTTCCCCGAGGAAGGACAGCTCCGGAATTCGTGGATGGTACATCGATAAGGTTTGCGCCCGTAAAAATATGTATTTAAATGAACTTCTTCGGCAAATAAAAGCCCGAAATACAATATCGCGTCAATAGAAGCAGTAGCTGTTTTCAAATTTTAGAATACACTGTTTTGTATAGATGTATTCACCTGCCGTATTGTATCGGCAGTAAACATACAATTCAGAAAAAAGCGAACAGTTTTACTGCTACTGCTTCTGTCGACGCGATATTGTATTTCGGGCTAAATGTGCAATGACATGAAGTACGAAAAGGTAAAAAGAAAATGTATAAAGGAATTTATAACGGACCAATTTTTAAACACCCACACAACTCCCACACACACTGAAACCATATCTGCACGATCGGACTTTTTTTTAGTACGAAAGGACTTTCCGAAAACGGTTACACTGGTTAAAGTAATAAACAAATTTTAAAGTGTCATTCAGTAACAAGTGTTCAAGTGAAGTTGAGTAAACAATGTCAATCACGAAGGAGCTCTCCGCCGCCGAATATTTAAAAAGCGTTGGAGTGCTGGTGAGGGAGGACGCGACGGATTTGGAGGTGGATGCAACGTTGCGTCGCTTCAACATTGGTTGCCGAAATCCGTCTGCTGCACGCCGACAGCGTCCAAAGCGTCCTTGCCCTCACTGCAACAAATTGTTCGTTGACAGTTACGTTAAGAAGCACATCCGAATCCAGCACACGCGCGTGGAAGTTGAGGAGGGAGTTGAGGAGGAAGAGCACATCCGAATCCAGCACACGCGCGAGGAAGTTGAGGAGGAAGAGGCCGCGATGCTTGAAGCGGATGCTGCGCCGGTGGAAGAGGCCGCGCCATTGGAGAAATTCTGCACAGGTGAGCATGTAACCATCCATTGTGATGATGCCAACGCCGTCAATGCGTATCTTCTGGTGCAGCATTTGCAGCGAAAAGTTTTGTGCCTATACGCACCAACGTTTTTATATATTAAGATGGGAATTTCGGTTTGCATCTAGAAATAAAACTAAAAAGCTATACAGAAAAGGTTGACCCTGCTGAAAAAGTGAAATTTTTAAAAAATGTTCTGGGAATTATTGAAAAAATCGTTTTTAAGTGTTTACACCGCCCGAACATTTTGAGCGAGCATTCGCCTACGAACACAAGTTCGCAAACCGGGCGCTTACACCGGCCGAATGAACGGCATTTTGTTCGCGAGTTCGTGCGTTCTAAATGCACCTTCAAGGTGTATTTACTTTAGTTGCAAAGTCTAATCGCAAACAAAATTCCGTTGGCACAACCGCTTACACTGCCTGAATATATGTTCCCGAACACGCATCGGAAGCCAGAGTTTGCCGGAACTTTTTGAAGGAGCCCAAGATCGCAAACCGGCCGTTTACACCGACCGAATGAATGACATTTTATTCGCGAGTTCGAACAATCTGGCTATATAAATGCACCTTCACTGAACACGTGATCCGGTCTTTGCTTGAACCCCTCATGAAATACTGGGAAATTTAAGTTGTTGGAAACAGAGTTGCCAAGTCGTGCAGAGATTGTTAAGTTGTGTTAAGATAGTTTAAAATATAATTTCTGTGTTGTTTCATTTTAATTCGTACATAGTGTACATTTTCTTTTAGATCTCTGAAAAATACTGCTAGTGATATTCTAGAATGTAAGCGTCGGCTTCACATTGCAAAGTTCGTTGGTTCGAGCCCCGGAAAATTAAACTGAAATTTTTATAATTATAGGAAGTGTTTAAAAAATAATTCATAGAAATGAGACAAAAATAAATGCGAATAGCATTTTTGAAGTTTAAACTCAACTAACTACTGCTCTAGGGCATTCATGTGTTAAAATAGCGAGTTATCAACAAGGAAAATAGTTAGATTGTAGACAGTACGGGCTAATAAACAACTAGTTTATAAATAATTTGAAATGTGTTCATATTACGACAGTGTCCTGAAGGAGTGCCCCCTGGTTTATGCATACTTGTAGCTGTTGCGGAGCTTTGAATTTTTTAAAATTTACAATTTTTTTTTGAGATATGAAAGAATTTATGGGAAAATTGTAAAATGTTCTTGGTAATTATCAGAACTGCTTGATCACAGAAAAATCTGTAATTTAATTAAATTTCAATTTGTCAACATGGCAACACTGGAGTAGCAGCTGTTCGGTGCATTCAGTGCACAATTTCCCACCCAAAATTTTCCACAGAGACTTTTCGTCGTCTCCAAAAAAATTGTATTGTAGTTCTCCCAGTTTTGTTCTTGATTCTTGGACGACGCAAAGTTTTCAGACAAACAAATTAAAATTCATGTAAAAGTTGTACGAGCATTTTGTTTGGTGAAAAGTGAAAAAAACTAAAAAATCAGCAGGTTGGAATATCGCCAGCACCACAGCATATCGACTTGTGATGCGGAAAACTCGTTCCCAAACTCAGGCAGAAAACGCTGTGCTCTCCGGCAGTGCCGCTGGCACACGTTCGGCCCCAGCAATACCTACTCCAACGGAGACATCAACACAAGGCCGCTCTATCAACAGCAACAACGCCGCCGCCGGAACGGTTTCGCAAATGACTGGTACTTCTGCACCAAAACGTGGTCATCCTCCACCGCCAGCGGCGGTTGTGAATAACTACTTGGATCCGAATAAATTTAAGGTGAGTGTCCGCGCGTTTTGTGTCTTCACATCCATAACATTTTATCAATTTTCATTAACGATCTTATTGTTAATTGAACTGGTAAATAATGATATCGAATATTTCTAAGCGTAATTCCTCTATTCATAAAAAAAAACTCGACATGGGGCGGACAATTGGAAATACATACATAAATGCAGAATGTCATAAATCAGAAATTCATAATTCACGTCAAATAAAATTTTCTTGTCAAAATTATTTTTAGTTTTTATTATCATAATTGAAGTACGGGGTGAAAATAAGACAGAGCAGGTTAGGTTTTCAGGGGAATTCGACCATCTTTTTTTCAAAAATGGAAAAGATCTATCGCTCATTCCCTGCAATAAAGACACAACTCGAAAATCGGGGTTTTATAATTATGAATGCTACAACGATCCTCAGATATTAATCTACATGCTGCTAAAAGACAGACTTCATACCCTTTAATTTTTGGTGTATTTTAACCTTTTTCAAAAACATTCCAAGTGCTGAAATTCATATAAAATAGTGAAATTGAAAATTTCAAATCGTGATTTCCCAACATCATGATTTTTTGAGTTCTGTCTTTATTGTAGGGAGTGAGCGATATGAGGTTTTGATTTTTACCGAATAAGTATTGACTTCAATAGGAAAGTGATCAACATTTTGTATGGCAAATTCTTACTGATTGCTGAGCAGGGTGACCGTTGAACATTTTCAAAAATTGTCCAAAAAAGGGTCCTGTTGCTTAAAAAAGTGTTCCGATCAAAAAATTACGAAAACGCATAACAAAAGTAGCTAAATGTATTTATTTCAACAAAAACTAACAACTCATTGAGACAAACAACAACAAAAACATACATTTAACATAAAATTTAAACAAGCTATTTTCTTAAAAAAAAAATTTTAAATTATAAAAATTAAATTAAAAATGTATTTTTAAATTCAGGAGAAATTCACAATACTGATTTTTGCCACAAAATGGAAAAAATACCGAAAAAATTTGTAAATTTTATAAGTTTATTTTTTAGTAAATTTAGAAGAAACTCCGGAATTTAATTTAACTTTTTATTTATGTTTGCTATATATATCCTGCCGAAATCGTTTATCATACGAATGGTTTTTTATAGTAGGGTCAAGGTCTAAACACAATTGGAACGAAAACGAGAAAAGAGAAAAAATAAAATAGAAATGCATTTAATATGAAGAGACTCGTCGACCACAATGCTATCTGTTGGCAACTTTTACTTTTGCATAGGAAAAACTCTCGTTTCTCGTTATCGTTCCATTGGCCCTCCACAGTTGCCAAATAAATATCTCACAGAAAATCGATGACAGAAAAACGTCAATTTGGCTTTCAAATAACGTCATTTGGGTCTAAAAACGTCAAAATGGTTATATGCTAGATTTGTGAAGAATAAACGGTTAGGGTATTATAGAAAGAACAAAATTTGATTTACTTGTTAAATCGAATGTATGTTTTATACTCATTTTATAAGTTTAGTACCTTGTTTTAGTAATATAAAAACCAATTAATATCAAAACAAAAAAATATAGTACTTAATCCTTAAAGTTTCACATTGCATACATATTTAAATATAAAATAAAATGCAGGGAAAACACTAAGCTGTAAAATTTTAACGCTTTGATACTCTCAAGAGTAAACTAATCTTTTTTCTTAAAATAATATTTACGTCATCGTTTAATACTAACGTTTATCTTCAAAGCAAGCTATTACTCATATTTTTACGATTTTTTCTGTTCAATATATGAACGGTTAAGTTTAGTCCATTATTTTTTTGGAATATATTTATTCTCTAAGGTACAGTGAAATATAACGTGGTATTCCAAAAAGCAAAAGTTTTAAAAGATTTTTTAATGCTGAACACGTTGTTGTCCACTGAATTGCTCTATCTGGTCTAGTTTTTGAGTCTAAACAAAAGCATTTTGCACATGGGGTGTAAAATTTAAAGGATTGGCCGAAGTCCGTTTAATTGTACATACTTCTTCTTAAAGGATTTTGGATGCTTAACCAGATTGTGTCCCCAGTATTGCTCTATCTTTTTATTTGAGTTTTTTTATATTTGAGTCTAAAGAAAAAACCATATAATCAAAAATTGTTATACTTTTCTCAAATGTTCATAACTTTAAAGAAAATCATAACAATAAACGACTACATAAACATAAACTTCGAGCGAAAATCAAAATCTCTTAAAAGCTTAAAAAATATTTCGAAACATGTCGTTTTTTTTTATTCTTTGATCCTGGATTGAAAGACGCCAATTAAAACGCCATTTTGTTCATCGTCCAAAAATCTAATAGAATACCTCTCTGTGATTTATGGATTAATGATCCATGGTCATTGACTGACAATTTTTTTGGGCATTGGCCCAATTTAATGGCTTCGGAACAATCCCTAGAGCTACGCTACTGGATGTGTACAATAATGTTTCTCATTCCTGCACATTTTCTGCTTCCCTCACACATAAAAATGCGGTCAGAAATTTTGCGTCGATCGGACCACTTTTGATAGACCCACCGTAACTTTATTTCGGAAAATACGTATGAATAAATTTATATCTTATTGGTTTCTAAATTCAAGTTGCCTTCCAACGAGCTGCTAAGAATCAAATTCAGTGGAAAATTTTTGAAACCATAAATACATACTTTCAAGTTAACTAATACTTTATAGAAAGAAAATACTCATGATGTATACTCAAATGTAATATAAAAAAATTAATATTAATTCAATTAACTCATTTTCCATATACAAAGTATTTTTTGACTTACAAGTAATTCTAATTTATTACATTTTACAATCTTCAAACATGAAAAAACGTAGGACAACACGAAATTAACCGTTCATGTGAAAAAAAATCTCACAGCAAATAAAAATGCTGACAACAAATCTCACAGCAATAAAAAAATCTAATACAAAA
Source organism: Heteromyza rotundicornis (assembly GCA_951394025.1). NCBI lineage: Eukaryota > Metazoa > Arthropoda > Insecta > Diptera > Heleomyzidae > Heteromyza > Heteromyza rotundicornis. The sequence continues at coordinate 19,759,165 of OX596011.1, read as the reverse complement.
TCTCACATGAGTTAAAATTCTCAAAAAAATCTAAATTTTGAGGATCAGATTTCTTACAATGGTACTAGAGTTTGAGCGCTAATGTGGAAATAAAAAAAAACGATTTTCGAAAAAAGTACCAAAGCCATATATGTAATACTTATATATTGCCAGTATAGTGAAAATACATTAACTGATATCAAGAGACAAAATATATGAAAAAGTACATTCGCAGTTCGGATTTCTCTGTCAAACTAATAAAAAATTCAATGCTTTCTATTTCGCTCTTACAGTGAGTTCATAACACATTGCAGAGATAGGATACTGGCAATATAGAAGTATTACATATATTACATATATGACCACTTGTCACTTCATTCATTCATAAAATTTTACCTAATATTTTTGTAATTATAAACTTCGGTATTGGCAAAGGTTCTCCAAAATCCAAGCTCTATGTAGTACTAATACAAAAAAAAATCGAGAAATTCATAGGAAGCCCAGTGTCCTACAGTAGTTCAGATAAAAAAAAAACGTTTGCCAAAAATTTGGCAACGCTGCAATATAACTGAAGTCTTTAAAAATGTAGACTGAACATACACATAGCAAGCCACCGCGGGTATGTTCAATGCTAAACCAATTGAAAAATCCACAAAATAGTGGGAAATTTTGTCATAAAAAAAATTTGCCTGGCTTGACGGCCATGTTCTGCAAGAAATAATTCATGCTGAAAAAGTAAAGCAAGCGCAGACTGCAAAAAATAAATTCCTTGCCGCAGACAAACAATACGAAAAACATAGTTGCCAAAACTAAAGGTGAACTTTATTGCAAGATAATTCAATTGAAAAAAGTGGAATTGAGCGTTGAAATTTATATATATTTTCAAGTAAAAAGAAAAAAAAAACTCCGTGAAAATAGTGAAAAAGTTAAACGAGGAAATTGTGAGGATGGAGAAATCGCTTTTATTATCGACGCTCATCATTTTCCACGGAGGTAAATTATATAGTATATATATAATATAATTTGCAATTGATTTGGAAAGAACAGAAATGAAATTTTAAAATATAGAAAGAAGCCTCTTTAAGCATGGCTGAATACGGACACTTTTGCACTTTAGTGTGGTGCTCCGGTGCTCTTCTGGGTACTTTGTTTTGCAATTTCCCTTTTTTTTTTTGGCAACATTGAAAGAACCTAATACGAATACTCTAATCTATCCCATTCCATTTCCGGTAATTCGTTCTTTAACGTTTAATATTTGTTTTGTATTTCAAGCTTTATATACGCCCGCACATAAGTTAGTGAACCGACGCGCCCGGTTCACTTCGTGTCGTCTTGTTTGCGTTCGTTAGAATTCGTTGTGTATGTCCACAAATAGCCCTAGACTGAACTGACCCGACCCGATTGTTAAATAAAAAAATGTATTTTCATTAATCGTATAAATTTTCTAGGAGTGTGAGCAAATGCTAACACTGCTTCGAGTAGTTGAACTGCAACAGATACTATCCTTTTTGAATATATCCTTCGCTGGGCGTAAAATCGATCTGCAACGGCGCATCATTACACTACTGCGACCGAATTTCGAATTTCTTTCGCGCAAGATCAGAGAAGTCTACGCACAATCCATGTGAGTAAAGTCTACGACCACTGAGTATGACTCCTCTAGTGCCGTGATTTTATTGCTATTTTTCACGTTCGTAAACATTCTTGTATTCCATAGCGCCGAGCAGCAGGCCAATCACAATCAGTACGGTCCGCCCGATCCCAAAAGAGTAATGTACTCACACTTACAAATGCCCTCGGTTCAGTCGAACGCGGGCGGTGGACAACTCGGTGCGGGTAACACACAAGCCCAACAGATGTCTGCCAATTCGGCAGCTGCTGCTGCGGCGGCGGCCGCCAACAATGTTGTTCCCTCATTCATGCACACCATTCCTACACACATGCCCATCCATCCGGATGTGCGCCTTAAGAAACTCGCATTCTACGATGTGCTGGGCATACTAATCAAGCCGTCATCGCTGGTGCCGCGCAACACTCAACGCATCCAAGAGGTGCCCTTCTATTTCACACTCACGCCCCAGCAGGCCACCGAGATCGCCTCGAATCGCGACATACGCAACAGTTCGAAGATCGAGCACGCCATACAAGTGCAGCTGCGTTTCTGCCTGCTGGAGACGTCGTGCGAGCAAGAGGATTGCTTCCCGCCCAGTGTCAGCGTTAAGGTCAACAATAAGTTGTGCCAACTGCCGGTAAGTGGGGGGCGGGGTGAAAACTGCAGCCAAAGCAATTGCAACTCTAATGGCAACTCAATTGAATCTCACAGAATGTCATTCCAACTAATCGCCCAAATGTCGAACCGAAACGACCGCCACGTCCGGTCAATGTCACATCGAATGTAAAGCTGTCGCCAACGGTGACCAATACAATCACAGTGCAATGGTGTCCAGACTACACGCGCGGCTACTGCATTGCTGTTTACCTGGTCAAGAAGCTGACATCCGCACAGCTATTGCTACGCATGAAAACCAAGGGTGTCAAGCCGGCAGACTACACGCGAGCGTTGAGTATGTGATGACTGAGATGAACTTTTAACGAATTTAAATATAATTTTTCACAAACACTCTCCCTCTCTCTTTCTCTCTCTCCATTCTCTTTCATTGTGCAGTCAAAGAGAAACTAACCGAAGATGCCGATTGTGAGATCGCCACCACAATGCTTAAAGTCTCGCTCAACTGTCCGTTGGGCAAAATGAAAATGGCAATTCCGTGTCGCTCCTCGACGTGCATGCATTTGCAATGCTTCGACGCTAACCTCTACCTGCAGATGAACGAGCGCAAGCCCACCTGGAATTGTCCAGTATGCGATAAGCCCGCTATTTATGACAACTTAGTAATTGATGGGTAACTACTCTTTACAATTTTTTTTATTGGAATAACAAAATAATTTTTCTTTCATCAATCTTTAGTTATTTCCAAGAAGTCTTAGCCTCATCATTACTAAAGCCTGATGATACGGAAATTCAGCTGCACAAAGACGGCTCTTGGAGTACACACACCTTGCGAAATGAGGCGCAAATTATTGATACGCCCACCAAGCCTGTGGAAAAGGTTGAAGTCATTTCGGATGACATAGGTTAGTAGCTAGTAGGAGCTTGCACTCGTACAGTGGAAAATATTTATCAAACTTTCTCCACACAGAACTGATTACCACGGAGGATGTTAAGCCGGTAAAAACTGCAGCAGCGCCTGCCATTTCCAATGATCAGCCAACATCCACCACCGCCGCAAACAGTGAAACTGTAAGTAATCGGTATTATTTTTATATCTACAATACAGGGTGCGGTACGCGGTACATTCGATTCGCGATTTGTAAAGTTAAGTTCTTTTGGTCGTTTGCGTCTCGAATCTATCGATGACATGCAAGAGATTGTTAGATTTGAAATTAAAAAAATTCATTCAAAACTCATAGAAGTTCGAAGCGAACTCAATTAGCCACGTTCTTTTGAGCAACCATTCGTGTTTGCTCTTTAGTAAAAAGTAAATATTTAAAAACAAAAACTAAAAGTTCCAAAAAATTTTCAAAAATTAAAAAAAAATTTGCGAAAGTTTACCTTTTGAAGACAATTTTGAATCAAAGGAATGGTTTCTTTTAGTTATTAAACCGTTGCAACCGGCTTCCTAATGCAATGACTAGCAGGAATTCGAGTGATGAATGCAAATCCAATGACAAAGACGTGTGTTCAGGCATCTCCAATGAGAAGGTGTACCTCATCAGCGATGATGACGAAGAGTCACCACAGCCCGAAGCTCAATCGCCGGCAGTTTCATGCCCTATGATGTCAATGTCGTCCACCGGGACTATCACGGTTTCCAGAGATGCAATGGCGCCTCCACCACAACCCCCCCCCCATTACCGCCACTGCCCCCATTACCACCATCTCCCCCACCACCACCATCTCCCCCACCACCACCACCGACCAGACCTGTTACTGGGCGTGAACTTTGCCGGGCTCGACGCAGATACGTCGCAACTGCTGTCCCAGGCTATAGAATTCAAATTGGCCAACCTTCCGTTGGGACGCCGAAAGTGTTTCTTTCGAGGTGTACGTGGCCAGCGGTTCCGCATCCATATCAAAAGGGACAGGAGTGTAAAAATTAAATGTACGGCCATTACGACAGATACCGCAGAGTCAGCGCAAAGGACTTTAACAGCCACACCACAAACCGTTTCCTCTCCTATGATGACCATTTCGACTACGGCTGCACTGAAACTGACACAGTCACCATCCCCCACTCCACCATCACCACACCGACCCCGGTCGATCCGCTGTCGCCACACACACAGGCGCTACCGGATCTTGACAACAATTGTTCTGGCATCGCCAATAAAACGGGCCATCCCATTAGCGAAGTTGACAATGAAGCACCTCAGGCTGCACAAGCACAGCTACTACCGGGCGTCAACATTGCCGGACTGGACGCAGAAGCGAAGCAAAAACTATCCGATGAGATAAGAACCAGGTTGTCCAACCGAGTTCACGGACGTCAAATGACATTCACTCAGAAGTTGCATGGTCAGCAGTTTCGCGTTCGGATTCGACGGAGCGGCACGTTCAACATTACCCTTAAAGACCGCGCAGACGGAGGTAGACCGTGCCGGTTTCGACGAAGAAACCACGGCACAGCTGTACGAAGATATAGGAATCAGTATGGCCAACCTTCCGATGGGACGTCCCATCTCGCTAATTCGATTCATATATGTCCAGCGGTTCCTTATCTGTATTTTGAACAGAAATGTCACGATTACACTATTGGAGCCACGGGAGTAACCGCGTTACAATTGGTATCTTCGTTCCCTTGTAAAAAATTTGTGTATACACATAATTGTATAATCTTAAAAAGAATAAATTCGTAAATTGAAATGTGATTTGTAGTACCGAGTTCATTTCGCAAACATTTCGTAAGTACCTCTTCTGGTAGACAGTAGTTAGCACTGACAAATGGTATGACTGAAAACTGTGTCAGTGAGACGAACGACACACTATGAAAACATTGTTGGCACTTCGGACTACAACCGTGATCCCTCAGAGGACAAGAATGCCGGAGACTGTTCATTCCAGACACAATAATACATTCGCTTACACCAAAGCAGATACGAATCTAAAAACCATATGTAAATTTATTTCAATTAGCTTTCAACATCGATAAATGAACAGAGTCTTTCATCCAAGAAAATTTAATTTTGTAAACTTCGCAATAAATCCAAACGAATGATTTTCCGTACCCTGAATTTTTTTCCGTACCCTAAATTATTTTTCAAAAAAAAAAATTCCATTTTTAAAAAAAATCTTCTTTCCTATATAGGTGGATCTAACGCTCAGCGATTCCGATGATGATCTGCCGCTGGCCAAACGTCGCCCAGCAGTAAAACAGAATTTCGCGGGCGCATCGTCGTCCACTGCAGCAGCAGGTGCACCAGCAACGTCAACCCTGAATGGTGGTGGCCAGCGGGGGATATATGTAGCGCATAAAACTGGTACGTTGGATGCATTTTCGTACTAAATCAAAGAAACAAAAAAAAAAAGGCAAACAAAAATTACAAACCACAATCACAATTAGGCGAAAACCCTAACCAACACACAAAACCCATTTACATTTAAGTGTTAAGCTAATTGGCCTAAAGTAGGTATTATTTTTCGATTTGATTGTTTTTTGTTTCTGCCATCTGTGTATGAAGGGTACATCATCATCATATAAGAGTACTTACATATATTTTCCAATGTATTTTGTTTTGTTTCATTAACTACTGTCGGAACCATTCACATTCACTCATTCGTTTTGTGTTTTATGTTCTTATGCATTCACTTTAGTTTATTAATTTGATTTTGAATTTATGAGGATTTTTTTGGTCATTAACGGAATACAGGTTTTGAAATCTAGGAATGTATGATGGGCAGAATATAGAGAACTTAACTTTTATCTTGCCCCACCAAAGCCGTAGCCTCTCTTCGCAAAATTCCCGCTGTGAAACTCATTTCCTCATTGTCACTACTAAAGTAAATTAATTTGCTTTGTTTGACTTGCACCCACTTCTACCTTGCCCCCCTGCTACTTTGCTCAACGATACTACTCGGAATAATTTTCGATTATTGCTTTTCACAATAAATCAAACGAAAATTGTAAAATTAATTTTAGATAACGAATAGAGACTTTCAAAATTTAACTGTTGTGAACATTTTTATAAAATTCTGTTTTTCCTTTCGGTAACAAAAAATTACGATTCCAAACACCAGCGACCATTAAAAATTCCCAATAATTTCGCCCACTTTTGCTCAAAATGGTCATTGCCACAATTCGCCAGAACCAAAAGTGCTTCGGATCGGCTCTCATCATCTCGGTGGGCCTATTCATGCATCTCAGTCGCATAAGTGTCATCGAACTGAAGCATTCCAAGTTGCCACTGCTAACACCAAATGCTGCCTCCACTCTGTTCGTCTTCTCAGTGCTGGGTATTCTCACCAAATTGCGTCCATTCTGGCCGACTGTATTGCACAAGCGCCAACGTGCCCTAATCTTTATCGTGGAATCGGCACTCATACTGTACGCCTCCGACTTACTAGTGCGCCAGGTGTGGCTGCCCAGCCTAAAGCTGTTGAATTTCGCATGTCACTTTATGAGTCGGTATGTGATTGTGGCCAATGAAGACTTCCTCGCCAACTATGCACCGCGTCTGTCCACTTGGATGCGTCACGATGCATTCTATTTGGGTCGATTCATTTTGGCCGTTATGGCGTTCGTTTTTATGGCAGACACCACGGGCATTTTGGATTATGTATACGCTAAATTGAATCCACCACAAGCCAACCGTTTCAATGGCTACGATGAGGAAGAACGACCCACCATCACAGCAAGAGAATTTGATGTGAATCAGCTGCCTCATGTGCCACAAGAAGACTTACTCAATTTGGGGCATCGTGTGGGCGCACGGCGTCGTCGCAATCCAATGCGCAAAGCGAGGCGAAATGTAAAATTATTCAACGATCCTGATGAAGAATGTTGTTGATTGAAATTTAAATGTTCTTGAAATCTTTTTTCAACATTGGAATAAAATTTGTTCCACTCGATTTCTGCAGTCTCGTACAGTTGAAGATCCAGTTTAAATTGATTGGGAGAGCGTAATTACTGGTGGGAAGATAAGAGAATTTGTTTAGTAGTTGATAGAAAGGGGACGTAAAAGAGAAGAGGTCTTTGATTGGTATGTCTTAGAAGAAAGAAAAAAGTGATTGTTTGGTCCATACAAATATTAGCCCGTTTCGGCACTAATGTGGGCCCGGGTTGCGGGCCCACAACCCGGGCCCACATGTTTTATATTTTACGGAATCATTATCGCATTTCACATATTTATTTGTACATTTTTTTGTTTCAAGTTCCATTCTTGTTTATCATGTCAACCGATTTTGTATTTTTGAAATTTTCATTTTACATCCATTGTTTTAATAATAGGTGCCTACATTTAAAAAACATTTAAAATTTTAACCTCATTCACGTCGCAAACATACAAAAAAAAAAGAAATGCAAAATTTTCAAAATGCATTTTATATACTATACACCTATTCTGTTTTCTGTTTATAATTCATACGCAAAATTTGTCTATTCATGCGCATTCCGTTCAACTGAAACCTAAAGACGTTCAACAAAATCAAATGGTGGAGGAAAGCGAACAAAACTTTCAATGTTTGGAGCTTGAGTCGTCGCCGATTAATAACAACACCAATACTGGTAGTAGTACAAGTGCATCCATTACTTCCACCACACGCAGTAATGATAACAATAATAGCGAAAGCGTTCCATAATTTTTCCGTTTTGTATGTTGTTGTTGTTTGTCTATGTACGATATGTTTGTTGTATGTGTGCTACGAAAATTTATATATATTTTGTATGTATGTTTGTTTTCTTTTGCCAATTCATTTCATTATCAGAATACAAAAATTAAATTCTTTTGAGGTTAAAAAAAAAACAGACATTTGAAAATTTTTAAATCAGGATAAATAGGATGTTTCTCTCTCTCTCTCTCTCCCTTTCTCTTCGGTCCCTTCCCATTAGCCAAATGCCCTATTATGTGAGGATGACCCAAAAGTTCGTTCGTTTCATTTTCAACACGTTGAGTGTTGTTTCCAAGAAGCATGGCTGAGCTTCCTTGTAACCACATGCAAGATTTAATAGTACATGGCTTCCGGCCTGCCTGACTGATTCATGCCTCTCATTGACAAATTCTATGTAACATGGACTAAAGAAAAGTATTTAAGTCATGCTAAGTAGCTGCCAAAAATGAGAGGACATTGTAACTAACTTCACCTCTTCATTACTATGTAATGTAATTAATTAGTATTTATATTAAATTAAATTATCTTACAAAACTATTATTTTGTCTAGTTTTATTTGTTTCTATTATGAATTACGAAAGAAGATGAATATTTTCGTTAGAAGATAATTTTATGCATGTCTGATTAAGCCCGGCCCCAAATAGTAGCGAATTGATTCTTTATATAAATTGGTTAGTGTTTCAATGTTAAGATGTCACATCCATCTTGGGTGCACGACAGAGGGCAGACATTTTATTTAGATCGTTTGATTGATATTCTCTATCTTCTGGTTTACGTCACCGAATCCCTTTCCGCTATTTGCAGCCAAATCTCAAAAAATACGGTAACTTTGTCAAAATTGTCAAATGCCAGATCGAAAGGCCTTCAGAAATATTTTCAAATACCTTCAAATGGCTGTTGTTTTTTCTTCTTCTTGAATAACCTGCTTGGAACTATTAACACTCGAATATTGTTTAAAAAAACAAAATATATTTAAAATTTTCATTTATTTTTGGTTTTCTATTAATTTTTTTATCAACATTTTTGAATGTGTCTTGTATGTTTTTACAGCCAGAAGATGAGAGTGCATATCTCTCCTTGTACCGCCGCTCCAGGAGCATTTAATAATACAATTCAAAACTCTTAACACTATCGCCCTTATAGTCTAATTTAACAATGCATATTTAGTTATCATTTGACAATTCTAATAGAAATTATGGAACACATACATGTTCCGCCTTTTTAAATAGGAATTAACATTGGAATATGAAACCGATTACTCGCCCAGCAAAAAATGTTCGGACCGGTGACAACAAGGAATATATTTTGTACTAGAAGTAGTGAACTAGTTCCAAGTCGAGCACAAGTTCTGCATAAAGTGGGCAGTACTATTCGGAATTTCGGTTCAAACTCATGCATACAAAGACCAGTTTAAATTTGCAGTTTATCTACTTTGTTCTATTTTTAGATATCTATTTTTATTCACACAAAATACTTGTTCAAAAAATAATCTAAAGTAATGCATAACAGGGACCAATCGACACCGCCAATGACAAGCCCGTGCTAAATCGACCAGTCAGCGTCATGTAAAGTAGATTGTGAGCTGACCAGTCCCTGATTCTACGAACTAGAAATTTCAATACTCACGACTGGTCCGATTTTTTGCTGGGCGATGCACTTGAAATCCTAAACAAAAGCAAACCAAAATGATCGCCAGAAACAAAACAAAATTTAGAAAGAAAGAAAAACAATTGAGTTGAAAAATAATTCAATACTACTTCTACGTACAAGTTTAATTTATACAAATTTGCAAATTGTCTAATAGGCAATGTCTATATAGTATTTAGCTAAGAAATACATTTCTATATTTCTAATTGAATAAGAATTTTATGAATTATTTACCATTGTATGTAGTTTATAAGCCTAAAGTTATGCAACCAAATCGGAGTGTTTGAAAAAAAGAGAAAAATCTAAGCATTTTTTTTAAATTTAATTTTGAGACAGCAGTCTCGCTAGTACGTTCTATTTAGTTTGTTTAAAAGAGAATTCGTTCAGTTGCAAATTGAATGGAAAGTAGGTCAGGGTTAATTGTCTGTCGCTTTGCATTGGGTTCACAGGATTGAGCGGTGTATTCGCAAATGTCTTTAGCTTTGATACTTCGTTCAAACACTATCGAAAAACACTAAAGACCAAAGAAGCAATCGCCCTTCAGCCCATCCATCCATTTTGAATTAGGAACCTGATCAATTGAATAACAATAAATAACGGGGACACACTTTTTTTTCGCAATATTGAAAGTTGTCTAAACATTTGGTAGTTGCCACAAATGGTTCTCCGAGTACTCTTTTTAAACTGGACATTTTTAACCATTATCCACTGACAAAGTTCACTAACGAACAAATTTCTAAGGCCTACCCTTTACTGATCGGTTATCAAATAAACAAAAAAATTAACGAAAAATTGCTTACATTTTTGTCTCTTCAAAAAATACATCGTAATTTATGTTATTATTATTTAAATTTTTAATATATGTAGTTTCTTCTAAATACAAAATTTAGTTTCTTTTTCGAATTATACCTACTTATATAAGACAAAAGAACAGAGAATACATATTGAATTGCTGAAATCATCGTTTATATTAAATCAACAAATGCAATTCGTACTCCTGCTGAGAGATGTCTTGAAATGATTGTCATGCTTTTATTTTGCATTCATAAACTTTATCTCAGCCGTCTGCCCCAGGCTCTCAAGAACTCGTAACGGAGATCAAACTCTCCTCTTATATAGTTTAAGTATAAGTTTTAGCAAATATCCTAATAGAATTTAATACATATATATATATATATATATATATATAAACTGTAAAGAAATCATTTCTTTAACTTAAATACGAACAATAACTTTACGAGTATATTGATATTTATATATAAACATATGCAATTTTTTATTTTTTAATAATTTAATTTAAATTTAGTGAACCGTACACTGGACTCGTATTTTGTAAAAATATAAACGTCGCGTGCACTCACACATCATCATTACATAAGCTGAAAGATTTACTTAAGAACAATTACATATACTTCATGTGTTGAACAATGAAAAAAAGAAAAGAAAAAAAAGAAGAAAAATGGCCCTCGGATGGCCCCCTAGTTAACATCAAACAAAACATATTTTAAAGCCTCTGTGTAGCCCGCTCTCTGTAAGAACAAGCCGGTGCACCGCACTTAGATGTGCTCTCATGTAAATACATTTTTATTTTTTCGTTTGTCTCAACTGAATGTTTACTTTACGAGAACGTGTTTTTATCGAAATACAAACAAAATATATAAATAATTAATAAATATCTGCAAAGCATATGTGCAAAAAAGAAAAACAAAAAAGATGAGAATATTATAAAACTGAATTTTAATTTTAATCGAAATTTAATATTAAATAAAAACAAAATAAAAAAGATACAAATTGATATTGAACAAAAAAAAAATGCCGTTGTTTTATTTGCTCCTTTGGAACGTTTAATTAAGGTAACGAAATGGTTTCTTGCAGTTTGTTTTTAATTTTAATTGAATATGTCTTCTTCTTTTAGTTTTTATTTTCATTTAACACATTCCGATCTTATTGCATTAGTCTAACTTTATTTGTTTTTAATATCATTAATTTAGTTTATTCATTTTGGTTTTCTCTTGCAACGATTTCTACATGTTTTACTGTGCATCTTTTTATTTCGTCAACTTAAGTTGCGGTGTGTTCGTAGATGAGCAGCTCCGGTGCGCTCAGTTACTCATGATCAGGAATTTGAATACGATTGAAATTGATGTCGGTGCTCTAGAAACCAAGTGTTTTCATTTAATTTTTTACAAAAAACATATATAAATTTTCACAACATCGAATGTCAAATTTTTTAAAATTATATTTTTTAGAAACTTTGATTATTTTTTTTTAGAAAAATATTATTTTAAAATTGGAGCACATATCGACACTTTAATATGAAAATATTACCGTATCTGTACTTAAGTTTTCGGTTTCTTTATTCATGTGACGGTATCACTTCCAAACTTTTTCATCAGGCATTGGACGTTAAAATTCATTTTATTCCAAAAAATTGCGTCAAACTCCAGTTACTTGTTCGGACATGTTGAATTCAATATTGAAATAACATTTGATTTGATCAATAAATGAAAACTCTTGACAAATATAATGTAGCATATTAATATTTCATTTCACACACTATCTTCTGTAACAGCCTTTTAGCATTACTCTCTCTTAATATTTGGTTGCTTCCTGTTTTGGTTAATTAATTTGAAAAATATTATTTTATTATACAAATGCTTTATTTCAATATTTTTCTAGACACTGACATGGATAGCACCATTATTTCATTGGACTCTCCTTCGCCGCCTGGCAGCCCTGTGGCTTCAGAAACTGGTGAGTAACAATTAAAGATTCAGTTGCAAAAAGTTTTAATATTTGCCATTTCTCTTCTGGTATAGGTTGTGTTTCTTCGACGACAACACGAACTGTCGTTGCCGGGTCAAATCAAGGGCGAAGTGGATTCATTTTCAATCCATGTTCGATTAAGAAATGAATACGACAAACACATTTATTATTAACTTTTCAATAATCTCTTGGAATGAAATACGATATCAATATGATGGAAGGCCTCTAACATATCCCACTTGAACTTGTTTAGCGTCAATTTTTTATTGAAACCAGCGATGACCGCACACCAATGTATGAGAGGAAGAGTATGAAGAAATCGCTTTGTCGTATACGATGTTGGTCATCTCTGGCTTAAACTCAGTTTAACAGTAACTTTAGCGTACAAAATCAATTGAATTTGATCTAAAAAAGTTGAAGCCAGATATGTTAACGTTTTCATACATTTGAAGTTCCATGATGCATACAGCTCATGCACTTAAATAGCGACACAACACTAATCATGAATTCAGGTTTTGATCTTAGGGTTTTCGATGTATTTCGCCACCTTTCAAGTGTACACAATGAAACTAAAGACATGAGTTTGACAAAATATCTGATCTGAGAACTCGAAAACACCGAATTTTGAATTGTGTTCGTTATTGCAGCGAATGAGTCTTATGTACTGTTAAATTTGCTCATATATATTTCCATTTTATATTTAATTAAGTTTAATAACAACTAAGATTTAGTTTCATCGCATAGCTATTCACAATTTCATAATATCCGTTTCATTTGATGCATGAACAAAGGTACAAAATTCAATACAACTATGTATATTTCTGTGTAATATACGATATACGTATGTATTTTTATATAAATCGCAAAATAAATGTCTCCTCATTATCAATGTAAACGGAATGTGTCTTCGATTATTTGTGTAAGGGGTAAACATAGGAAACAAATTGTGCAACGCCATGTCATGATAGCGGAGCTGTCCAGCTGCTGAGCACAGGATCTGCCCCAATGTTGGACACAGGATGAAGCATCCAATTGTAATTTTCATGATTCACCAAACCTCAAACCTCCTCCTGAAATATACTTCACCGATTCCCCTCTCAGACACACTAGTCAACTGGGTGTAATGTGCATGTTGTAGGTCTAGTCAAATTGAACAAAATTGCATAACAGGAATTTCAAATACACCCCACAAAAATCTAGACTTTGGAAAAAATAATTGTTCAGTGGACTCGCACTCTATTTTAATTTAATTGAATGTTATTTTATTTATTTCCATGTTTTAGTTCCATTGGAGGAATAAGCATTTACTAAACTTCGTAAAACAGATGTGTTAACTTCAATTTGTAACTTTGGCGACGATGTTTCAGGTGTCCAATAGGAGGTCAGTGGGCAGACATTTCGCATAATAAAGTAGTTTGCTATTGTCCTTGGCTTTCAATCGAGGTTTCGTGCTCCGTAAAATTATGTTTAAAAATGGTTATGGCTGAAAACGAAATCAGAGAAAATTAAATAAAATCAGAGTTGGTCTGAGCCCGTAATTTCAACAAATCGATATCTATCAGCGTGTAGATATCCGCCGTGTAACAGTTGTTTTCGCGTTTTCAAGACAGATACGCCGCACTTAATAGGCAACATCATTGAAATCCACATCAAAGTGTAGCATAGTGTAATGGGTGCAAACACGTGTAGATATCTACTCGTAAAAATTTCGATAGTAAGCAGATTACAGTCGATATCAGCAAACGAATAACAAGCTCTTGTAATCGCCAGCTAATCAATATTGATAAGGTTGACTTTCGTATGCAGAGTTAACTTCTGCGTGAGTCGGCAAAATATCGTAAGACTTGGTTCCACAGGAGTTATAAACTTATAACTTTGTGAGCAAACCGGGCGCTCAAATTGTATGCCTGTGAAGAATTTGTTATGATGTCGCAGTATTGAGAATAATTAACGTCTCTCACTCTGAACTCTCTTACTTTTCAAAATCATCTCCAACGGTCATAATCACCATTCGCTGATAAGCAGAGCGCAAAGTCATTCGGTGTTCGCTTGACTCGCTGGAATAGTATCGTTTCGGCCGCAGTAAATCGCTTCTATTTGACACGGCAAAGTCAGAGATTGCCCCGCGTAGTTTTCGAGCGACTTTTGTAATGGCAGTGCGTCCAATTTTATACTATGCTCTTTTTAGTCCACCGGCCAGAGCGTGTCTGCTGACATCGAAAATAATTGGGCTAGATCTGCAATTGAAGTGAGTTAAGAAACCTGTGCAAAAATGAAAATTCGGTATAGAAAACGCTTCAGAAAATGAATCAAAACAACGTCATTGGATTTGGTTTTGTGCCAAACGCGTATAGATGAGTGTGTGTGTGTGTGTGTGTGTGTGTGTGTATGGTGTGACCGACCAAACAACATTCGAGTTGTGAAAAACAAAACCAATGTTTGATATTAACATAATTAAATTCCGGCACTCAAGTGTTGTTGTTGGACGAACACAACGAATGATTTCTTTTTTGGTCGCTTCACTCACAATAGTTCGTAAGTACCATGATGCAATACTACACAGCACAGAGGAAAGGTAGTTTTCGTTGATTTGCTCAGTGCGTGATATGTATTATCAGCAAAAGTCATATGTTTTTGTTTTTATGGTCTTTGTTAGGGACCCGGTTATGTCTGTCATTTTCGTACGAAACCGAAAGTGACTTGACATTGCAGGACTGTGTTAATGATAACAATTTAACGGGCAGAGTCGGATTTAGGTGTAGTAGTGCTCTAGGCACAGTCTAATGTAAAGCGCCCCAAAAAATAAATATCATGTGTTTTTGTTCCGGTCCAATTTTGTTTCGTTAAAGTGTCATTCCCATTCCCGATATAATTTCAAGAATATAAATTCTACCACGCTTCAAACAGTGTGACGAATACAATAGCACGGGGCTGCCCGCCCGGGGCTTTTCCGATCTCTGATTCTCGATATAATTTCAAGAATATAAATTCTACCACTCTTCAAACAAAATAAATTCCAAATGAAATTTCTAGTCATTAAGGATTTTATATTTATAAGATATTCAAAGTTTTTTTCTTTCCGCAGACCCGTTGACTATGCTAAGCGAGAACACTTTAGCGATTGGTTCTTGAAGGTATGCTAACAAAGTTTCTCGACTGCGTATCAGGCAAAAAACGTAATTTAATTTTCTTCGAAAGATCAATCCGCGCCACACCGTGCCAGTGCTACAGGACAAGGGCGTGACGATTTCGGAAAGTCATGCCATTATCACGTACTTGGTTGGCCAGTATGGAGGAAGCGAGCACGACCATTTGTACCCGCGTAATCTGCTCAAACGAGCCGTAGTCGACGAACGCTTATACTACGAGAGCAACATGCTCTTTCAAATGATCAAGGAATTTGCGGTAGAGTGAACACTCCTGCCTAGATTTCGGTGTTAAATTTCTTATCTTTTATTTTAATAGAACAAAATTCTGCACGGCAGTGACATTGCCTACAGCCGCAAAGATATAAAACTCTGCCATAACGCCTACTCATTTTTGGAGGAGTTCCTCAAGCAGGGCCCTTATGTGGCCGGCGACAAGATGACTGTGGCGGACATTTCGATTAACACCACTCTCATAACTCTACACATGATGGAGCCCGTGCAGGAGAATTGCTATCCGAAAATCCATGCCTGGATGCAACGCATGCGTGCGGAATTGCCCGACTATAAAGAGACCAACGAGCAGGGGGCGTATTTGTTGTATAAGCGGTTTGAAGACACCAAAGAGTTGAATATGACAAAGACCGGTTGAGCAATGTGAACAGGCGTGATTTTGTTAGTTTAAAAAAAAGTTTTTAATAAAATCAATTGTTTTCCAAAAATAATACGCAAAGTCTGATTTTTTTTTTGGTTTTCAGAATAATAGTTTTTAATCGTTTCAATTCGTCGGATTGATTTAACTTTTTTGTGGAATATGACTTTTTATACCGAAATCAGCGACCCCAAAAAGCCGTACGGCCTTATTTCACTCGGCTTTATTGCACCCCACCGAATACGCACCGAACAAACAGAATTCGCTTTACCCCCAATATTCATTCTGTCAAAGCGAATATACTTTCAGTTGTGTGCTAACGCTCAACTGTAGCGATTTGTTTATGCCTTTCGGCTGCTAAGAAAATTTTTTTTTTGGAATACATATATGCAAATATTCTAATTTGTATTGAATTATCCAAAATGCAGAAGCCCTGCCTTTACTATGCACTCTTCAGTCCACCAGCGCGTGCCTGCATGATAACAGCCAAGTTAATTGGACTCAATTTGGACCTGAAGTGGGTATAAACTAAATGTTTCAAATATTTCACAAATACTTTTACATAACCCTTAATTCAGGTTGGTTGACTTTGCCAAAAAAGAGCACTTGAGTGAGGAATTCATTAAGGTATGCGCTTTTACTCTAATTGCTTTTTGCCTGCTTATGCCTTATGCCTGTTGTTGACAGCTTAATCCACAACATCAGATACCGGTTTTTGTTGACGACGATGGCGAGGTTTATATTGACAGGTATGTGGAGCAAGGCTGATCATTTTCTTATAAAAGAACTAAAAACATTTCAGTCATGCCATAATGTGCTTCATGGTTTCAAAGTACTCCAAAGATGAATCTGCTCTTTACCCCAAGGATTTAAAGAGACGAGCACGTATAGACCACCGTCTGCACTATGAGAATGGTGTGCTCTTTCAGGTCATCAAGGATATTGTGGTAGGTCTTAAAAATATTGGTGGGCATTCAAAACGCCAACTCATATTTCTGTGACAGTGAATATGAAATCTCAGTAGTAGCGGAGATATTTTGAGTTCAGTATAGAATTGCCTAAATGAACCTTCGTAGCATAGAGAACATTTTTAAGATGTATATTGTAGGGGATTTTTACATAAACAAAACTTTTTTATTTGTTCATGAATTATCTTTTTACGTACGGCTTTCATCTGCAGATAGACCTCCCCTCCCAAACAATATTTTTGATTTTTCGACCCAAGGAACAACCTTTTTCATTATTTGTACCGAAAGACGGGACCCTGTCTCAGTAGTGTGTGTGGATATAAAAACTATGAAAAGTATTTTTTTGTCAACAACTAGGCTCGCAACATTTATGGCGGTGAAGGCGAATTTAATGCCAAGTCTCTCGAAATGTGCCACAATGCTTATGGATTCCTAGAGGCATTTCTGCAAGGCGGCGATTATGTGGTGGGCAATGAAATGTCTATTGCAGATATATCAATAAATACCACTTTAATCACATTGGACTTGCTGATACCAGCGAAAAGAGAACGGTAGGTACCTGGACTGAGTTCAATTCATTTAAATTACATTTTGAATTTGATCCATTCACTTCAAGATACCCGAACATTTGCGCATGGATGGAACGTATGAAGTCGTTGCCGGATTACGATGCAGTAAATGCCAAAGGTGCTCTAGCTTTGTATACCCGCATTACCACTGTTATGTCTGAAAATACAATTAAATCGGAACACTAAAAAAGCAAACACACAAATCATTCGTATTTGTTTTATGAGTTTTGATTTTATTTAAATGTTTAATTTTTACAATTATGTATATACTTTGATTTCTATATATATATAAATTTGTTGTTTACTAAAGACTACCACTTATGTAACTTAATGTAATATCGTATGCGCTGTTATAGAAGTTCTGTTTCGTTTTTTTTATTTAGTATGGAAGTCAAACAAGCTTACAGGCAACAATTTGGCATGTAAGGTTCAGTTGAACAAAAATAAAAAGTATTAACATAAAAAATTATATATTACAAGTATGTACAAATATACAAATTACATGTTGCCAAAAAAGGAGGAAATTTTATTTTGAATTTCTTGTATTTATCTTCGTTTTTATTTAATGGTTTTATGGTACCTTTTGTTGAACTTGTGTGAAAGTCGATTGTGTGTGTGAGTGATGCTTATGTGTTTAATTATGTAATTTGTTTGTTTCCATTAACATTTTGATTAATATTCGTTTATTTGTTTAGAATTTTGTATGCAGGCCGTTTATCAGGTAATAAATATTCTTCAATAATATTTGAATTTTGTCTTTTCTTTTTGGATTACTAAATTTATTGAATTAATTTTGAGAGTGACAAATAATAGAAATTGTTCGAAGTTTTAAAACGGCTTTTTGAGCTCTGCTAAAATCGCTAGCCGTTGTAACTTCGGACCTGATATCTAGAGTCTGGTACATTCGAACTAGACACACACACGATGGAGGTCTACAATTTGCATATAAAGAGGAAGAACCTTTTGGATTCACATGCGGCAATGTGAGACTTATAGCCAACAGTCTAATCTAATTTTGGTATATTTGGTCAATATCAATTTGGAGACGCTGCTTTTAGCCAATCAATTTATACCCAGTTCGCAGAGCGCGTGAAAAAAATGCACATAAATGATCCATAATGCAAAAATGTCTCTAAAATCGATCAGTATTCGTAGACATTCGTAAACAGAAATAACAATCAAAGCGAATGAAAACCAATCAGTTGAGTCTTTTTGATAATGCTGAAATAGGTTTGTACGCGGATCGACTTCCAATAGGACTTAAAAGTTGCGTCATTGCTTAATTAACAACGAAAAAATAAAAGTGAGAATTATTTTCGGTCTGAGTTGATATCTTCTTAGATCATTTTTCGGCTATTTTATCGATGTTTTTCGATATTTTTCCATATTTTATCGACAATTTGTTGATATTTATCGATAATTTCCGACCCATTATAATCCAATTCTAACTATAAAAAAAAGAACTGGACCGTAGACTGTATCCCGATTTTCCAAAATGAGAACTCTTTGAGCGAACTTTTATTATTTTTTCGTTGATTAGTATGCAAATAAGCAACTTTTGAGACGTGTTAGTTGAATTCGTATTGCGAATGCAATAGTCATCGAAGTCATTTGAATTTCTAGAAAGCAACACCCTCTTATCGTTTTGGTATATTTGGTTCAATAAATGTCTCACATTTTTTTGCGAAAAGCCCATCACAGCGGCATTCTGTACAACTACATTATTACAAAATAGATATATGTATATGGGTGTGTATATATCGACTATACATAAAAGTACCACGTAATACATATTTACAAAAGCAAAAAGTGTTTACAATTGAAAAAAAAAATTAACTTAAATTAAATAAAAGCATTTATACTGCATATAAAATTACACTACACCCTGTACACTTTTTGAAGCATGGGACACACACTCAATCGCTCAATCGAAAGTGGTCCAATTGTTCATGCCCGCCATTGTCATCGCTGGGCCATTACTACTACTTGTAGCTGTGGGCGTGGGCGCGGTTGTCAACGTAAACTGATCGAGTCCATATTTGCGCAAGAGCTCGAAATCCTCGTCGGGTGGCGGCATTGGAGGCGGTACACTGGTGGGCAGTGGCGGTGGCTTCCCTGATGGCGGTCTTAGCGGTCGTGAGTGTTGGGGCGTAAAGTACGGATACATGGGATTACTGATGCTGGACGAAGTCATTAACGAAGCTGAAGTGCCAGGCGGTAGTGTGGTGGCTCTTGGACCACCACCGCCAATGCGACTTTTGCTGTTACAGCTGCCCAGCGGCAGAGGGCGCGCATTTTGATTCAAGGGATCGAAATCGGTTAGATCGAAACTTGTATTGTTACTATCGTCCAGCGATATCAGATCGTTAATGGTATCCTCCTGCGACGAGGTGGAAGGTGCTGAGTGCAAGGATCCCGCCGCTGCTGTGGAGTTGGGATGCAGATGGTGTGGCTGCAGTGAACGTAGCGACTGCGCGAGAAAAGAGTAACAAATTTTACTGTTTGGTTATTTTGCGATAAGATCGATATGTTCGATAAGGTAACTTTAGTAGGTATGGGGGGAGAGAAAAAAAGAGCAAAATTAAAAATTTTTGTTAGTTGGAACCAAAATAAAAACTATACAAAAAATGAGTGTTAATTAAATTAAAAAGTTAATTAAATCAAAAAGAACAAATTTGTTCGGTACAAAAAGCAAAGTGATTTCATGATTCATGCAACATCAATGTGCGTATAATAAGGACAGCATTAGTATTCTAATAGAAAAAAAGGATGATTCGGTTTGATTGCGAACATTTTTAACAGATGAGAGACATGAGAGATGAGCGAGTGATTTATAAGAAAACGTTCAACAAAAACCACAAAAAAATTTAGTCGCTAAGCTGTCATTGCTCATAAACTAAAATCCCAAATCCCTTGTTCCTACAAAGCACATAGGGCTCTATCGACTCCCACTATTTTACCCGAAATCGATACTTTTGCTTAAAAAGTGCCCAAACTATTGTCCTGGAGATATGTACACCAAAATTCCATAAAAATGTCTTACATATTTTCACACGATTCTCTACAAACTCAACCGAATCATCTTTTGAGAAGGTGAGAATATTCTTCCATACTTCTTGTTAGTTCAAAAAGAATTTAAATTAGAAAATACACTTGAAAAAAAATGATGATACTAAGAAGCAATAATACATTACTTGACATAGGATTGTTATGAGTTCAAATCTACTTGTACAACAGTGACGGCTAGTTCGGAAATTAAAAGCTAAACAACTTGTGATAGTGAGAGAGGTAGGACCAAGGAGGTCGGGGAGAAAGAGAGATAATGGCCAGCAGTTGTAGCACCATCACTGCTCTGTGTTTACTACCTCTTTCTCTTTTTTAAGGCGTGGCGCTGGCACGGGCGGTTCTTGCTTTTGGTGAGAGATCGTCGAAGCGGCCGACACAAAAGAGGCGCTCGAACACGACGAGGACACACTCGAAGTGTTCGACGACGACGATGAACGCAGGACATCGTGGTGCTGCAGCAGGCCTCGTTCACCGGCATAATCTGGCCAGCAATTTCGTTCGATACGATGAATGCCCGCATGAACGGCATTGCTGCTGCACTGTTGCCTGCGTGGGGGCACTGGAGGCGACTGCATCTCGGGCGGATTGTCAAATGTCGAATCGGTGCTGGTTATGATTTGTTTGTTGGGTGTCGATGTGTGTGCGGGTGGTGTGTTGTGCTTTTGTATTACTGTTGATGTTGTGGGTGCTTGCAATGGCAGTGGCCGAGGCACTGGCGGTGGTTTCGTCTCTACGTGCGGATGATGAGTGAGCAGGTATTGTTGTTGGTGTTTCTGTGACATTTGCTGCGGTGCATACGGATGATTATAGTAGGAGGGCGGCGTCGTACGCAAGGCGTGCGCCGATGGTGGCGGCGGACGGACCGGAGCCAGTCCCCCAGTGCGTGTGACTGATGCGTTGTTGATGCGGTGATTGAGCTCTAGACTGCTGCTTGGCTTAAGCTGAATTTTGAATGTGTTTGATTGAATGTGTGTTGAGTTGGTGGCGATGAGTATTGGTTTTTGTTTGATATGAGAACGATACACACACAAAATGTGCAACAAAAATGTAAAATAAAACGAAAAAAAAACGAAACAAAACAAAAAAGACTGGACGTTTAACATAGAAGTTGACGGAGGACATTATCACGAGCAATAAATATTTATATAAGCAGAGTAGGCATTTTTCAATTGAGGCGAGGAGGCGTCCTAAATTGCCAATTTGAGCCATATCCAAACGATTGATTTTACTAATTTTTTTGTGCCTTAATCTTGAACTTAAGATCAAGTTTAAATGGATAAGGCTTGTTTTGGAAATGTGGACGCCCTCAACTCATCAAATTTATTTAATTTTAAAACATTTTTATTTGGTTTTCTCAACAGTGGTTTTTATTAAAAAAAAATGATTCTGAATTTTTATGACTTTTGTCAATGTAACGAATCATTGAAATATAGACATTTTATCAGAGGTTGCCAAAATAAATAAACAATACTTTACACTTTGTAATGTTATTAAAAATGTCCCACTGTTGAAAAAACCTTTTAGTATAAGAAAATTACAACGGTACGTATGCAAAGTCACTTGAGGCATTTGAAAACTTACACTTCGATCCACAATTGGCGACTTGAAGAGCGGATGATTCTGCAGCTCCTGCGACAAATTCATCTCCGACGAGCAGAGCGAACTCGCCGGGCTAACAGTTGGAGACGCAGCCAAATGACAATTGTGATGACCAAGGCCATGCGCATGATTCGCATAACCGTTCGGCTGAATGTGAGCACTCGAGCTGGACATGCCCAGCGGAAGCGGGGCACGGCGTATGGAGTGGGCGGCACCATTTATGGCGTCAGGGCTGGCGTATTGAAAACCACCAGCAGTATGCGAAGACAGACCACTAATGCCAACACCAGCACCGCCGCCCGGACGTTTATTGAAGACAGGCGAACTGGGTGCGGAATGATGATGACCGCCCGATTTGCTGCCCACGTAACCGTCGATGCGATCGTGCTGCGAATTCGATGCTAAATGCGAATGGAAGTTCGTACTGTTGGGCGGTGTGATGTCGCGGAATTTCGATTTGAGATCTTTGTAGGCGGTTTTAACACCACGAGAGCCTTCTTTAACCTATGCGGGAGTGATGGAAATTAGTTAATATCATGAAGTAAGTATGTGTCCAGGCGGAATACAGAAAAGCATGCTACTTTCTATAGTAAACACTACGAAACTACCAATCTAAATTAGTACAAAAATTAACATTCAATACCACTCACCGATTTTACAGCAGACTTAACAGCGGGATTAGTCTGCACAAGAAATGCGATTTTTTTTAAATTTTTTGTTTGTTTTTTAAGAAGAAGGCATTTTGGATTTTTATTGCAAACGTTAACAAGAAGCGTACGAACGAGCGAGCGAGCGACAAAAAGACGTACGAACGCAGCAAAAGTTACAAGTTGTCATAAACGCAGTTTTAAGTTTATCCCGTAGTAGTAGTTGTTGTAGTGGAGGGGTAAATGCATGATGCGTGAGCGTAAAGTACACAACAAATATGAAAGAAATACAGAAAAATTAGTTTTCAAAACTAGTATTAAAAGTTGTAACTACTAAAATGTTAATCTATGATGCGTTGCGTTCATGATGCCAAATGAGTATAATGTTGATGATGACAAATGTTCTTTCTGCTTCGTTAATCAAAGCGTAATTTCCATATTTTGCAAAATTCTACTAAATGACCTTAATTTTTTGTATAGCGATTTTATCGATTTGCTCTGCTTCAGCGGTTTTGTTACCAAAAATTTATAGACAAACTTCAAATATTTTAGGTTAATGTGGTTTTCAGCGTGTATGTGTGTGTGTATACGTACAACAATGTGCAATTTGCAAAAATTAGATTGTGCATTAAAAAATCATTATAATATAGAAATATTTAAATTCCATGAAAAATTATCGGGTTTTTTTATAAACTGAAAATTGTGTTACGTTACTGTTCGTTTTACTTTGATATTTTTTGTAAAATTTTTGATTTTTTTTTTTGTAAAAAATACTTTTTTTTATACTATTTTTTTTTTTTTTTTTACTAAACTCTGAAACCCTTTCTATATTTTATTATTGGTAGTTTAGAATGGCGACGAATAGCCTCACATAGACCAATTAGGTCCATAGTGTTATTATTATTAGTAGGCTGGTCAAAAACATTTAAAATTTTTCTTTTAATAAAATTGTATGAGAATTTATTGTGATTTTTTTTTTTTTTATTTTAAAAAAAATATTTGTTTAGTACCTGCAATTTACAGATTGCAAATTATTGTTATATTTCGGTGCAGATTTTTACGTGCTTTAAATTAATTTTTTCAGTGTAAGTAAACTAAATTGAAAAACTTATTTTGTTAGGTTAGAGCGGTTCATATTTATCCATCTTTCTCTTTCATAAGACATATTAAGTAAGTATACCATCAAATTATTCAGTACGAATTTTTAGAAACATTCAACGAATCAAATAAATATGGATTTTAATATTCAATGTTAACTGTGTACCCTTGAGCGATAACATCTCAAGGGCGAGCTTCACTGTCGTCGTTTAAGAGTCAAAAATTTAAAGTCCAATTCACTACGTCTATGGCTCACTGTGAAAGTGAGGGAAGGGGGAATACAAAAATAACAAATGCCGAAATTCTAAAGACTTGAACAAATTGACTATCAAAGCATAAGTCTTATTTGAAGCTCTTAGTGACTTAAGTTTTGTTCATAATTTAAAAAACAAAGCAACTAATTCCAATAGGAGTACAAGGATAAGTCAGAATTGTCGTTTTTTATTTAAGTCGACTTAAGTTGTTATTACAAGGGAGTGAAGAAAGTATAAACTTTGCAGTATCATCGGCTCTGAATTTGTCCAGCGTTAGCCAGAGGCAGACTCAAAATGCTAGGGGAAGGTCTGCCTGGCAGCCCATAGCATCGCGATGCAATGGACAAGTGCGTGGGTGCGTGCGTTCGTGTTTGCCTGCCACTGCTCTAATCTAAGATAAGTCACTTCGCATTAAGTGTAACTAGCAGCAGGTGGAACTTTCTTGAGCGAGCATACTTAATCAATCCATTTCATGATGTCTTAAACAGAATTTCGGCGGTTCACGGCTACGCACTGTCAAAATTAAAATACACACAACTTTATGAGCTTAGATTTAGATGCCACTAATCAAGATGCCGCCGCAATTCTGTGTAAGGCATGAGTAATTAAATAAGGTTAACTGTTAAATTAAAACTAAACAAGAACCACTAGAGGGTTAATTAATATGAAAATAAATGTTAAAAAGTACAAATATTAAGAAAGCAACTAGGTGTAACTACAAATTTAAACAAAAAATTACGAACTTTTTGTAAAGAAGAAGTAAGTGTGTTTGTTATATGTTGAGCGACGAGATAAACGTTTTAAGTAAGAACTTAAACATGAAATTGTTTACTTTTAAAAACTTTGGTTTCTTTTTTTTTCTTTGGTATTTCGTGTTTACAAACTAATAGGGAGGGTATTTCTTTGTGAAAACCTGTGACACACTGCGTTTACCCAAAACATACTGTAAGAAATAATGAAATCAATTAAAATCGAAGATAAATTGTGGAGACAACTCAAAGAAGAAATGAAATAAAGGAACAGAAACAGAAACGAAAATTTAAAAAACCTGCTGATACGAGAGGAACACAACTTCGAAGCGGGAAATGAGAAATGGGTGGCATCAATTTTTTCTTTTATAATGCAAGTAGATTTTTGTTTACAAAAATGAACGCTTACCACTTTAAGCTTCTTCATCCAATAATGCCTCAACAAAAGCTTAAACAGAAATTGGATATTTGTTTCAATTTAAAAAATTCGTATATTTATAATTTTTCGATGAATCAAACTACTTTGCACAGGATACGAACCGAAGGTGAATTCAATTTTCTGTTTAAGGAAGCCCTTGAACAGTTTTCCAATTGAGTAATAATGATGGTATGTAAGCGGTGTGACATGTTGACAATTGCTGGACAAGCAAATGATTTTAAAGAATACTTTTAAAATTGAATTTTTATTAACTACAAAACAGCTAAAGCAAATTTTTAAAAATCTTTCGCGCAGCCGCACAAACCCATTAGCATTACTACGAAATGTATTTTTGTTTGTTTGTAATTTCTCCCTTTTCAAAGCAAAATAAATAAATTTTAACCTAAGCATCTCAAAAAACCTCAAGCATGAAGCCGCTTCGAGCAATACAAATTTGGCCAACGAAAAACTCACCTTGTCTTTGAAATTATTTAGGAATACGTGTCCCCGTTTCTTCTTCTTCTCCGCATAACGCACTGTCTCCAATTCAAACTCATCGGAGAAGCCCAAACCGGTGTTGAGCATGTCTAGGCGTTCATCGATGAACTGCTGGAATATCTGCAGACCCATCATTTTGGTAAGAAACGGCCTCAGATGCGAGGGGCGAGATTCAATGAATTTGTCACGATTGAAAGTTTTGCCGGAATCACGAAATTCCACAGCATCGCGATAGCCGCCGATCAGCTGCACCAAAACCACCAGAAATATTCGCGAAACGCGATCGCCTATCAGATCATGCGTGTGACTGGTTAATTGTTTCTTTAGTTGGGCAACGATTACGGGTGGCATGTCGTGGACATCGTCGAAGGGACTTTCGAATATTTTCGTATCACAGTTTAAGATCACAACTTCGCCCAGTTCATCGGGTGTCATCTAAGAGGATAGAGAATGAAACAAAAATAAAAATGGGAAAAAAACATTTTGTGTAAATCGAGTACCGTTTCGAGCACCGATTCGGGCACTCCAATTAAATAGGGCATTGGAGCCATTAGATAATCTTTCAGTTTCATGGGCAGCACTGGTATAAAGATATGCTGCCACACCATGGGATAGAGGAAGGCATTAGCCGCCTGTATGCATGAGGATAGCCTCTCCAAGTGTCGTGATGTGAAAATTATACGACGTTCAGCTAGCATGGCCGCAAAAACTCCAACCATATTCTTTGGATCCACGAAATTGTAATACAAATTCAAATTGTGCTGAAAAATCATATATAATAGGAATAATTAAATAATTTCCATTACATTCAGAATCAACAAGAGTCAATGCCACACTTACATTCTTCGGTATGCTAGGCAATTGAAACTGCAGCGGACGCTCGAATAAAAAATGCTAAAAAGAAAATTAATTTGCAAATTTTATTACCTCAACCGACTGAAATCTAAATTCTCACTCACACTTTGTCCGCCATTATAGTAAAGTTTAAGATTGCCGCCTGGATCGGGTATACCTCGATTGTAGGCCTCCGACAGAAATGTACGAAAGTCACCGTTATCAGTGCGCCTCAGTTCGGCCAGCACTGGCAGCAGTTTCAAGAATGTATCATGCCAGGGCAAATAGGTGATTATGACCATTGCTGAATCGGTTTTTGGATCATGGCGGCAGAAGCCGAAACGCCATTTCGAATCGTCAGTGGTGAGCACAAACGAATACGATTGCACGGACTCACTGTAAAAAAAGAGAGAACCAAATTAGGTTAGATATTAGGGATTGTCCATAAACCACGTAACGTATTTTTTTTTATATTAATTTTTACACCTTCACTGCCTCTCATGTAATGCCATCACCCCCACCCCATATATTCTAAAACCTCGAATTAAAACCGTCTAGATCGAAATGAAAACCTCTAGAAATGCGAATGCATGATTTTATAATTAACCGTTTTAATGCGAATTTTATGGTTTTGCAAATTTAAACAATATTTTTATTTGGGTTATTCGCCAAAAGTAGCAGAAAAGAAATAAAAGTATACATATAAATAAATTAATAAAGATTCAAACATGAAGAGAATCATTAGTCAGGCGAGTGTGTATGTTCGCCATGAGTGATTTGAATTACTGTGCAGCGATCGTCAAAGTTTAATGAAAAATTTTAATCAAATGTTGGTTATGCACATTTTATTTTGATGTTTCTTTAAACTTTGACAATCGCTGCCTAGTAATTCAAGTCACTCATTGCGAACAAACTTCAGTCCATTACACAATAACTACATGCTAGACATGAGCAATTATGGCGAATAGCTGTGCAGCACAGTTCACTTCAAAAATGCTACCCCCAGCTGCCCTCTAATATTGTCTTGTCGTCGTTTGACGTTCGGTCGTATTGGTCGGCCCGCTTTGTCCGTACGTCGCTCCTCAAAAACGTTTGTTAATTTTTACTACATATTGCAACTGTTGTTGATTTGTTCGTTGTTCTTGTTGCTGTTTTGACATATACCCACAATTCACCGTTTGTGATTTTTCATTGTAGCCCGCATTTATGGTCAAACGAAAAAAAATGTTTCTTCCGAATTTAATATAAAAACAATGTATGAATAAGTCAAGTAGAGAATTACAATCGGTATTGGTGATTATGAGAATTTAACTGGCCCGCTCCAAGAGTAAATAGTTACCTCTGCAAAAGTAAAATATTTCAAGACTTTCTATATCAAAAACCCATTTTCTCTAAAAGGGTTTTCTTTCTTGGATGCGAATTCTATAATCTAAAAGAGCATCTTGTAAGTATGTCGATCTCATTCTCAGTATTTATGTGAATGTTATTGGAATTTATTCAAAATCGTTATCATTTTCCCTGCTAGAGTAGCTAGCTCTTGATAAATTCCATTCAAGTGTTTTCAATAGTCAAATGGCCCTCGTTTCATTAAGGCGGTTTGCGGAAGTAGATCAACATCTGGGTGTACATTCTCGCAAACATATTCGTACGTACATACATATTCGTAATTATGATATGGCAATTGGCAAGTGACTGTGATTTGCTGTGGGTGTGATTGAATAATTCAGGTTTTCTATCGGACAATTCCAATTTAGTTTAGTGGTGGCGAATACTTTGCATTTGGTTGTGTATTATTATAAGTTATATTGCTTAATTTTGGAATTACTCAATAATTGCATTAACACCAGAGAAATTTATCACTATAGCACACACAATTTTGTAACCACTCAGACCTTTACTGCAAAGTTTTAAGATCATCTTGAAGTAGTATGTAGAATAATTATTCTTATAATTATAGTTGATAAAATTCTATTTTCTTGTCTGTAATTTAGTAAGGCAGACTGCCCAATTGTTGGACATGTTTTTGTTTTAAGCCAGTGTGAGCCATCCGGACGACACGTGTGCGAATTTTTTCTGTCGTGTTTTCACACGTATACGATGAAAGCAGTCGTGTTTTTACACCGACACTACCGATCGTCCAAGCGACAGCGCTCAGTTGATGTTCAGATTTCATGCAAGCAAGACCATGCTGCGCTATTTTATGATTTTAATTAATGCACTGAAAAAATGTTTAATCTAAATTGGGAAGAGGAATTTTTATTTATCGAAAATGCTTTTGGACCAAAAATGTCTGCCAACCTGATGAACACCCGAAACACACCTCTGTCAAGTTCGAAATTGAAGTTCACACAGTAGTTTTTGGAAAAATTATTTAATGTTTATTCCTTCAATGGAACTAAAACAGTGGAATAAATAAAAATAAATTCAATGGAAATAATGTGCGTCTCTCGAAAATGGGTATTTCGGTCCTAAGTCAAGATTTATGGGGTGTATTTAAAATTCCTGGTAACTACGAAATATTTTATTTGTTTCGTAGTGTAATCTGAGAGGGTAATCGGGGATGTGTATTTTAAGAGGAAATTCTGAGATTTGGCAGAATTATACTAACGAACAATTTTTTCCCTTTGCACAATAAAATTACCACCTAAAAAAAAGAAACTAAACATTAAAAAAATTACTTTTCACCAATTAAAAAAAAAAATAATTTTCTCGTTCTTTTTTTTTAAATTTTTTACAAAACATTTTTTGGGGAAAATTGTAAGTTTATGTGACAATTTTTTTTTTATTTGTTAAATAATTTTTGATTAAAAAATGTTTTTAAAGCGATTTAAAATACAATAAATAAAAACTACACAACAATGTTCATCAGTTCACATGTAAACTGCGAATGCCTCTGAATTCTCAAAACACTATAGGTCTTCTAACCTTAACGTTAGCTTGGAATTATAACACAAATTTTTATCATTAAAATTGTAAGTACCTTGTGTAAGTGTGTCAGTATAATAAAAAAAAAACCAAATTACAAAAATTCTTCGATAGCCCCTTAATTATGTTAATTGAGGCCAAATTAAAAATACATCATGACCGCAATCAGAATTGTAAGTAATTATTAAAACGGAAAAATAAATAAAATATTGGCAAACACAAATGCCGTTACTGAACTTTCCTTTAGAGTCTTTGACTATAATCAACGAGTGATTACGTTTTTTTCTCTATGTTTTTAATAGATACTGCAACTGTCAGCGACAATTTTATAATAAAAAATAATTTTTTCTTTTTATTCGTCGCTTATCACGAAAAGAAGTAAACAGAGGCGCGCAAGGTTACAGACATGAAATCATACAAAAGATAATTTTTAACTGTCGACAGAAACTTTTTTCGACAGAATATGTTCCAACGATTTTTGTGGGCCTTGAACAAATAACAGTAATAAATTGATTATATTCTTAGAAAGTAAATGAAGCGCTTCCGAAAAGGGCAAGTACCTAAATATACTTAAAGAACTTGGCTAATCGCCACGAGTTCCATTCAAATTCAAGTGGCATTTCGAATTGAGATTATATTACATTAATTATGGTCGCTGGCACGGAAGGGCACGTGGTTCGATGTCTGTCGAAATTAAATGTCATTGCAGTGAAAACAGAATTTCATCAATTATTCTACACGTTTCATCAGCACCTTACCAACGTACGTTATTAAATATGCCTATGAATACAATTGTGATTCACTAAGCGGTCAAAGTTGAACGCCTCGAGCTGTTGTTGTGTTAAATGCAAATAAATATTTATAAAAACATAGGGATTTGGAATGCGCTATGATGTCTGTTTGTTTATGCGTGCCTAATGCCTTTACCACTTGTTCCTCCATGACGATTAGAGAGCTGTGAATCGTGCTGAGAGAAGTGCATGCGTGTCGGTCTGTCTATAGTGTGGACAGTTTTGCGTCTCGCACTCGAAGTAGAAAACAAAAGACAAACAAACCAAATGGAAATAAACTAAACTGAATCAACTTAGAGTAAGTTGTAGCAATGCCCACTGCGGTAGTCTTACCGCATAAAGTACGTATTCAGCGCTACAAATGAGTGGCGGCAGCGCTATAATTAACTGCTTTGCTTACTTTTACATAATTCAAATGAAACAGAAAGCAGAAACATTCGAACTGTGCAGACCCCAGGCTGCGCTTTGTTTGAATGTGTTTTGTTTGTTTGAATTGGTAATCTCTTCACTGAAGTAGTCGTGAATTTCATATGGATTTGAAGCGGATTTCGAGTAGCACTTTTTGGAAAGTTGTACGTGGTAGTTACTTGGCGGCACTAATTGAAATTTTAACCAAATTAATCAAAAATATCATTAATTGTACGATTGAGCTGAGACGTTCGGCCAGATCGAAGCTTAAATGCTCTGCACCTATGAGCGTGTTATATTTATACCCCAACACACTACTGTGGCAACGTTTGTAATACCCATATGAATGTAATGTCCGGAATGAAATAGTATATAAATCGACTTGAAACTTTGGGTACATGGTTTTCTCAAAACTGAGATCATGTTCAAGAATCAGCCCAATCGGATAAAAACTAGACGGGGCTCCCATAAAGCAAAATACAAAACAGCAAATTATTTTTCAAATTTTTTCAACTATGTCGAAGCTCATTTCTCAACTATAACCAAGAATATATATACTTTTCCATACCGGAATCGCCTCTTTATAGGGGTTACAAACGTTGTGTCAAAGTGAATATACTCTGCCAGAGTAGTGTGTGGGGGTATAATAATCCTTTTACGCACGAAAGCGCAAATTTATATCGAAACCAGCCAATAAATTATTTCAATGTTAGATCCAAAGAAATTAAAAAAAAAATTTAATTTTTTTTTTTTTAATAGTTACTATTTACTATTACACTATTGCAACTAATAATTTTATCAATAAAAACTTAATTAAGTAAGACACGTTTGAAGATAACCACTAAAGGCATTACTAATTTATCTTCCTTATTTCTTTTGAGACGTCATCTCCTACACTAACAACCAGATAAGACCCTGCAACTAAAACCGATAACAGTTTTTCGTGTTTACATTTGGAAAAGTTAAACAATTAGAATTTGTATATAAACTTCTGCTTATGTAAATCGACGACGATTGGAATTTGTATCGTTTGTTTTCGTTACAACACCTCGACGATTTCATGAATGAAGTCACAGCAGTGGAATTTTTTAAATGCCATGCGAGTGAGTATTTCACTCATTAACTTGGTACTCGCTTTTTGCGGTTTTGTGGCAGGCTGGCAAAACAAAAAGGTTCTCGTTTCATTTGAAACATTTTTTAATGTTTTATCAGAGTAGGGGTTTCGTTCAACTTTTAAATATTTGCATGTGCCAATTTACAAAGATTAAATTGTGATAAAAATACAGAAAATTGTATGCCTTTTCCTAGTTGATTTTGTGTAAAATTTCGAAATTGTCTTCAAAACAATTTAAAGTTAAATATATTGACTATTAAGGCTCGTACTGCTTATTTCCACGACTAGTTATCGCAAAGAAAACCATATCTTGAATTGAAAAGTACAAGAAATGGTAATAAACGAAAATAAATACCCCACTCAGCAGTGAGTTAAGAGACAATTGAGGCAGTTAAATGGAAACGCAAGATGAATCATCGCTCAGACTTATGGCAAAAAAAAACAAACAACGTACGAATTGCCCAATACAGCACCTGGCTGGCGGTGGCAGGCAAAGATATGGGAAAATATAAATACAAGACCATTGAAAGTATAATTGTAAAAAAAAAAAAAGACCAAAGTTTCTGACCACGACAACGACAAATATTTATCATTCAAGGCACTGGAAGGGAAGTATATCAATCTCACCCCTACGCCCGCTTACTCACCTCTCACAATCGCAGGGAAACGCAAACACAGGAATGTCTGCTATGGTCTTTTCATCGCGAAAATTTTCAGGGAAGCTCTCGACTAAGATGCCAGCCGGGGCAGCAGCTCCGGTGCGCGAACTTCGATCAACACCGTGAGCCCGTTTGACTTCGCACCAGAATTGGAAGAGTTTCGTCACATCTGTTCTGTAAAAACCAAGAAAAGTTTCATTAAAGGCGTGGAAGTGAATGCGTGGACAAGCGTTTGGGGATTGGGTGTCGAAATTGTGAAAAGTGCAGTGGAGCATAACGACGCCCACTGGCCTCTTGCCAAGGGGCGGTGATTGTTACTTGTTACTACTCACTTGTTACGGGAGGAACTCATTTTAACTGAGGCTGTTGAGTTTCGGTTTTTGGCTTATTTCTAAAACATTTTCGTTTTCACTTGAATTTTGTATGTTTTGCTTATTTCACTTTGGAATTGGAACTCGAACTCCCACTAAATTCGCAATCGATTCACTGTCTGGTTGTCGTAAATTTCTTTCTAATTTGCGACGTCAGATTCTTCTTTGTTTCATTATTATTTTTTCTATTTCATACGTTTAATTTATAATCAAAGGATGTTCTACCACCAATTTATTATTATTTTTATCTTTTTTTTCACTGAATTTTCACTAATTTTCAGTTTTTTATTTAGCAATTTAAAGAAAATTCTGCCATCCGTTTCGCGAAGTGCAGTGTCGATAGTGTTGTTCCGATACTAGTAATCACAAGTACATACTCGATACTTTTTTCATTCGGGTTTTTTTTCCTCGATACCTCAAACGAGTATTTTACAAACATTTGGTATCGATAACACTTTTTTGCTTCAAGTTGTCAAAAGTGGCAAAACGTCTCACAAAACAGCACAATAAAAAAAACATAAAGGGTATTCATTTATAGTGGCAAACCCTTCGAAAACGCGCAGTTGCTTAAAAGAACTGTCACATTTCATATATTTTGACTGCTCATCTGCACAACTGAATCGTTTCCGAGGGGTTTTCTACTTTAAATAAATCGCCCTAATATTTTAAAGAGGCAAAAATTTAAATATCGATACTTAATATTCGATATTTTTGATAGCATCGAATTTTTCATTCGTTACAAGTTATAAGTACAGGTATCGATACTTTTGCAGACCAACATCGAAGGCTGATTTATAAGCTAGTTATAATGGACGGTCACGGCCGTTCAAACGTTCACATAAGCATCTGTTTTTCGAAAACCAATGGAGGCAGTTTTAATGGTCAGGACCTGTCGTTGTTGTTCCGCAAATATCTGTTGATATTAGATATTTATCATCGGTAACTAATCGAAACTATGTACTGCTGTATTCTTTAAATGAACAGTCGATAAACTTTAAACCTCTATAACTTGGAAACAATTCCCATTTCAGACTTTCGCTTAATTTTATTGATATTCATAAAAATCTCTTACGTTCATTTGCAAGTAATTCAAATGAATTTATCCTCCTTGATAGTTGGAATTATTTTTTTAGGTTTTTTTTGAAATAAAAAATATTCAAACCATTTCATTAAACATTTCCAATTGAATAATTGTTTTTTGAAAAAATTTTTTTTTTTAAATCGAAAAATTTTCAGAAACAATTTATTTTGTACAAAAGTATGTAATATACATATGTAAAACAACTGTATTGAACAGAATAAAAGGAAAAACCGCACGAAAAAGTTCATTCAAATGGTACATCGCCTTCATATAGTACATCGCTTTCAAATTTAGTTAATTGTATCTGAAATAAAATGAAATAAAATAAAAGGTAAAAGAACAAATTTTAAAAAAATATTCCAGTCATTGAATTGTTTCCCTTGTTCCTTCATCTCATTGAATACAATGGAGGAGGATGAGGTGGCTTCTGCGATTAGGATTTCGATTAAGCCCATAACAATCATCTCTCCTTCACTTGGAATTGTGATTAGCAAAAAATCCTCTTCCCCGTCTGTTTTCATAATTTTCTCCACTATTTCTCCAGACTTTTCGGTGTTCAGTTCCTTCATTTCACCAACAGTTTCTTCCTTTACAATATTAGTGGTGTCTTCAATAATAGCTTGCTCTTCAAACATTCCAATGCCGTACATGTC
Organism: Heteromyza rotundicornis; assembly: GCA_951394025.1. Taxonomy (NCBI): domain Eukaryota; kingdom Metazoa; phylum Arthropoda; class Insecta; order Diptera; family Heleomyzidae; genus Heteromyza; species Heteromyza rotundicornis. The sequence continues at coordinate 19,724,391 of OX596011.1, read as the reverse complement.
ATCAAAATTGTTGTCTTGTTTATCTGGAAAAAAGGAAAAATTGTCTTCCATGGAAAGGCTGGTTCCAAATGTTTAAATTATTTCGTAATAATTAGCAAAACAAAAACCGCAGGAAGCCGAGGTTCTTACTATTTTTTTTCTTCAAACCGGTGCACACACACAAAAAGTTTCCCAGAAAAAATTTATTCTTTTCACGATGTAAAAAATTTGATTTTGAAGATCCGTTTATTTACCTTGCTGTCCTCATCATAGGCTATATGACATTTCATTAACTTTGGGCGTTCGAGGTGGGCGTGTTAAATATTATTCTAAAATGCTATAATTCATGCAGTGTTTAACCGATATTGCTGAAATTTTATATGTGGTTTTGGGTAATGAATTGGTAATATGTTGATTCTGAAAATGTTCAGTCCGCCCACTGCCATGCCTTAAAAGTTTTAAAGCTCTGTAACTCGGGTCCTATTCAAGAGATTTCGCTGAAATTTTGGATTTGGTGCTGGGAGGTGAATGGGCTGAGGGTTGAATATTGAAGTTTAAGATCCGCCCACTGCCACGCCCTAAAATTTTAAAAACCCTCTGTAACTCGGGTCCTATTTAAGGGATTTCGGTGAAATTTTGGATTTGGTGCTCGGAGGTGAATGGGCAGAGGGTTGACTATTGAAATTTAAGATCCGCCCACTGCCACGCCCTAAAATTTTTAAAGCTCTGTAACTCGGGTCCTATTCAAGGGATTTCGGTGAAATTTTGGATTTCGTGCTGGGAGGTGAATGGGCAGAGGGATGACTTGCAAAATCAATTTTTATTTCAGTTGCTTAAATAATACATATAACATTTTTCCAGTATTTTTAGAAATACTGGACCGATTTGGGCGCGGTTTTTTTATTTGGTTGGAAATGTTGCCGGGAACGAAATGAGATTGGAACTGGACCGGAACGAAATGGAAAGGGATTTAATGTGTTGCGAATAAATGATTTTGTGCCCAGCTTCGCACAACTGAAATATTTACCCGTGGTGCCTATTTCCGTTATATTCAAACCATTTCATTAAACATTTCGAACTAAATAATTGTTTTTTGAAAAAATTTATTTTTTTAAATCGAAAACTTTTCAGAAACAATTTATATTTTACAAAAAATATGTAATATACATTTGTAAAAGAAATGTATTGAACATAATTAAAGGAAAAACCGCACTGAAAAGCTCATTCAAATAGTACGTCGCTTTCAAATTTAGTAAATTGTATCGGAAATAAAATGAAATAAAAGAAAAAATAAAAAAAAAATATTCCAGTCATTGAATTGTTCTCCTTGTTCCTTCATCTCATTGAATACAATGGAGGAGGATGAGGTGGCTTCTGCGATTAGGATTTCGATTAAGCCCATAACAATCATCTCTCCTTCACTTGGAATTGTGATTAGCATAAAATCCTCTTCCCCGTTTTCATAATTTTTCCTGTTTTCATAATTTTCTCCACCATTTCTTCAGACTTTTTGGTGTTCAGTTCCTTCATTTTACCAACAGATTCTTCCTTACTTATTGCCTTTTCATTAATTGCTTGCTCTTCAAACATTCCAATGCCGTACATGTCATCATAATTGTTGTCTTGTTTGTCTGGAAAAAATGTTTAAATTATTTCGTAATAATTAGCAAACAAAAACCGAAGAAAGCCGAGGTTCTTACTATTTGTTTTCTTCAAACCGGCGCACCCACACAAAAAGTTTCCCATTTCAGAAAAAATGTATTCTTTTCGCGATGTAAAAAATTTGTTTTTTAAGATCCGTTTATTTACCTTGCTGTCTGTATATATATTGCTTGCTTGCATTTTCACATCAAACTTGAAAGTCAAAGCAATTTGATTTTATATTTTCGTTTTACAAAACATAAGGAAAAATTTATACATATTACCATGCAGAGGCGCACCCAAGGGGGGGGGGGCGGTTTAGGGTGTTTGAACGCCCCCGAAATTTGTTCGCATTACCAAACCAAACTGCAGATAAATGTTTTTTAATTTGATTGGTAAAAATATATAAATGAAACAAAAACAGCTAAAAAAATCCGCAAAAGTTTAAAATGGACAAATGGTGCCAGTTGTAATCCCACCCGGTATGATTCACCCAAAAAATTTCCAAGGAAGTACTTGGTGGCAGCTGTAATCCCCCCCCGGCTTTATTCACACAAAAAATATGCAAGGTGGCATGAACCACTCAACATTCGATGGTTACTAAGTAGAGCCCGACCGATTAATCGGCTTCGGCATCGGCTTCGGCCGTTATCGGCCAAAAATTCACATTCGGCTTCGGCTTCGGTTTTTCCGAAAAATGGCCGAAGTTTTGGCCGAAGCTTTTCAATTTTTTTCCTTATTTTTGCGACACCGAAAACCAAAACTAATTTTTTACGATACGATTTTCTAGCCTACATCACATCTAAATTCTTACTGATTTTCTTGAGCCTTGAATGTAAAATTGTGTAATTGATGGAATTTCCAATGGGACATAAGAGGCCCACAAAACAAAAAATATGATTAAAATTTAAATTAGTAATCATCAAATATTGAGTGAATCTCGCCTCAAATTGCGTGGCACGAGGTTAAAACTGCCACAAAGTACATCCTTGGACATTTTCTGGGTGGATTACTGAATTTTAAATATAGATTTAGAAGCTACTACTTGCCCTGATGTCTATGTTAAAAGGAGTCCTGGTAAACTGTATGAAATTTCAAATATAGGGGTAGGAGGCTCACGGAAGGATTCTACCTTTTAGAAATGTAGCCCAAATTCCTGCGCCAACATATATGAAAAGGTGCTGAAATCCAGGACCGTTTTTGGTAAAATTTTACATTTAAAGTTCAAAGCTTCACAGGTGGTTTTTACCATCAACTAGAACATCCTTTGCCCATCACCTGACGGATTTGGGGAGTCCTGAAAAAACAGCTACTTAGATGGATTTATTCTTTGAAGAATTCTCTACCATTTCTTCTAAATTCCCATTATTTTAAGCTTTACTCCAAATTTTTAAAAGTGATTTTAAAAAAATCCAATTGTTCTTACACGGGATATATGGGATAATTTGAGGCTATTGTTAGTTTTGACCTAGGATTTGTTTGTGAATTCTTTTGGTTACTTTTATTATTTGTTTAAATACATTTTTAGTTCCTTAAAAAACTAAATGTGTATTTATATACTCGAATTCGAATGAAAATACACGAAAAAACCAGTTTTTAAAGGGTTTTTATTTAAGTATCGGCTTCGGCTTCGGCTTCGGTATAGGCCTTCGGCGTCGGCCGAAGTAATAGGCTGCCAATTGACCTTCGGCATCGGCTTCGGCCTGAAAATGCTTATCGGTCGGGCTCTATTACTAAGTTACATTTTAATTATATTTTTTGTTGTATGGGAGGTGCGACGCCCCGTTGTCCTATTGCAAATTCCATTACTGACACAATTTTACCTTAAAATGTCAATAAAATCATTAAAGCCGTTTGACCGTGTTATGGGGTAGAACATTGTACGGGCGGTGCCACGCCCCTAGTCCAATTATTCCCATATTCGGCACATAGCAGGGAAAACATACCATACAACTGCATTCGAAATTTCATTAAAATATATCCAATATTTGCTTAATTAGCTGTTACTTAAGTTACGTGTTGTGTGGGCGGTGCCACGCCCCTTGTCTAATTATGCTCATATTTGGCATACAGCTTGGAAAAGTTATTATGCAACTCCGTGCCAGATTTCGTCTTTATATGTTCAATATTCAATTCAAATTCAATTCAATAGTTACTAAATTATCTTGTAGGCATCTTTTGTGTTGTATGGGAGGTGCCGGGCCCCTTTGTCCAATCCCAACCGCATATACCCTATGTTAAATGTCGATACCTTTAGAATTAATCCTGAAAGTTTCAAGAGAATCGGAACAGGCGTTTAGCCGTGATGCTCGGACAAACAGGCAGACATACAGACAGACATACAGACATACAGACAGACACACACTCAGTTTTATAATATATATAGGGATATAGGGATATTTTATAAACGTCTTGTTTATAAAATTTAAAATCATCAAATTCCAACTTGAAAGTAAAGTTATGTAGTGTAATTTTCATGAAATCGTTTAAAATATTGTATAACACCGTTCGACAAATATCAACTTTTGGTAATGCACATGATCGGGACGAATAGATTCTGTTACTCGTGTCCCAGTTTTTCTGGATCAATTCTTAAAACAGGGGCGCAATCGTATACCTCGATATTCAACGAAAACGAGGTTCTGCACATCGTTTTTGCTTCACGTAAACCAATTCTCGTTCGAAACCGTTTCAATTCTCGATTGCAGCGCACGACATCACTTTACATGTCGTTTTCACTTGTTTTAAGAAGTTTTCAAGCAAAAAAAAGCAGGGTGCGGAAAAACTCGCCAACGATCGATTCAAAATTCAATCTTCTCGCGATCAATTCATTTTGCGATGATAAATTGACGTGATAAATTCATTAGAAAACGAGCGTTCACTTAAACATTGCTTTCATGCTGGGTGCGGAAAAACTCGCCAACGATCGATTCAAAATTCAATCTTCTCTCGATCAATTCATTTTGCGAAGATAAATTGACGTGATAAATTCACTAGCGTCTATCTGCGAACGAACACATTTGTACGCTCGCTCGTTAAAAATGTGTATACATGCAACGAGTGCAATTTTTTTGTGAACGCTCGTTTTCTAATGAATTTATCACGTCAATTTATCATTGCAAAATGAATTGATCGCGAGAAGATTGAATTTTGAATCGATCGTGAGCTTATTTTTTAAAGTTCGTGGTTTAAGCGCTGGTATAAAAAGTAAACAACAATTTAATCGAAAAAGTAAATTTTTAAATTGAAAACCCTTTTCTTGTTATTGTTTAAACTTTTATCCTTAATTTTAAGTAATTTTGTTTTTAATATTGAATTTTTTTATTGTTTAACAATAAACATTTTATTTTATTAATAAAAATAATATTATAAAAACCCTCAAGTGTCTTTATAACTTGCCTGCTTTGAAAACAAGTCGTTGAGGATACAAAATGTTTACTGCAAAAATACGCTCGCGATTAATTCGCGAATCAATCATTACCATACAAATGAACGAATCAACGAGTGAATCTTTCGCCGACGCTTGCAGTGAAGATTTTTCGTTCGTGATATATACGAGCTTTTCTTTCGGTTGCGAGCGATCGTAAATGCTTTTGTTCGCTGCGCAACTTTTTCACTCATAAGTTATTGAAAGCAAAGAATTAGCGATTAGTTGTGAGAACAATTGTATTTTGATCGTTCTCCGCACCCTGCTTTCATGTTCTTTCACGAGCGACATAATGAAATGATTTTTTGCACCAGTGTCTATTCGCGAACGAACACATTTTTACGCTCGCTCGTTAAAAATATGTATACATGCAACGAGTTTATCATCGCAAAATGAAGAGAAGATTGAATTTTGAATCGATCGCGAGCTGTTTTTTTAAAGTTCGTGGGTTAGGCGCGGGTGTAAAAAGTAATGTATTTAGTCTCTGGTTGTACGTACGAAAACAGTTACACGCGCTCGATTATTGAAATTATTTTGTTGTGGGTCGTTTGGTTTATTTCAAAAATGGGCAGAGTATCAGTTATTGACAAGGAAAAATTGGTTTCCTACAATAAAAAACAAATTTTTCGAAATGCCTTTTGTGTAAAAAAGAACTTAAAGGATATATTTCAGGAAACATTAAAAGGCATTACGAGACTATACACAAACATAATTTTGATGGAATTGGTCCATCCACAAGTGACAAAAACATTTGCAATCGGCGAAGCTCAAGCCAATTCGGCATAAAATTAAATAAAAATGAATTTCTTAAATGTTGTGTTGGACTAGTAACTGTAAAAAACCTTCCGTTCCGAATTTTCGACGATGAGCTTTATTTTAAGCAAATAATTGAACCCTACGAAAAGCAATTTAATTTACATTTAAATTCAAAAAATATATTCGACCATATTAAACTGTGTGCAAATAACGTAAAAAATAGTTTAAAACAAACCTTATCCAAGAAAATGATAAGTTTAAAAGTCGATGTAGCTACCAGAATGGGTAAAAGTATATTAGGAATAAACATTCAATACATCAAAGATTTTAAAATTGTTATAAACACAATTGGAATGATACAATTGAAAAAAAGACACACAGCAGATGTTTTAAAAGACGAAATGATGAAATGTCTGCAAGAATTTGATATTGACCTCACACAAATATATTCTACTACATCGGATAACGGGGCAAACATGCTGAAAGCTTCAAAACTTATTCAGGACGATATGAAAGATTTACATAATGATGAATTCGAAACGATATCAGAAAACGAAAAAGATTACTACGAAGTAGTACACGACCGTTTGAAATCAACAGTGGCTATAGTAAGATGTGCCGCGCACACACTCCAATTGGCTGCTCACGACGCGTTTAAGGACATGCAAAACAAACTGGAACACTGCAGGAAAATTGTGAAAATTGTAAGGGCTAGCATAAGAAGCGGTCGAAACTCTGCGCATATACGTTTGCCCCCGATTGATAATATAACTCGATGGAACTCAACTTTCGATATGTTGGAATCCCTTTTAAGTTTGAGGCAGCATATTAACGGAAACGAGGTGGAATTTTCTATTGACTTTGAAATTGATTGGAACTTTATAGAAAACTTTGTAAATGTATTTACACCAATGGCACATTGTACTATGCAACTTCAAGCAGAACAATACGTTATTGGCGATTTTTATCGTGATTGGCTTTTATGTGAAGCCAAATTAAAAAAAATGGGAGAGAACGCGTTTGCAGTAAAGTTGTTGGAATCTATGCGAAAAAGGAAAGAAAAATTACTCGACAATGATGTATTCCTTGTTGGCATATACTTTGACCCAAGATTCAACTTTTTGGATTCTCCATATATTAATGATGACCAAAAGAAAATTGCAGTGGTATATTTTACAAAAATCTAACATCCGAACTTTATGACAGAAATATAATTTTTTATAGGTGCATATATTAAGAACAAACGCTACACTTAATTCATTGAATGGGAGCACCGAAGAGCACCAAGAAGATGTATCCGTGTCGGCGAGTGATCCCTATAACATTTTAGAAGAAGAGCTTAATATTTTGACCAGTAGCAGCCTAACAACACAAAACAGTGCCAATATACGACAAAAACTTGACAACTTAGCATACGGCCAAAGAATGCCTTTCACAACTGATATACTCCAATATTGGAAAAATATATCTATTAAAGAAAAAGACTTATTTAAGCTTGCTGAAGTAATTTTAGCTGTCCCATCTAGTCAAGTTTCCGTAGAAAGAGCATTCAGCGCGCTATCTACAATTATAACGAAACAACGTTCCCGCTTAAGCAGTGATAGCATTAACAATTTGTTAATAGTTAAGCTTAACAACAATTTCATCGAAAAAGTAAATTTTTAAATTGAAAAACCCTTTTTTTTTGTTTAAACTTGTATCCTTAATTTGAAGTAATTTTTTTTAATATTGAATTTTTTTATTATTTAACAATAAACATTTTATTTTATTAATAAAAATAATATCATAAAAACCCTCAAGCGCTTTTTTAACTTGCCTGCTTAAGAAACAATTCGTTGAGGATACAAAATGTTCACTGCAAAAATACGCTCGCGATTAATTCGCACCCTGAAAAAAACTGATTGCTCCAAAAAATTAAAGATGTAAGTTGTAAATTGTATTTATTGTTGAACTTTGATTCAATAAAATTATTTTTTAGGGTTCAACAAAGCAATCAAACGCAAATAAAAGTGATGATCGAGTTCATGGAGAAGCATTCGTGGATTGCCAAAAATGCATTGCAAAACACTGAACATGGGAAGGAACAAAAACAATGGAACAAGTTGCCTGGAGTGCATAATGTTGAACGTTCTGCGCAGGAGCGGTTGTTGAGCCTTCCTGTTCCACTTCGAAGGCAGTTGCTAATGAATGAGCAAATTCTTTCGGCTTACGGGATGATAGTGCAACATGCAGCACCTCCTTTCACGCAATTTCAATGGACTTGAAGCATCCGTTAGTATCCGTTAGTATCCTCACGAAGGAAATATCTTGTAATCATTGAATTAAAACACACACAAAATTTTACAATTTTAATTGTTCGGAAAGGGCGAAAGGGTTCGGAAAGTGTTTTTGGATAAAAGTAAAACGAGAATCGATAGTAAAGTTACGTGAAGCAAACTTTGAGAATCGAGCCTTATTTTCATTATATTCAAATCATTTATTAAACATTTCAAATTGGATAATGTTTTTTAAAAAAATTTATTTTTTTAATCTAAAAATATTTAGAAACAACTTAAATTAAAATTTTACAAATAATCATGTAATATACAGTTGTAAAACTATAGAATTGAGCACAATTCAAAGAAAAAGCACACTAAAAAGTTAATTCAAATACATCGACATCGGCTTCGAATTTCGCAAATCCAACGTATTTTTAAAATACGCCAATAGCAGAGAGTATGGAAGAATCGGCATATACAATTTGTGTATACATCTCATTTCATTAAAACGAATTGTAGTCAATTAATTAGACGTATCTATATAAAGTATATATAAAGTTAAAAAAAAACTCATTTAAGTCATTGCATTGTTCTCCTTTTCAATTAATTCATTAATATCATTGAATAGATCGGGTGAGGCCGAGGTGGCTTCTGCGTTTAAGTTTGTATCGGCCGTTATAGCAATTATCTCCTTTTCACTTGGCAGATCTACTATATCGATTGTGCTGAGCATAATTTCCTCAGATTTATGCTCATTTGTTGAATTTTTGCTATTTTGTAGAAGTTTCTCAATTTCCGCATCTACATCGACTTCTTCCCCGTCGGCTTTTACCATTTTCTCCACTGTTTCTTCTTTGCCAACAGATGCTTCTTTTGCGGTAAGGCTTTCATTGAGTGTTTCATCAATGGTTGTATCTTGGATTTCGTCTATGTTCTCTTCAATTTGTTCGATGGGCTCTATCATGTCCTCATCCTTTTCAATTTGTTCGATGGGCTCTATTATATCCACAACCTTTTCATCTTGAGCGGTATCGGTTTCTTGAGACTTTTCAGTGCCTAAAGTGTTCAATTCCTTCATTTCAACATCTCCACTAACAGATTCTTCAGCATGTTGGTCTTTCGTTGCAGTTTCGGTCACATTGTTGTCTTCTAATTTATCAATATCCTTTTTGGGAAATTCTTTTTCTTTTGCGTCTACTTCAGCAGCTACTTTTTTGTCTTCTTCAGTTTTCTGCGGTATAAGATTTTCTTCCTTTCTTATTTCCTTCACAATTTCAGTTTTTTTTCCAGTTAATGCTTTCTCTACACTTTCTCCTTCTACTTTTGATTCGTTTTCTTTTACATTCTGTTCCTTTGAGTCCTTGCCTTCAATAGCCGGTTTCTCTTTTTCCTTACAATCTTGCCCAACAACCACTTCTATCACCACAGTGTCTTGTACCTTCTTTTTTTCTGTATTTGCATCATTACTTGAAGCCTTTTTGGGCACATCTTCCTTTACTGAACTGTTCAAATCATCCACCAGCAGCACTTCTACTGAAGCAATCGGTTCTTCCGTGGATTTAACTGTAGGGCTGATTTCCTTCTTCTTTTCTTCGCGTTTCAGTTTCTTCTCTGCCTCCTTTTCGTCTAGCATTTCCTTGGCAAACGGATACTCGTCCTCGGCCTTCTTCAGCTCGATAGCGCACTTCATCTTCAGCTTGGCATCACTACGCTTCATCTCCTCGAGTCGTTCACGTTCGAGTAGTTCCTTTTGCTTCAGCAGAGTGGGATTCGGTTTATGGGTAGTTTTCTTGCGCGGTTGTTTCTTCTGGGCAGTATCACTACCGCCGGGCGAAGATTGTGCTATTGGCTGATCACCCTCCGAGAGATCAACTTCGAGCATACTTGCTAGGAAGAGCTGGGTAGCGGACATAAAGTCGGTTTGATCATCAATGTTATTGACGGGGTTGGCAGAGGCGACCGAAGAAATGGCTGGTATAATAGGTGCAACTGCTACTGATGTGGTTTTTATTGCTTTTGTTGTAGTAGGTAGTGTCGGCTTGGTGTCCCTGGTCGGTTCCTCATCGTCGTTATCGGAGTCCAGAGTAATTGTATCCGTGTGCGGTTCAACAATTTCAATTTCGTTGTCTTCATCATCGCTGGCTTGTTTGTCTGAAAAAAAAGAATTTAAAAATTATAATTCCATGCATAGGTTCAAGAGATCAAATGTGATTCCAAATGGTTTAATTCATTCGTGGTAATAACCAGTAGAGAAAAAGGCGAAGGAGTGGTCCTTTATTTACCTTGCTTCCGATATATTTGTCAACTTTACTTTTGATATATTTACTACCAAATGGCTTTAATGAATTCTTGAGCAATCGCCGGAAAAGGGATAATTATGGTTCTAAAATGCATTTGTAATTAATTTTTTTGTTCCCCGATTTTACCCTTAATAAACTTAAATAAATTGTGTACTTTTGATTACATTTTAATATCGTTTTGGAATATAATAATTTCAAATACTACAAACTAAATACATCGAGATATATAGAGATCCTGTCTTGTCATGGGCGCGTGGGCGTGGGAGCGTCGCGTTAATTTATTAATCCAAAAAAGTCATTTCGTCGGCGGGCAAATTCTTGCAATACTTCAGAAGCGGCAAATCATTGGACAAATTTCGACGTTCGCTGCGCAAACGGGCATAACTGTATTTGGCCAATTGCCAGCGTAGTTTGATGAAACGAACATCACCTGAAACAACAACAAAAGAACAAATTCAATTCTACTTCTATTTAAGCACAGAACCCCGAACACGCATTTACGTTTAAATTCTTTCAATTTATTTGCAATTTCGCCCCACAAACGTTCGCGCAATACAGTATCATGGTATTCAATCGAACGGCTCTTCTTCCAGAGCGGTGTGTACTGGCGTACGGTTCGAACTAATTGTAAAAGGAATTCCTTGTCGTCGGGCATATCCTGCAGTTTGGTGTCGGGCAAGTGTTCATCGTCTATGTTGAAGCAATCTTCGAGGGTGACGTATTCATTTCTCAAGTCTTCCTCGTCGATTTTATAGAGGAAGTAGAGTTTTGCCAGATACTTGGAGTATTTCAACTCGAGATTTGCCAGCATTCCCTCGTCTTTTATGGTTTTAAGACGGAATGTTTTATACATTTCATATAAATGCGTCCAACGATCGACAATATCTTCGCAATTTAAGCCTGGGGACATAAAGGAAGAAATAATTTATTTGCTCAAATGTAGTCATTGGTGAGGTGAAGAAATACTAAAGGTTAATGAAAAATTTAACTGAATTTTGTTTTTTTTTTCAAATTAAAAAATCTTTTAATTTCCTTCAAGTTTTTCCTAACCTCAAACATTTTCACACACGTCCCCACACATACTTGGCATCGATTTCCACAAATGCATCCACAACGACTTCCTAGTCTGCTCGTCAATTTTATTACATATTGGATCGCTAGATTTGCGCCACAGCACCGGATTGCATTTGACAAAGTTTATGATTTTCAGATCCAGCGGCTTTATCTCTACCAGATTTACCGGCATTCTTCGATAGGGTTCACTGCGCACATTTTTCACCTCATCATCGTTCGTATTGGGATGCAAAGCCTGCTCCACCTCGTCCAAATGCTTGCGTTCGTATACGTCGCCATCGGCCTCGCCCCGATCAATGGGCCTCCAATTGTTTTGGGTGAAATCGCGATTAGACAAGAAATTCGTGGCCTTGTCAAAGTAGCCGTTGAAACGTTTGCCCTCACGCATTCGACGCTCGATGCGCACATAACGCTTGCGAATGTTTTTCCATCTCAATTTGATGTTCTCACTCCGTGTGAAGTGCGACGCTATAGTGCGCCATTGTTTGCGTGTCACATCAAAGTTGCCATAGTCCGCATGCCGTGTACACCAAATCGAGGGATACTGTTCGACGAGGCGTGTCAGCTTGCGATCATAGGCATGAGATTCTTCTTCGCGGCGCATGACATCTTCAGTGCTGCGTCGGGCGGCATTCGAGCCGCTCCCGAAGACTTGACGGTTGAAATTATATTTATTTTCTTCCTCGTCGCCATCGTATGAGTTCATATAGAAATCTTCGGTATCCTCATTGTCTTCGTCTTCGTCTCGCGGCTCCAATAGGGATTCCTCTTCGTCCCTCGGCTCCAATAGGGATTCCTCTTCCGCAGCCCAGGGCTCGGCATCATCTACTTTCGCATCCATGTCATCGTCGTCATTATCATTATAATCACCAGCGTTGCCCACGCCCAAGGGCGGCAATGGCGGCAGTGGCTCTCGGGGTCCATCCTCGCCATCTTCGAGATTGGCGTGCAAACTTTTGCGGTATTCGTAGACTTGATTGTGGAAACTATTGGCACCCGTATTGAAAAGATCCACATTGTCGAGCTGGCCATACAGCACATAGTCCACTCCTGAAAACAAATGAAATTTGACATCAAACTAATACTAGGAGAGAGAGGGGGATTCAAGTTTCTATTTCATTGCCTTCAGACATTTGAGCAAACACATGGACCAAAACAAAAAAAAATAATATTTCAAAACCATTTAGTATTTACTTTGATTTAGCTTAATGAAATTGGAAATTTTTTTCTTAAACGTCTCAATAGTCCATGGTAGATGTTTTTTTAGTACATAATTGTACTGCAATTGAAAAAAATGCCGAAAGTCAATGAAATGGAACTCAAAATAGTTTACAAATTCGAGGGAGTACTTACGGTGCTTCACTGACGCTTCGCATTTCGGGTTTGTATTCATTAACACTGAGTTTAGACTTTAAAATTTATTTTTCTTCAAAAATAATATGCAAAAAAAAAGTACTTCGTTAAAGTCCATGTGAATAAATGACTCAAGACAATGATTTCATTTCGTTGAATTTCGTTCTACTATTTTTGTGGTTGAACGCAAAAATACAAATACTAGGATTTAACTACGGTTTAAGCATGCAAACAAATGAATATTTCAAATTAAAAAATGCGCCAAAAAAAAATTTATGAAAACAAATTATATGAGTTTTTTTACAATTATTGAATTTTTAGACGAATTTTTTAAAATGAAAACACTTGTTCACCGGAAAATACAAATGGAAAGGTTTCCGAGGAATCACAATTGACTTATTCAAAAATAAAACTCCAATAAACTCACTTCACTACCACTCACAAGCCATTTAACATAACATTCTTAGGTACAAATTCAACTTTAAAAGCAATTATGCAAATATTTAAACTCACCAGCAGCCAATTGTCCATTTTCCAAACTGTCCGCATCATTGACAAAGCCCAATTGGCGCATATCGCCCAAGCACTTGTCTTGCAGCCCCTTGAATCGCCCGATGGCATAGGTCAGCAAGTACGAGAGATGAATGTAGAGCTCTTTGACCTCCAGATAATTGCGAGCCTGCTTGTAGGCATTCGAGTTGGTTAGAGTCTGCACCTTGCCCGTAAGATGCTGGCAAATTTCCATTGCATTGAAGACTTGGTCCTGCAGTTGAGTGCGAGCCTGACCAATGGCCGTTTCGGGAAAGACGTGACGCACCATAACAGGACGCACCGTGGCCCCACCGAGTTGGGCCTGTTGTTGTTGTTGCTGCTGCATTGGCGGATTGGGGTTTTGAGCACTGCCACCATTGATCACATGAATCTGTGCCCCGCCTCCATTGTGATTCAGTGGTGTCACCGTGGTGTTGCCCACCATTGTGTTGTGGTAGCGTATCATTTGCGGATGTTGTTGTGGCAAATGATGGCCAGACGACGACTGCGGCTGCAGTGTAATGTGCGCTTGATAGTGCTTCGATGTTGATTGGGCGATTTGTGCGGGTCGCGAATGCATGGATGGCGCCAGCTGACGCTGTTGCTGCCAGTTATTGGCTGTAGCTGGAGAGCCGGGCGGCGGATTTTGAGTACCCTGACGTTTCACTTGAATTAATTTTCCGTTGGGCAGTCGGAATGTTTCCTGTTGTGCGGCCGAGTTCAAGTCGATGCGGTAACCGTTGATTGTATGGTAGACGGGAGCGGCGGGTGAGCCATTCCCCGAGTTGGGTGTGGGTCGTGGTCCAACGACAGTGCGTCGCACAATTGGTGCAACCGGTCGCATTTGTATGCCGGTGTTTCGTAACACCAATGGCGGTGGGGCCGAGCTCTTCGGCGTAGATGATTGAGGGTAGCCTCCCGTTTGCAACGACATGACGCGAGGCGCTGAAGCGGCAGGCGATTGAACTGAACGCGGCTTTGGGGACATGGTAATCTGGCAGTCGGGCTCCAACATACTCATGAGGTCGGGTGTGCAGACAACCTCATCATTCGGTTTGGCACGTTTGGCCGACGGTGACTGGCTGGCGCTGCCGCCATGTGATTTCGGCACTTTCTTCGCAGAGCTAGCGCTATTGAGACTCCGGCGAGATGTGGCCGAATCGAGGCTCTCCAGTGAGTCGGACATATTGCCGCACTTGGCCTTGGCCAGGCGGCAACAGGTGCTGAGGTCCTTCGACATTTGTTGTCGCATTTCCTGGTCGGGCAGGTTCATCGACTGAATGTTTCTGGAATTTATACAAACAATGAAATGAAAAAATCCTAAATCATAGTGGGCACTTCAGGAACTCACTTCTTTTGCTTCTCAATATAGTTGATTAGGGCCCAGTGCTGCGCACGGAGCGGCCACAATATTTTGGGAGCACAACTGAAGCAACTCCAATTTTCGTTCTGCTCTATGTCCGATACCACGCCACGCGAGAGATTCTTCACAATGCATGACTTACAGAATACATAGGCGCAATTCGAGCAGCAGTACACTTCGCCACCTTGGCCGCACCAGCGGCAGTAGAGCTCGGAACCGTCTTCGCCTTTGCTGAACTCACCGCTATTGTAGAAATCATGACACTTGTTGCAGTGAGTCACGCGCAACTCGGGATGCATCTTGATGTTGCTCTCCTGCATCGGGGCAGTGCCGATGTGGACTTTGCAAGTAGTGCAGTGAACTCGTCTTTCGCGCACTAAGTCGATGGTTGGATAAGCTTTTACGTAAAACCGACGTTCATCTTCGGTAAGGCTTGGATCAAATTCCAAGGGAGCAGTTTCTGAAAATATAAATTTTTAAAAGAGCTTTTACGAGAAGAATATAAAATTGTTTAATAAAAGTTGTTTAGGACTATGAACGCGTGCAGAGAGTTTTTACGGTTTTGTAACTGTTTTTTTTTTAAAAGCTTTCAGAAAACTTGAATGGTAAATTTCTTACAGTGCAAAACTTTCAATACATGTGCAAAATTTTATTTATTTAGAAGTTTCAAACAGAAAACGAATTGTGTTGCCCAACTTTTCTTTTAAGCTAAAAAAAATGTAAAAGCTTTAAAAAGCTTTTCTTATTGGAAAGTTACGAAAATCAAAACGGATTTCTTTTAATAGTTGGCAGCCGATGCATTAAATTTAGACTCTACATTTTAGAGCAATGTTTACCAAATCATTTCAGAGCTTTAAAGCTTTAAAATCCTACATCAACTGTTCCTCGTTTCGATGAAAGCTCGTTTTACCCGCGGGTATGGATATGATGAATTCTCATTTCTAAAAATGTAAAGCTCTTAAAAGCTTAAAGTTCCGAAAAAAAACTTTCAACTGCGAAAGCTCAAAATATGATTTCGCCGTCCACTACGGAGTGGAGACAGGAACCTATCTGTCAACAATGTCAAATAAAGAGGGCGCCACCGTATCCGATAACTTTTTGGTAATTCCCTAAAGAAGAATTGTAAATTTGCCGTGACTGAAAGGTACAAATTCCTTTAAAGATTCGTTGGTAGTCAAGTTACATAGAAATAATAATGAACGAAAAAATGTTTATTGTTGAAATGACAGGCACAACAGGCAAATCGCCAATGATAGGAAAACCACACTCACCTTTGTTGTCGGCATTTGACGATATTGGAGGGCTTATTTTTGGCACCGCAGTCTCACTGGTAGCGGGAAGAGTGGTGGTGGTAGCAGGCCCGTCCGGAGCCACAGTGGTAGAGTCCTCCATTTTCAATAGATTGGCTCGGGGCTCGGGTCACAAAAATTTCGCCTTCCAAATCACGCGTGGAGGCAGTCAAGCCTGCCTGTGTTCTGTATTTTCTTGAATCTCTTGTCTCTTGTGCACAAAAATTCTGCTGCCGCCACACACCTAATATTTTGTTCCACTTGTATTTACTGAATTATTAGCCTTTATCTCTTTAAACTTCTGTACAACTTATTTTTCATTCACAATTCACAATGTTATTATTGACAGTTTTTGCAATTTTCTTTATAATTGAACACGATTGCTTCCAAAGAAAATTTTTCAATCGTTAAGCAAATACACAACCAAACCGACGACAGTCACTAGCAAATTCAATATGGCGGCCTTCTGGTGTATTTTGTTGAAATTTAAATTTCGTTTCGTGATTTCCCATTTCGTAGAATACCCGTCCGTCTGCTGCATAAACTTATTTGTGCTGGAAAGAGTTGGACAATCGTGCGGGAATGAGAGATACAACAATACCACTTCGGCAGCTAAATCGCATATGCTCGTGTTCGGCTGCAGCTGTCAAACTGATATGGCGGCGGCCATATTGGCTTTAGATTCTCCGAATGCTGTTGCTGTTGTTGTTCGTATATTTGGCAAATTTTAGATAGGCAGGTAGTTATATAATTTGTGGATTTTTGTACCATGGGCTAGATCCAGTTAAAAATTTGGAATATATGTACATATTATGGAATGTGGAATTATCTATATGTAGGTTTCGGTTTGGAGATAGTAGATTTCCCTCAAAACTACCTGGATCCTTTGTTTATGGACTTTCAAATAGTTTTGATTAAACTCTTTCACCATTTTTTTATTACTTCACCGCATCATAGGGGCCTCATCATTAATGTTGTGTGATCGCTTATTTCTACATTATTATATCTACAGCGAAGATGGTGTCGAATATGTTTCGATAGTGTTTGAAACAAGAATCTCACAATCTCACACAAAACTTGAAAAAATCTCACGTGAGACAACATCTCACAGCAATAAAAAATTCTCACGAAAAATCTCACAGCAGATAAAAAGTCTCACAAAAATCTCACATCTTACACGAAATAAAACATTTCATGTGAGAAAATATCTCACAGCAATTTAAAATCTCACAGATCATCTCACAAGTCATAAAAAATCTCAATGTGAGATAAATCTCACGAATCTGGTAACCGTGATCGCACCTATAAATATAACAAGTCCATCGAGTTCTTTCACCTCGAACTTTTTCCTCTAGTCGATCACATTTTATTGTGTTATTACGGAAGCGATTTCATTGATAATTTGTTAGTTTATCATTTTTTAAAGCCAAGATTCGAATGAGCATCGTAAGATTCTAGTTTAAAAAATTGGAATGAAATGGAAACTACGATCACAAAGGAAAATTAAGATTACTATGACGAAAGGCATTTTAGTTATCTGGCATCGCTTCGCCAGTAAAAATTCGCACAAAAAATATTTTTTGCCATGGTTTTCATCACAGAGTATACTCTGTGGTTTTCATTGTGTCAAAATCAATAGCATCATAAACTGACAACGACTGGCACTTTGCTGAATTTGATGACCCGTGCCATATGTATATAAATTTGACAGCATGTTGGCAATAGTCGAAGTAAGTGACAAACGGTGACGTCACCTCATATTAATTTTTCCATATTTTATATCGTTTGTTAAATTCACAACGAAATGCAAAAATGCCATTGATTATGACATAATGAGAACCAGGCTTTTGTCAGAAATGTCAGAAAAACCAAAAAAAAACAACTGGCATTGCTGTAAAGAAGCCGTGGTGTTGCCACCTTAATGGTGCACCAGAAAAGTTTACAATTTTGGAATAGGATCTGCCATAAATTTTACTACAATTAGTAGAAAATTACAAATTTCAATTGCTTTTATGAAAAATATCCTATTATTGTACACTAGTGGAGTAGATATACTCCAAAAGTAGTAGAATGAGAACCGTGTTTAGTGATTTTACACACTGGTTGAAATAAAAGTCAGCTGTTCTCCTGAAATTCGCAATGATGAATTTGCAGTTAAACGAAAACAAACGAAATTGAACAACAAAAAAATAATTTCACAATTTTATACACAAAACTTCTAAAATCCAACGAAAATGTCATCTAATTCGGCATTGACGGCAAACTACTTTTTCGGTTGGGATTTGCTGTACAGCACCATCGAAGCGAAAGTCGACCAGAAGTCGGACGTGCTGATTGCTCTGGCACACTTTGTGCTCATCAAACATTCCCACTTTCAATGCATTGGCGTGGGCGAGGATGTAAGTGCGAATGCGCAACTCTTCCAACTCCGCTTCTTATTATTTCTCTGCAGAAAACTCTATCGGAAGATGAGGCGGGATCGGAGATGCTTCCCGTTGGTTGGAACGATAATGAAAAAAAGTATGCCTTGCGTTATTTGAATAACAACAAGTTGTATTTGTTGTTGGGCCACAAGTCGGAGGACTGCCTTATCATTAATTTGCTGGACGTGGACACGAAGAAGGTGTCCAACATTGCCCTCGAACCGGAAGATTTGGTCAAGCAGCTCAAGGGACCCATCAGCAAAATGGTGCCTAGCGCCTCGCAACTTGTCGATCGCTTTGGCAAGGAACTGGTGGAACCTGTAAGTTTGTAATGTATTTGGACACTTTTTCATTTTAGTAAAATGACGTTTTTGTGGTGGCAGGTTTTCCAAGGCAACACCAGAGAGTGTACAACACAAACGACTATCACACCAGAAGGCGCTGATCCGATGCGCGTTGACCCGTTGCGTATAGGCGACCCGATGCGTCCAGGGTAATGAAAACCATCAGTGGCAAATACAAATAATATTTAAATATGCTTTGACTTTTTATACGTTTCCAGACCCTATATGCCCCGCGGCACGTATCCGCGTAATTTCGGCTTCCCCGAAGTCGGACGCGGCGACTTGGATCCGCTGGGTCGCGGTGGTCCTGGTAACCTGATGCCATTCCCCTCTCGTCCGAATTTCGGTGGCGGCGGCTCTTTTCCACGTTTCGATCCATTTGGTCCACCAGAGCCAAATATACGACCAAACCCCAATCCCGATCACTTGCCTCCACCGAATTTTGGTGGCGATGATTACTACATGTAAAGCCAAATTTAAGGCAATGTGCCATGGAAAACAAACTCAACTAGAATGGCATGAAATTGATTGAAAATCGAACATTTTTTACACACTTACATGAACAACAAATTTGTTTTTGTTTTAAAACTTGTTAAAAATTAATAAAAATGGAGACTGGCTGAAACAAAACATTTGATTTTAATTAATTTTCTCTTTAGTTTTAACATGAAATCTTATGGAGGATCGCTTCACAATTATCCATTTTGGGCGTATGCCATAAAAAATAAAGATTTTATTTATTGGTCCTAGGAGGGAAGTATTTTTTGATTCTAAAAAACATTTTTAATAAAATGTTTTTTTTTTGCACTGGACCCTACCTCGATTTTCTAAACTTTCGGGCTTTACAGTCACGTCTAAAAATCCATATTTTTTTCTGAGAATTTGACAGTTTGGTCCTCTTTCATAATGGAACAAATTGGGGCGGTGAACTTGTTCAATTGTGAAAAATTGAAAACTAAGCACCACTCTAATAGACCAAAGAGACTAAAGGGTGACCAGCAGAGAATTATAAATAATCGCCTTAAAATGTTAAAAGGTTCATTTTTGTTTTGTAAAAATCTTTATTTATTCATACCATTACGTTTTGTTTAATACATTTATCATTTATATATATAAACTGCATACGAAGTACAAGTATATAGTATATACTTTATTGCTTTAACGCATGCAAACTACTTTGAGCATTTTGTATTTATTTTAAGAAAAAATTGTAATCAATTGCCAAGCTTAAATTACTTTTTAATATCGAAATTGTAGTCTGGTGTAAAGAATTGATAACGTTTTAGCTTAATTCGAAATATTTACTGATACAATTACATTAAACTAAGATATATATTTATAATTTTGAATTTTTTATCTTTAATAACAGAATCGAGTAAATGTGTGACATAAAAATGTGCAAAAAGAAAAATGTATGCAGACTAAAACTATATTTGTGATCATACACTACAGATTTTTAGTATTGAAAAAGAAGAAAATATTTTTATAAAAATATTTATGAATGCCAATTAGAATACGGAACTCCTCTCAAATGTGTTGCGAAAATTTCAAGCAAAACGAAAACTTAATGACAGAATTAAGAGTTGATAGAATTTTTATTCTGAAAGTGGCCAAAGTCATTGAACTAGTCTTGGAAAGAGAAATATTGAAAGAGGTGTGAAGCCGAAAGAAAGGGAGCTTCAACTTTCCCAACGGTTGCTGGTAGAAGTCACAGAAAATTTTAGTATATTTTTTAGATTTCAGATTCAGTTTAGAAATTCTTAACTATGTAAATTAGTATAAAGAAAAATTATATATTTTTTTCATAAATTAATATTTTTCATAAGAAATATTTTTTAAGAATAGTGTGTATTTAATTTTAACAAATTTTTGCAGTTTCCAAAAAGTTTGTGTTCTTCTAAGGAAGTTAAGTTCAATGTTAAATTGAAGGAATAAAACATAAAACATAAATGGAAAGTAAATATGTATTTAATTTGTATACAGTGTTGTTGTTGCATGTGAACATATTTCAATGGCGATTAATGTAGACGGGCTTAAATACATAAAGAGTATATATAAAAATATATATGTATAAAGTACGAGTACATGCACGTATGTAGAAAAAAAAAAATTCTCCACAAAAAGTCAATAAGCAAACGAAAATTGATTCAAAAAGAGACGACGGATTGTAGAGTGGGTATTCTTAGGAAACTGGTGTATTCCATAAAAACATGATCCTTCCAGTGCGACTCGCTGAATTACTTGAACTATTGAATCTTTGCTCGTATGTGTACCAAAGTCAAAAATACTTAAACTAAAATAACATTTGATTCTTTAATTTCCTTGATATTAGGCTACTTTCTTAGACAAAAAATTATAAAATTTTCATAATTTTTATTTCTTTAAAAAAAATCTCTCTCCCTCAATCCCATTCGCCGATATACATTGTGCGTGGTGTGGGCACATAGCCACGCGTTGGCAGAGGCAAACGCCCGTAGATTTGATTATACGGCGATTCGACCAGATCGGAATCTGTAAATAGAAATTTGGTTACGGTAAATGGTTTTTTCGCTTGTAGAAACAATACAAATTTCAAGTAGTAGATAGTAGTATGTAAATAAATTTGTACCGTCCAATGTCCAAAAGTTTTGGTTTACATGAAGAAGAGCTTGGATTCCAGTTGATTGATTAGTAAGATTAAATGGGAAAGGATTGCATTTCCTGAATTTTGAAAAAAACATTACAAGTTATTCGAATTAACCTCAAAAAGTGTCTCCATTGATCAAATGTCTTCACATAAACCAAAACTAATACTGTAAAATAACATATTTGTAAATAAGTTCCACTCTTCCATTACAACAACAAAAACAACATTAGTTTCAACACGCAAATAACATGTGTGTGACATTTTAAAAAATGTTAAGGGTTGAGGGTTGCCCAAGCGGAAAGCCGTTAACGGTTCTCTTCTCAATTCTTATTTCCGGTAATGTTGTTACTCATTACTATTATTGAATTCACAGCACGAGTGCATCTCTACCGGAAATAGGAATGTCGAAAGGAAGAGGGAATCTTTCCATTTTGGGAATATAATTTTGTGAGGACTAAGAGTGTGGGGTCAAAAGCATTAAATATTTATATACAGCGCCTGCAAAAAAAGGATATTCTTCCCTCCAACTTGACCGGCAACACTACTGCACGTAAAACCAAAAACAAAACAAACCAAACAGAACATAACCTCAAATGCGAATATGTATAACCTCAAATTAAGCAATTGTCAGTAACGAATCAAAAAAAAAAAATGCAAACAACCGAAATGTGTAATTTGATAACATAAATTTTTATGAGATAAATAATATTCCCGAATATTCGAAAATATTACACATTTCGGCGGAATTTCTTTTTTTTGTACGTTACTGTTTCTAAGAAGCACAAAACAAAAAAAATGGTAGAACCTACGAAATACGTTCACTTTCAAAATCAAAATTTAATAGTCGAGTATTTGGATTTTCTTTAGACTGAGACTGCGCGGTTTGCGGGGCTTCAAGTAGCCATAAATGGATTCCATGTCACTAATGTCAAGGCGGCTTGCAGAGCGGCCCAGTCTTTGTTGTGATTGTTGTTGCTCTGGTTGTTGTTGTTGTTGTTGTGCTTGAGACGAGTCATTGTTGTTGTTGTTGTCAGTGGTTGGATTTGTAGCAATTGAGGCGGTCAGTGTGGTTGTTGTTGTTGTTGCAGTCACATTATCATTATTAATATTCTTGCTGTTACTGTTGTTGTTGTTGTTGTTATTATTGTTGGCAATGTTCGCTAACTGTCGCTTGATTTCGTTCAATTTCGTTTCGTGGCTGTTCAATTTCTGTGGTGGTTTCGTTTCTTGTTCTTGTTGTTGTTGTTGTAAATTGTTTGTTTTCGTAACGACTGTTGCTGCTGTGTTTGGCGTTACTGCTGCCGATGAAATGTTGCTGACATGATTTTTACAATTTTTGTTGCTGTTTTTGTTTGCCACAAATTCATGGCGTCTAGAGCGCCATGACGGTGGCGGTAGTATGGGCTTTATTTCTGGCAAGTCAATGTTCATGTTCTTGTTGTTGTTGTTTTTGTTTTCGTTATTATTGATCTTGCCAACTGTCGCTGTCGCTGTAGTCGATGTTGTTGTCGTTGTTCCCGTCGTCTCTGTCGCCTTTGTCGTCTTGCTGTTGACATTCAAATTCAATTGCGAATTGCACTTGGCACTCGCATAGGTTATGTCCGAATCGATTGAGTTGCGTATGCGATCGTAAATGTTCGTCGTAGACGGGGCCTTCGGAATACGTTTACGTCCGCCGTACATATAGAGGCCAGCTTCGTTGGGCTGCTCGAAGAAACTCTCCGTGGAGAGGGACTTGCTGCGTGTGCCTTCTAAGCCGCCACAATTTTCATTTTTCATTCGTTCGTCTGTCGGTTGTGCTTGAAGTTGAAGCTGCAAAGGCGGCTGTGGCGTACGCAATTGTCGCAATCGAGTCCTGTCCGGGTAACCGTCTGCCAGTTGTGTTGTGTCGTCGTTATTGTTGCGGTGAAAATGTCGCATGCCAAAACCACCGAAGCCACCGAAACCGTAGACACTGCCACTCCCTTCACTACCACCTCTGCCTACGACATGTGATTTGTTAAAATAGTTCGACGCTTGGCGTTGGTTCGACATTGGCCTATAATCTGTGGCCAACATTTGCCGGCGCTTCTGGTTGTTTTTGTTGTTGTTATTGTTCAATTGTTGCATATAATTGACTTGGGCATCCACGTCCATGTCAAAGTCCATGTCAAAGTCGTCCTCTTCGTCAAAAATAACATCTTCGTTGGCGTTGTTGCGGCGTCGTCTTTTGTCATAGCCGCACTCGTAAATATCCTCAAAGCCATCGTCACGTCCATGATCCAATTCTGAAATGTCACTTTCGCTGCACCACTTGACCATGCCGGGAGGCAGCCTGCTGGTAGGCTCTAACAAACCGCCACTGAGCCTTTGATGCTGCCTGAGCTGCTGTTGGCTGAGACTGCGTGACGGTCGTGCCGGCTGTACAGCGCCGAACAGCGGCGCCAATGCATAACAACTAACGCAATTGCAATTGCTGCCGATTTGGCTGCCGCCACTCGAGCGCAAGCGATGCGGTGACACCGCATGCGAGGGATCACGGCTCATTACACGCGTTTGAGAGCGTGCGAGACGCGGTCGCGGCTCTTCGTAGTAGTGTGCGGGTGCATACAAGTTCTCACTTGACGGCCGCGGTTGCTGCTGACGCCGCATACAGCTGCGGCTGTGATGGCGATGAGCGTGCGCTTGTTGTTGCTGTTGTTGTGGCGGTTGTCGCTGCACCGGCCTGTGTCTGTTGTTGTTGTTGTGCTGTGCGTATGGTTGGACGTTCTTTGTCACTGTACGTCCATGTAGTGCATGTCCGTGTGCATGTCCGTGCGTAGCGTCTGTGACACTGCCAACTAAGGCACCCACCGACGACGCCGCCGCCACCGCCGTTGACGACGACGACGACGACGACGGCGACATTGGCAGTGCAATTGGCAGTGACTGCGGCTGTTGTTGTTGTTGGTCCAGGAGAAAGTTTGTCGCCGCTGCGGACGACATTTGACTATAAATACCTATGCCACTCTCGTAGCTGCGTGTCTGCCACATTTGTTGGTGATGATGATGCGCTGCAGCCACTGGATGGTGTACAGCATGCGATGCTGCTAGGGCCATCATCTGTTGCTGCTGGATGTGGTGGGGGTGCATGTGTGGCGGTGCTGGAACATGCATTGACGGATGCAGTGGTGCCGAGATGGGCATATGAATCATTGAGGTCTTCTTCTGATGCGTGAGTGTATTCATGCCGCTGTTGCCGTTCGTCGAATGGCCATTGATTAGCGTTGGACGTTCCTTGTGCTCCTTCGAGGGCTTCGAAGATTTCACAAAGTTTGGTACGCGTGCACGCAGACCACAATAGTAGGGATCATCTGGAAGAGGAATTGTTTTTAGAAATTTTCTTTAATTGGAAATAATTAAATTTTAAAGGAAACGAGAGTTAAATTGTTTAAAAGGCTTCAGGTCATCAAATTGTACTCTCTCGTCTATTGCCATTTACAACGAACTCCAAAGATGCCAGCTTTAAGGTAATCTCAATAAATAATTTAATAATACGTTAATTAAATTAATTGAAAATAATATTGCAGCTAAAAGTAAGCGTTCATTTCATCGAGAAAATTAATGACAATCAATCGCGCGGACAGACGAAAATTAAAAATAAAATCAAACCGAACACAAGCCAAGCTCAGTCATCCAGCCGTACCCACTGTGGCAAAAGAGAAATACAACTGCTACGCGATTACTTTGGGTCGAATGTCAAATGAGTATGGGCAGGCATGTAAGCCACCACTACATAGCACATGCGATAATGCAATGCAAAGCCGCAATTGCACTGCACATGCAACAATTTATTAAACCATTGATCTGTAATAACTTCAAGACAGACTAGACTAGAGTAGACGAAAGGCAGGCCACATCGAGTGTGCGGTGCAAAACAGAAATTGGCTTTGAAAATCATATTTTTCTTGTTGTTGTGGCGACGCCAGTTGGCTGTCTTGGCTGTGGACTTTTGGCATATCGAAACTCATAAATCGCTTGAAATGACGATTTCGAAATTCTGTACACATTTGGGCGCTTGGGGTTTATATGCTTTTCATTTATGACCCCTTCGTTCGTTCTCTTTGAAGTATGTACTTTATTATATTGTCTTTGTTCTATTAGTTTATTGTGATGATGTTGGTGATGTAGAAGGTTTTTGTTTGGCTTTTTTGACATAAAGTCATGTCATGTCTTGGCTTACCATATTTTTTATTGTCTTTGCCTTTATCCGATTTGCCACGGGATAATTTGATTCTGCTCTCCAAGTCGATGTCATCATAGTCCGGCTGTGCAATGAGAATAACGAAAAGTAAAGAGAATTAATTAAGGAGTTTTCGATATTTAACAAAGGATTGGTTAGATTTTACTTTCTATAATTTAAAATATTCGCAATCGCTAATCTCTGACAAAAATTCTAGACTTGAGAATAATTTTAGTCGAATTTGTTAAATTGAAAATTAAATTAACAAAGGATAATTGATTTTGATATTATATAGTCTATCTTTGTTAAATTAATGCCCTGATTAATATATGCCTTCGACACAAATGTGTTGATTCAACATGTGAATGAATCTATAATGTTCCTAAAGTAGGGAACATGAACACACCTTTAGGAAATGAGAAAGTCAGAGTTCGTGCTAAGAAAGAGTGCCTTCAGAGGGGTGTTATATCACCATGGTGCATTGTGGTTAATCAAACGGTTTCGAAGTGCAAGGGTACACACATGGCATCGTACTACTCATCAGAGGAAAAATCGAAGACACGATGTCGGGTCTCCTCCAGAGAGCAACAACAAAGAAGCAGTGATAATCCGAGAGAAACAGTTTTTTTTTGGTGAAACCATTAATTTCACAGAATAAGAGAAATATGTAGGGTTAGCCTTTACTTACTGGAGGAATATCTGCCATAATATTTTTACCAGTCACTTCTCAAAGACGGACACAAACAGAAAATCAATCAGGACACTTTAGGATCAAAAAAAGTCTGACATCGGTGATAGCTCACCCAATAAATTTTCCATCATAAACAAGATTCAGGAATGAGCTGTCACAATCCTTCTCTTTTAACAGTATAATCTAATGTCTGCACACAATTCGTACTACAAGCACTCGAAGTGCGAAAACTTGCAACGTTAACAACAGTAAAAACAATATTAAATATTTATTTATGCTTTAGGCTAGCTAAGTGAAGTGTTAAAAGCATAAAAAGTGTCCGTTGTTGCCGTAGTTTATGTTAAAACAAAACCAAACAAAACACATTGCAACAACAACAAAATATAATTAATAATAGTGTAGAAATAATTTGTTGTGTAGCAACGAAAAGTGTTACACTTTGCAGTATTTTGCCACGGTAGGGTAATTAAAGTGAAAAATAAACTAAACTAAAAAAAAAAACACAACCAAATTATAGCCACAAGCATGCTCATGTAATTTGCGTATATGACCACCGTAAAATAATTGTTTCGTCGTTTGTCTGTGGAAAATTAACCGAAAAAATGATGTGTGTTCAAATAAAAGTTATACAAAATGAGACTGACACAAATATTTGTACAAGAATTGCGAAATCCTTTCACAACAAAATTAGTGCAATATTTTTATTTATGAATTATGATGAATTAAAATTAATTATTGGGCAAATTTATATTTTCGGCAATGAACATTTAATTAGGGATTTATTTTTAGGAACTCCATACAGATGTGAAAGGATATATTGAGTAAGCGTCAAGTGTCAAGTTTTATTTAATTTAATAGTTCAAGTGTCACTTTGCAGTGCCATGAGCCATATGAAAAAATCAAGTTCGTTGCCTCAATCTTTTGTGTGCCACTGTAGCCCTCATTTTTCGATTGTAGTTGCAACAATTTTCATAAAACAAATTTTCATAACAATAGAAACAACGATTGTGTACAGCTTAAGTCTTTCATTTTGCTACAATTCCCAGCGATTGTCATGAAGTGACCTTAAAATAAATAAAGTTTTGAGAGAAAAAAAACTGAAACAAAATCACATTAAATTCCTAAAATCCAACTCTAATGAACTTATTACAATGGAAATATCTCAGTAGAGCCACAACCTATCTGGCTTGAGGCAGCAAAAGACAAAACTGTATTGGCAAAGATTTTTTTCCATGTAAATTCACCACGCATTAAGCACTAAGCTTGAATCAAAGGCATTTTTGTTTAAATTTGTTTTTTCTGTTTTGTTTGCTTCACTTCAATCGCAGCTGTTATTCAAAAGGCACTTGTTGCACTTTTTGATGCGAAACTAATACAAGAAACTACAAAAAACTAAAAAAAAAAATTGAAACAAAATAGCAGCACCAACTGCGATTTCTACATTATTTAACTTCAGCTACGATTGCAGGTCGCTTACTACGTGCTGTTATGCTGTGAGCTTCATTGAGCAATGAACAACAGCAAATTCAATAATAATAATAATAATGTTTTATATCGGCCGGGGGTAGGTTCAAGGGGGAGGCGCTGCTGGTTTCTGCAGAAATAACTGCAAGCGAATCGCGTGTAATTAATATGCGAAGAATGCTGTTGTTGGTCTACAAACCACAGCGCACTATTGGCAGCTCACAGTTAGGCAACTGACAACTGGCAACTGTGCATTAGCAGCTTGCCCACCATCGTGCAAGCAGCAAGTGCACTTTTACGTTGTTTCAAATTGACACACTCCAATTGTTTTCAGAATAAGCCGCGTACTAAAAGTTTCAAATTATACCCAATATTCAATAGCCAAGTTATTTCTTTTTATGTAAAATGTGAAGTTAGTAGCTGCATGTTTTTTACTTAAGTCTTTTGTTTAAACTCATTTATTTTAATATTAAATTTTGTACGATATTTTTAGAGTGGAACATTTAAATGGAATCAATTTTGATAGGACCTTCTATTGTAAATATTTGGGGTAATTAACAGGCTCTGCTTTTGGCGTTCCAACTTAGTTTGTAAGATTTTTAGTCGAATAATCCTTAAACTCAAATAAAATCTTTAAGGAATATGCTAGCCTTCTTCTCCCGCTCACTCACCTTCGGTATCAAATCATGCGAATAGATATTGTCCCGTGGCGGCAATTTCGGTGGCTTCTCGCTGCGCTTGTGCGCCAATTGTTGTGTCTGCAGCAGCAATTGTTCGCGCGTTGCTGCCACATGACCAGTGCCATTATTCAAAAGCATAGTGCCGACAATGTTGCCGTTGTGGTTGTTGTTGCCGTGCCCATTGTGCATGTTGTTGTTGTTGTTGCCATTTGACTGTTGGTGGCCATTAATATGACCAGCACCAAAACCAGAACTGCCCGAGCTGCCGCCGCTGCCATTTCCGGCAACGCTATAAGGATCCTCATCGGGTATGGGTATTCTGGGCCGATTCTTGATGTCGACCATGGGACGTTGCACTGCATTTCGTCGTTGTTGTAGGACAATAGCAAAAGAAAATATTAAGAATAAATCAATAATTGCAAGTGAAATGGAAATGCAAGAAAAGGGAAAAATATGGCCATAGAAGAATAAATGGAATATGCAAATATGGTTTATTATTGTGCGTTGGTAATTGAAAGGTGCGTTTTGGCATTTCGCTACTGGTTGGCTCTTGTTTGCTTAGTTTGAATTATGATTGTGTGGCTGCAAAGTGAGGCGGTACGTTTTTAATGCAAATATCCGAGCTCAAGTTGAAGCTGACAGTTGGCTTTTGTTCAAGGTAAATAGAGCGACAATTGTTGGAATATGAAAACATTTGAAGGATATTACAAAAATTTTTTTAAATAAAAAAAAATTTTAAACAAAGATTGTAGATAAAATGATAAATATTTTTATTTACAAAAACAAAAAATTTGTTTTTTAATTTTTGTTAAAAAAATTAGTTAATAATTACATTTAATAAAAATACTTATTTCAATTCAAATTGAGATTTTAAAAATTTGCTCACTAAACAACAAAAGACTTAAGACACGAACTTCTGCATAGTCTTCTCATACCAAAACATAGATTAACTACTCAATTCCATTTGATATCATCTCGAACATGTTTGCATGAGCCTTGAACTGCTTACAACGCACATGACCAACTGCATTACAAACAAACGCAAAATTGATGCATTTTATTGCACTTTTTTTTTAAATTCAAACCAAACTCACATACGAACCAAACTCACAGACAAACCAAATTGTCTTCACTTCGGAACTCACCTGGTGGCAGTTTGCTCTTTAGCATATCCATTGCAACCACATTCACAATGAGCACCCATATGGGGCACTCCAAAATGTCATTCTCAGACTTAACAAAGGCCACTGCCGATAGGCATTGCGTTTCCAAGCGCCGACGATCGGGATAGGCGCGTCGCAGCTCACGATTGACATTCGATTGAAATTTTTTCATATCGAATAACTGAAGAATTTCATTTGAAATCGGAATAAAACAAATGAACAATTAAATCAATAAATACATTCGATTTGATGACATGCAGTAAATACTTTACCTTGACTATTTTTTCGTTCTCTAAAGCTTGATTTGGCAATTTCAAAATATCGGCACCAATGGATGTCTCCTCGCTGGCATTGCTCGCTGTGCTCTTCACATAGACATTACTTTTGGCATAGCGGCGTACAAGTATGTTGCCCGCATCGTCCATTTTGATTTTGACACCCTGTGGAGGATGGAAAAGATAAGAGATCTCGTGTAAAGGAATTGTCAAATAGTACTGCTAAAATTCAAGAAATTCATGTAAAATTAAAAAAAAAATCCAGGGAACACGGTTTTTATTTCAATGCTCTTCCACCAATTTAAGTTCTCAGAGATTAAGGGAGGTCTCTCTAATATTCTGACGGAAGATCTCAAATATTCTTTTAGGCTAATTAATGTGTTTGTCTAGATCTGTCTCTCTGTATGTGGGAATGCATTTTATTTTGAAAGCTAAGATGTTGAAAAATTTCATATTTAAAATATAATTAAATTAATTTTTTAAATGTCAAATCCACTACCATATAAGTACTTTCCTTGAATTGTGAATCATTTAAGTTTTTATACTTTTCCTTTACCAAATTTCATTTTCTCACATAGATTAACCAACGTCACCATTTTGTTTTTTTTTTATAAGAGACAAAAAACTTCCCTAATTTCAGTTTATAAAAAAAAAACTAGTCCATTCAGCGTCTCAGCTTGTTTTCATGATTAAATCGAAACACGTAAGCCACGTAAGTGCAAAAAATAGGCGGCATTACACACACACTTACATAAATTTGCCATATACACATACGAAATGGCTTGAATCAGATCCGAAAGATAAGGCAGGCTTTTTAAAGTGGCTCAACAATGCAGAGACTTTACAGCAACCGCAGAAGTAGAAGAAGGGTGTGGCTGAGATAGTTTCGGTACACGATGTACACGGATTTTAACTTTGGAACGGTTTCAGGAGTGTTAACTGTTTTAAATTCACTGAAGCAACTGTGTGGAAATTCAATAACAAAGTGGAGAACAAAATACCGTTAAAAGATGCATACAATTGCTTAGTAGTAGTTTCCCAAAATTGTTTGAAACCATACACTTATTTTTCAAGCCTAATACTACATGCCTTAAATGCTTATTAATGGATTATTTCTAATTGGTATACGTTTCATTTGAAGTCAAACCGTTCTTCATTCCTAGAGTCTGCTATCAATTTACTAATTTATAGCAATTCGCTACATTCGCACGCTTACTAACTTTGTAACACCTTCGAAAAGGTGATAAATATACGCAAAGTTTATTTCCAAGCTTTTTCACAGAAGTGGGTGTGAATTCAACCCTCAGGGCTGCATTTTTTAGCACCAGACAGGCGTTGTCTGCAGCTAATGTAATGTGATACGCTGATGGTGGTGGAGTAGTGTTGCTGCTCGGGCATTATTGAATTCTCTGTCATGATTAATGCGATAAGTCAAACATTCTTTTTGCCAATTTTCATTTCGACCAGTCCACCGAGTCATACCTCATCGTTCAAAATGATGTGGTAACAAGTGAGTTTTTTTTTTTGCCACATCGCCTTAAGCTTTACTTTTAATGGGCATTTCTTGTTCTTTATGGTTGATTTTTGAATTTGAAATTCGTGCTTGAATAAAAAGATTTATTTGGATTTTTTTCGGGCAATGTGACTAAATAAATAAAAGTTTCGTTTTGATTAATTGGCTGAGGTGACACTTTGCCGCGGCGACTATTAATATATGTTTGAGCAGTGATTGTGACAAATAAGGGTAAATATGTCTGCTAAAGAAGGGTAGTAGTGCCAAGAAAAAAAATTATGAGTGGAAAATTTATTTGAAAAATTGATTCTTTTATGGTTTTGAAGTGCAAAATTATTGGCATATAAATCAATGATAGAACCTACGAGTCAGAATAATAAAACAACTAATTTTATAACAATACATGTTCCTTTCAAGAAATGACCATAAATCAATGGAGGTGTTTAATTTTACAATGGTAAAAATATATTCGTTCTCACCTGACCAATGTGACGCTTGAATTCGTCGGTCTTTTGATCGCGCATTGGATTGTCGAAGCCACACAAACCGATTCTGAAAGAAAGAAAATATAATTAAGAATATAGAAATATATAATATCGCTTAAGTGAATAAGATAAGTATAAGGAGAATATGTTTTATGAATTTGAATTTAATTAAAACAAAAAATATTAAAAAATTATTTATGAAAATTGAAATTGGCCCATGGCTGTGATCGACAAGGACCCGCATCCTCATGGTTCTAGGGATATTGCCCACATTTAAAATTCATATTGTAAGTAGTTAATTAAATTACTTTGCTATACATGAAGTTCATTGCTTGATCGCTTCCTTAATATTTGGTTATTTCATCAAACTCGAACTTAATATTTCAGCACACTTCTGTGACTCATATGTAAAGCAATCAAAAGTATCCGTTTTGCACCTTTTACAGCCAAAACGAGTCTGTTGCCGAATTGAAAAAAAAACACAATTTATGCATTAGATTTTTAATCATTTGCAAAAAAAACTTCAAAAAATTTGCAACAAAATGGGGGAAAAAATAAAAATTACACCACGCCAACCGAAAAGTATGCAAAGTGTAATGTAGCCATTTGCTGTTTGGGGTAAGAATTTGAATTCGTTTTTTTCGTTGTCTGAATCAAAGCTTATTTTGCATCCTGCACTTTGGCAAACAAAATATTTGCTACAGCAAAAAAATCTTGTACATGTAAGCAATCTGTAAAGTGCCAAAAATATACGAAATCGAGCAGTACCAAAAAAGCAAAGCACAAAAACTCTCAGACACAATTTATTTCTGAGCAAATTCTCTGGAGCTAGACACACTTGCGGCTCTATTGACTTAAAGCTGCGAAGGAATGCCGAGCTAAAGCATTATTATGCTTGTAACTACTCCACCAACATGTAGCAAGAGGCGGTTTCATATCAAAAGCGAATTATTTGTATGCTAGCTTTTGCACAAAATTCTAGGCTAAGCGCTTGTGCAAGACATTTAACAGCAACAACAACTACAATTAAACCACAAATTTGACACTTCATATTAATTTATTACACTCGCGAGCGAATAAACGAATTGAAAAAATAACACTAAACACAGTTTTCTTAATTGCTTCAACAATTCGCTAATGACTGCCATATGCGTTGTTTCGCTGGCTTAAGATTATTTCAATGAAAATGCCAATGGTTGCAATTGGCCAAAAGTACAAGTCAACATAACTGACATTTTCATGAGTTGGCTTTTTTGCCTTCAATTTGGTGGGCTAATGCAGCGCGCCTGCATATGTTCACCGAATTGAATTAAATATTTGTCAATTTTTATGCTTTTTTTTTTTTCTTGGCGGAGCTAAGCTGACAGCTGCTCTTGTTTGTTTTGTCAAACGTTTAATGGAACACTTTTGTGCAGCAATTAACGAGCATTTGCGGCATTGGTTGGCTGAATTCTTGCAATGTTTATTGAAAAAGTGAGTCATGATTGAGTTTTTCGGTGCTTTATTGACAGAAATAAAGTGAATGGGTTTTGGTTTTGTTATCGTAAATGGTTTCCTTAAATTAAATGGCCCACTGGGGCGTATGATTGATGTGAAGTTACTCATGGAAAGGAAAGGGTGTTAATGATAACTAAGTGTTTTATTGGAATTTTTACAGTAATTACAGTAAAAAGCAATGTAATTCAAAATTCCATCACATGGAAAAACAAAAAATACATAACAATTTTTTTTTATTTGAATGCATTTTTTTTTATTTAATGGAATAAATCCAAAACTACATATAAAATCTTTTTTTTTTATGTTTTAAATTTTATTGGGTTATTTTATTATTTTAAATCAAAACCAATTCATATACTTTTCCATTTCAGTTTAGCATTGAAAATTCCATAAAGAAGTCAAAATTGTATTTTCAAATTGATATTTCTGCTCATTTGCATATATTTAAAGATGCACTTAAGCAGATAAAAGCGTCTTTCAGCTCATAGAAATTCCAGTTAAATGAAGTTGATTTTCTTCAAATCAAGTTTGTTGCTTAAGTCTTTTGTTGTCTAGATTAGGCTAACTGCTGCTTTTAAAAACATCTCACTCGTGCACTTTACATTTCAAAATCATAGCATAAACAATACGATTCTCAACAACAGCAATCAACACAATAAGATAGCAACAACAACAACAACAACAACAACAAACCAGAAAAAAACTATACTTTAAGGTCGGAAATTGTCTTTGAGCGCAAGAACCCAGAAACCTTAACTAAAGGCAAAACATGGTTCAAGCGAAGATAGCAAAGTGGCTAAATAGAAGACTTGAAACGAAAATGGTGGTGGCTGCACTCCCCCTGTAATTCACCCCATCCTTCTGTGGAATATGTTAATTTCGATAATTATGTTAACAGCAGAAGAAGCCGCAGTGGCAAAATTCACTTCTTCAGCGTCAGTGGCTGATGCCATCTTAGCGGAGTCGTTTTGTGATTTATTGGCTAAACGCTGGTTTGCCGCTTCTTCAAACTGTTGAAATGTGTGTCAAAGTTTTAGTTTCGGTGCGGTGCTCTTTCGCTCGAAAATCGTTTCAAATGATTGCGTTCAAGGTTCTTGTGCCGCTTCTTCTTCTTCTTCTTATTTTTTTCTTGTACATTCATTCGTTCTTCTTCTTCTTCGTCGTGCTATTCTCATTCTAAAGTGCTTCTCTTTGAATGTGATTCGAAATTTACGCGTTCGATTCGTTGCGGTTGTGCCTTTTTGGGCATCATTTGAACGCATCGTTAAATTTCGATCCATCAGTAAAATTTAATTTGTTAATGTGCAAAGACCAGTTTGGATGATATTAAATTTTCATTAAAATTAGCATTGTTATGTTTGTTTTTTTTTTGGAATTAAAAGCGTTGCGCACAATTAAGTGAACATTTGAATTTCGACTGCGAATGTCAGCGAGTCCATTAAACTGTTTGGAATAATAATGAAGTGGTTTCCGAGTCTGGCTGCTCGACTGCTCCAATTTAGAGTTGAAGCTGTTAGATTTTTACATCTTACCATCTGCTTTTATCGATTTTATTCAAATTATTTACTTGACAAATGCACACATTCCATACAAGTTTATTGATTTAGACCCAAATTGAAATTGGAAAACCTTACTCACATGCCGAATGCCTCATGATGATCGAAAGCAGCGTCTTCTTGAGACATCCGAAATTAGATTATTACAACAAAATCTACCAAGTACTAGTTCCAAAGGATGCAATTGGCATTGAATTAGATGCTTGAGCATTCATAAAAACATGATAGGTTATAGGCAAATACAAAAATGAGAAACAAATTATTTAGCGATAATTTTTTAGTTCGAAATATTATCATAGATACAGCTTTGATCGGCGAATACTTTGGGATCAAAAACTCATTTCGAATTAAATATTTGGCGAAGTTTCAAAAAATAATTGAATTTATTTAGCGGTTAATTAGGAACAGTTTACGACATTTAAACGTTTATTAATACCCTCATATAAAATTACAAAGTTTGTCAATATAAGTACAAAATTAAAAATGTTTTCATTTATGCACGACAGACCAGAATCAAGCTAACTAACTTTTACTTTTAAACCCCATTAACCGAAATAGCAGCAGCGCAAAAATCGCTTAGCTCAATCGACTGCACGACACATACAACAAATATATATGTAAGAATACAAAACTCATACCAAAGTAGCAGAAGCAGAAAAGTGCACAAAGCCAGCGAAGCGCAAAGAGACGGCAACAAGCACGCTTGCGCGCGCAATACACCGCCAGAGGGACTGGACTGCTGCACGAGTAGATTGGTTGCAAGGTCGTCCACTGTTAAATGGGCGCGAGTACTAGCGATGGTGGTGGTAGCACCAGCCACGCCAGCCACAACAACAATGGCAACATTCACAGCAACAGTTGAAGTAAGGCGCACATACGGACAGAAGAAACTACTACAACAGCAACCAGAGCCACAAAAAAATGAAACTTGTCTTGGCACGCCTAAATGAATTGCATTTCATTTTATTAATAAAAAAATAAAAGTTTTAAAAAAACATAAATAAATAAAAAAAGTATCAAAAAGTCACTGAGTATTTCAATATTAAAAAAAAACATTGTTAAAAGCATTTTTGTGGTTTTACAACAAACGAAACTGAGAGTGAATTCGAAATGAGTTTGACGAGGAGCTTGATGCCCTGCAATTAAGTTTTGAGTTCAAGCATACTGAATTGAGTGGGTCACATGCGGCATTCAAGGAAGATGTCAGTTGGTGGGGAGATCAAAAATAAAAAAAAAAACCACATTACACGGTTAATAACTTGTTTCTTACTCGTTTCTTAAAATTTTTGTTTATTTTTTTTGGTCACAAAAATTCCGTTTATTATTTATTCAGGTTGAAAAACGCAAAAGTCGACCAACTCGTCTTTGACCGGCGAGTTGGGGCCACTTTTGCATGAAGCTGTATGCGAATTCCAATTATATACAGTTGTAGTAACTAAACACTTGCATTTATGGGGTTATGTGAGCAGAAGACCTTTAAAAACCCCACTTGAGAGTCGCTTGAGGAAAGAGTACTGACTTGAGGAAACAAGTTGCTGGAGTATTCTTGTATTCAAAAACATATTTCTTACAGCTGGAAAAGGGATTGAAAAAGATGAAACTTTGTATGAGAACGACGTTATCCAGTTGGACACTGGATATAGAGCAGTTCAAGCATCCAATTGTCGTTTTTCTGATTCTAAAAAACCTCAAACCTTCTCCCGAAATACACCTCCCCGATACCCCTCTCAGATTACACTATGCAATAAAAGAAATCCCAAAACTTTTTGTAACACACTGAGCATGTAGGTCTGGTCTAATAAAAAATCTTGACTTCGGGTCAAAAAATCAATTGCAGGGGAAATTTCACTAAAAATAAAAAAAAGGGTTAAGCCAAATGTCTAATTAATTCATTATTTTTATCCATTTAAGTATTTGCTTTTTATTTTTCAATGTATCTCCACTCAAAAGACTAACCTAACAATTTCATTCTATTCAACAGCCTGGGGGCTTCAGTAATCGTGGGCAGCTTCCGTTTCTTGTTGAACGTTTTTTTTTTATTGATGTTGCTATGAAGCCGATTACAAGGAAAATGCAAACAAAAGCTTTTGATACTTATTGCGAATTCAACATGAACAGAAGCAGAATTTCAAGGTTACCAACAGGTCACAGAATTTGGCGACCACAGCATTTAATTTTTCTGTTCAAGAATCGTAAAATCATTTAATTGGTATCTTAAAACTTTTTGATAGCAAAAGGAAAAGGAAAACAACGCGGAGCATAAAAGACCATAAGAAACTTCCGGTGTGCGCGGCTATTGTTGTTGTTGTTCAAAATACAAAGGCACGCGATTTTTACCATTTGATTGTGGTTGAAAATTGAATTAAATTGGTTTATAATCATTTGCGATAATTGTGTTCTGGGCGATTCTGCGGTGTAAATTCACACACCTTTTGTCAGTTGAGAGAGACAGACCAGCGGAGGTCAAAAGCAACCGTTTGTGGGTTCAAGTGACACGTGCAGCTTACAATTGTTGTGTCATGTCGTTGTGGAAATCATAAGTCACACTTTTTTATATGTACCTACTTGCAAATGTTGTATTTGTCTTAGCAAACGTTTGGAAATATTCGCTTTTTGCATTCTAATCTACTTTGAATCGAAAAAACCTTGACTAGCCTGTAGACTGGCATAAATCATGAGCTTTGCTTTGTGGTTGTTACATTTATTGGTGTTGCTTGTGCTCAGTTTATGTATATCAGCACTGCACGGGAGACCTACTACCGTTTTAAGGGTAATTTATGATTGCTTGCAACAAAATATCAAATAGAAAAACACCCACACCCAATTATGTTGCGTAAATCAAAAGTCTTTTGCATGATTGGCGCCAAATGATTTGAAAAATTGCAGTCGCAATTTAACAGTTTTGAATGACAAACCAAAAAAAAAAAATGAATTTACATTGGCGCCAGTGAGTGATTTTGTGATTTAATTGATTTCGATTTGAATTTAAAATTGCAGTTAAATGGGATATGAATTTTGAACAAAGGTTCGGTTACTGCAAGTCCTTTCCAAAGCGAATGTAATCGAAACGAAGTTATGTTGAAGGTAATCTGATTCATACTCCTTCCAAAGTTGTTACCCTATTTTCTTATATATTCTGAGGAATACTCAGTGTATTTAATTTCATTTTCTCAAAGGCCTCTTCAAGATCCATTAAGGCTGCCTTTCGTCGTGAATCACCACTTCGCCTCGCAATCATCTTAATCAGCATAGCAGCTTTGTGGCTATTATAACTTAAATCAATACCCTCACGCATTGCTTATCTGCGAGCAAATTAAATTTACATGCAAAAGGGCTGATCACGTGTCCAACTAACATGACACTGGGCACCATGTCTGTTTGATTTCTTGTGTGAGGTCCATACATAAATTAAAGAAACACTTGGTCCAACGGCCAAGACAAATATAAACGATTCACAAGTGAAGGGACAAATGCACGAATGGACTGAACAGACTAGACTGGCAGACAGACTGCCAGACGAACAAACATCGAGCAGGACATGTGGGCTCTTTAATTAATTAATTCGCTTTTTAAGAGTTAAGGAGCCGTCGATAGGCTGCGAGAATAGAAAATTAAAGAAGCATGTGATTAGGCGAGTGTGTGTTTGCGTAGGCTCTATGATCAGTAGTCGATTCGGTATACACTTAGTTAAGGGCCTACACTTTGATTTGAATATATTGTTCAAAAGTTCGCATGTCGAGTGCATACACAATAAATAATTGAAAGTTTAGTTTGGTGCCTTGTGATATGGTCAAGCATGGCATGGCATGGCAAGGCATGTATTGTGGCGGGCTTATCATTGGGGTTAATTTGCCATGTGAGTGTCTGACCGAAGACTTGATCCTGCTTACTTATTCAATGCTAATTAAATTACATTCTCTTTTAATTCTAGCTTGTCGTCACTGTTTTGTTATGGATTCACAGAAAATCTTTACCTTTGAGCTGGGAAGATTGTAATATGTGCGGATTAATGGAAAGAAAAATTAGAATGGTCCTGTAAAAGTGAAGTGAAGTACACATTTTGAATTTTTCCTTATTTCACACTTTCCTCTTTTATTCAGATACACAGCAAAAAACCCTAAATATTAAAATTTTAGACCAAAGGACAAAAACTCACACAAAAAAAAAATATTGAATGAAATTATACTTGCAACTAACTAACTACTGTGTGATTATATTGAAAGCCTTAAAATATCATTTTTAATCATGCAATGCTCTCCTCTAAGGCTTAAAGGCACCAATCGAATGCCGCTGAAGCGCAAAGACTAAGAACATCTCGTGACATGCGAATGCAAATAGTGTGCCCTTCAAGACCAGAGCCTACATTCGCTTGGCATAAGCTATGCACCGAATAGTTGCGTGCGGCCCTATTAATGCTAATAAACCATAACGAACTCAATCGA
This sequence comes from Heteromyza rotundicornis, assembly GCA_951394025.1. Classification (NCBI taxonomy): domain Eukaryota; kingdom Metazoa; phylum Arthropoda; class Insecta; order Diptera; family Heleomyzidae; genus Heteromyza; species Heteromyza rotundicornis. The sequence continues at coordinate 19,685,060 of OX596011.1, read as the reverse complement.
ATGGTTGTGGCGAACTATCGCGCCTACTTTTGCTTTTGCTACTCAATAGATCTATGAACACTAAGCATGCGCTCATCTGATAAAAAGAAACCAGTGGTGGGCTTCTTCCGGTGACTTATGCGCAGAAGGGCATTTTCATTTGGAGGCCAATTTAATATAAAACTGGCAATGCATTGAAAGTGGTAGTGCAAATCCAAAAATGGGTATAAGCAAATTATAATTGGTTGAAATTTGAGGAAAGAAAATTTTATAAAATCGAAATTTTAAAAAAATTGTAGGAATCCTTATGTGACCATCAAAGCCTTCTTAGGATAGCCTCAAAAGTATCAGTACTTTTATTTTCTCACAGAAGGATTGCATGGTTCGTATAAGATTTCCTAACCAATTTCTTATTTATCACATCGTCAAACGGTTATGCTAACAAAAGACTTAAGCAACAAACTTGTAAACACGATTTTCTAAAACAAAAAAATCGAATCTAAAATCCAAAAGACATCTGCCATTGTTACTCCTTTTATTTTTGCATACAACAAATATTACACAATCGATTTGAACATGAAGCGTCACATGAAGAAAACATGCCGCTCGCTTGTAAGCTGAGTTGGAAATTACAGCAAAAATATTGCTACTGTTGCGCTTCAGTATGTCATAAAATATATAACTTCTGCTACTGCTGTGTCTTCTTTTTTGCTTTAAAATTTGAAGAAGCGCTTGAAGGCGACCAAGCCTAGGCACAAGTAGACTTTAAATTAAGAATTACACTAGCGACATTTGCCGCACGAGCAAGCGGCTTCCCTTTGAGTGTAGATCCTATTGAAGAGGCCCCTCACAACGTAAGCACAAAGTGCCCAAAAACAAAAAGTTACAAAAAGTAAATGGAGAGGAGAAAAAACAACCTCGATAAAGTGCAAGATGCAGAGCACGTTTTGACTGGCTCGAAAATGTCACTGTGTCAAATTGCCAACGATTTCGACTGACTTACCCATTTTAGTTGCCATTTTTGCATTTCGTTTCTAAGAAGACGGCACAAGTTTTAAGCTTCCTTTTCGCCAAAAATTTCGCATTAACTCAAGATGCATCTAAGCTCATCTTTGACTGGAAAACGAAAACGCTTTTGCTTAACTTACACTTGGCTTGCTGCCAAGTGGTAATAGCGAAAGTCGTCCGTGACGAGGTACGAGGTCATCGTCAGTGCAATGTGCTATGCATATTTTGTTTTTTTGCCTTTGTTTTTTTTTGCCAATTTACTCATCTGCAAATGGTTTATGTTGAGGAAATGCAGTAGCGAGTCTTTGTGGAAAGCAGGTGTTTTTGGTGGATGCTATTGTAAGTAAACTTATGCATTATATGTCAAAGATGGTTAAGTGCTCATTAAATTGAAGTGTTCAGAGTGCAAATCATCTGTCAAGTCAAATGAATCAATTGGAAGGTTTTGCAATGGAAAACTGCAGCTTGTAACTAACCTATTAATATGCAGAGCCATAAGAAACTTTAAATTAGCATGAATAACAAAACTAAATGCACTTCAATCGAATTGAATGCAGTGAAATCGTACCAATAATTACCACAATCACGTCGCATTAAAAGAGGTTTCCAGTTAGAATAATAAGCCATGCTCATTAACAAAACAAGCAAACACCAGACTCGCGTAAATTGTCCATACATGATTTCGTGGTCGAAAAATAAAATGAAACCAATTTTTGTAACGTGATTATGTGAACTGATTTCATTCATAAAGTTTTTGTATACTAAATTGCTTTATTGACCTGTATTGTGTCAATTGTGTTTGTATTTCATTTTCCCATTCCATTGGTCTGCCTCTCTCTCTCTCACTCATTTAAACGAAATGCAAAATGTTGAAATTTTTCTCAAACTATTGCCAATTTTTCGCTTCAAAATGTTTTCACATTGTTTTAGGAAGTTGTGAAATGTTTGCTTGAGCTTTAATGGAAGCTTTTTAACGTATTCATTTTTATATTGACAACATATTTATAAACACAATACACTGTTATAAAGTAATCAAATTGCTAATAAAACTTTTTGACGCCAATAAACAAATAAAATTTAATTTCAACAATGATTTGAAAATCATGATGGAATATTTATTTGAGGTAGCTGTTAATTGTTATGACATTGCGGTTTCATTAAAGATTACAGTTTTTTTTAAGTTGAAAAAAAAATTGAAGTAAAATAGCTTTATAATAATGAGATTAATCATGATTAATTGAATTTGGTTTAGTTGAATATTTTTATTTTCCTAATTAGGATTGAATAAAACTTTTTTAAGAAGTTTGCTTTTTTTTACTTAACCAATGTCACTCTTTAGCATAGAAGTTCTAAAATAATACTTAAGGAATACCTAATTTTCATACTTGAATAGATACTTGGTAGATCCTAATTATAGCATTGTATCAAAATTACCGTAAAATTTATTTAAACTAAATAAAAAAAAACGTTAGTAAAAAACGGGTTCAGATAAGTTTCCGAATTTATAATTTTGTGAGAACTTATTTAAATGTTTGGTAAATTTAAAAAAATATTTTTAAAAATAATTTTTAGTAGATTTAATAAAAGTCTGAATACATTTATGATATTGTCACTTTCATATTTTTAAGCAACAAAAAAACTAACGAAAACTTGCTTCAATTATTCTGTGTAAACCTTATAAGAAGATACTTTAGCATAATTCCATGCATAAATCATTAACAATAATAAAATACCCAAAAAGTAATTGCAACAACAACGAAAAGCATGAGCATCATCAGCATCTCCAATTGTAGCTAAGCCACATCAACAAAATTGTCTTAGCTCTAATGTTATTTTACTTACTACATACAAGACAATCTAGCACACACCACACTAACAGCAATAACAAAAACATATGCAAAAAGGCATCCTTAAGAATTTCGTGACATTTGCGTATACGGAATGTTTCTAGTTTATTTTCAATTTTTTTTTCACTTTATTCTCTGTCTTTTTAAATGCATTTGGCATTTGAATTTCATCTCAAATTGCTCTCAAGCGCGGGCGTTCTGAATTGCTGGTAATTGCAAAATTCGTATGTGTGGCAAACCAACAACAAAATAGGAACAAAAAATATTTGTCACGCAGCCGTTTAGTGCCTAATATGGGCGGTGGGTTTACTTTGTTTGTTTGCATTGGTTTTGCCATTTCTCAAGTGGGCTATTTTCAGTGCGTGTTTGGAGATTTTCGAATTTTCGTTTGAATTTATGTGTGTGTGTGTTGGACTTTTAAAGGCCAATAAACAAATGGTAATAACGATTTCGAAAATTGCATCCAATATGGCATAGAATATAGTTTGAAGGCGATATTTATCATGCAATCTCTAGATTTATTCTTAGCCTCAATTGTCGTTTTGCATTCAAGTTCCATTTAAGTGGCCATTTCTGTATGTGTCTTAAGTCTTTTGTATTTCCAAAAAAAAAATAAAAATATTACTCAATTCATACAATGCATGCAACGAACTCACTTTTGCGTGCTGACATTTGTGGGCTTAATTACACCGGAAATAGCTTATTTAGGCTTCTTTGCTAAAAATTTTCCAAAAAAAAAGAAATAAACAAAAATTTGCCTAAAATGGTTTTGGTTTCTTTTTTTGGCGTTTGCTTGAAATCGAAAATGAGACCAAGGATTTTCCGCTTAAAAGTCATAGTTTGAAGAAAATTAAAAGCCTCATAAATATTGGCCAAAAGTAAGTTTGAAAGAAGCTTGAAGCTTGTCTTCGTCAGCTTGAACTTCTAAAATGCCTTGCTGAAGGGAGTGTGTGTGTGTGTGTGTTTGTGTCTATCTGCCTGACAATGATCGATTGTTGAGGTCTATTGTTCATTGTCTATTGTCATTCTGAATTTTTTTTCTTTCATATACTAAACTGTCCGACAGGCAATTTGCATTTGTTAAAGGGTTTCGATGGTTGGATGGCTGCCTAATTGGCTCCATCTTTAAACACTTCACTTTTAGCGTGTATACAATTGGCATCTCTTGGCAAACATAAATAAATTGAAATTTCTGCTTTTTCGCTTGTGTTCACATGCTCTTCCAGTTGGCAATTATTGTTATTGTGTTTTGACCATTTTGTCATTACAAGTTCAACACTTGCTGTTGCTGTTAGTCAAAATTATGATGATGAAATGGTTTGGTGCAGTTGTAGTGGCGATGGTGTGATGATGATTATGATGATGGTGGTAATGAGTATTAGTTTGAAGATGTTGCTGGCATTAAACCATTTTTGTTTTGTAGTTGCTTCTTTATTTCTTCATTTTCTTTTTTGAATAAAATTTGTTTCGGTTACTGGGTCAAGGGTGGTGGTATTAATAATTATATGCTGATGAGTTGAGGGACCAATGATAATCGCAAATGATTCAGAATGATAAGTTGAGATTAGTATTTACTGCAATTCTTACAATATATTTTCCAAAAATGATTTATCCAATACCGATCAACATTTTTTTTAATAAATCTACTTTTTCAAAAACAAATATTTAATTACCAACACGATGTTTCCAAGTTACCTCATTGACATAATATTGTGAATTTTTAAAAATGCACACACACACACGTGTTGCTAATTTGAAACATGTGTGTCCCTTTTTCTAAATAAAATTCATGTAAACAATCGAATCACAAGCAAGTTAAACTTGATTTCAAAAAATGTGTTTGCCTACAAAACGCCCACAGAAATTTGAATTTAAAATTGATGAAATTAGAGCTAGGAAAAAAAAATGCCAAAATAGTACTAGTAAAAAAAATGTTGAAATGACTATTTCAAATATTTATTCATGCGTTTCACAGTTTAAGACGAAAAACTAATTTGCATTGACGCAAATGCTCGTACATTTTTAGTGGTTTCAGCCAAATGGAAACATAAATATGTGCAAATTTGCATACAGAAATCCAGTTTAGAACGAAAAACTTTTTTCATACGACAAAATAATCTTAGAATCCGACTTGCGAAATTTTTAATGAATAATTTCAAAGCAAACTTGAAAACGAATTTCAAACTAGTTTTTTTTCCTACCATATTATTAATTTAAATTGAAATTCTTGTTAAAGTATATATATTAGTCATTAATTTCAATTCGAAATAATTTTGGGTTGCTATGAGATTATTTCAAAATTGAAAATAAAAAATTAATTGAATTTTTGCTTACCTCATGCCATCGAAGCCGTCATCCGAGCCATTTATTGTTAATACCGGTGCACGTGCATATGCTTTCGCCACACGACGATTCCGTTCAAAGACAATAACTTTGGCCCAAATTTCATCATCGATTTGGGTCCATTTGTCGAGAACTTCTTGAATGTGCTCCTGCAAGACAAAATAAGGGAATCAATAAATAATATTAAAGGGAAAGAAATAAATAATAAAAACCTCATATATGTACCTCATATATGTACCTCATATATGTACACATTCAAATTGAATGTCTGCAAAACAATATTTTCTAATTACAAATTGCGCAAACTCAATGGCAATTTAAACACTTTCTCAGTCGAATCGAAAACAATTTACAAAACAAAAGAGTCGAGCATCAAACTTCCTTTGTTACCCAAATCGCTTTAAGCTCAATTTTCGAAATTTGCCTACAAAACAGTCACTTTCATTTTCGATATGTTTCAAATTACCAACACCATTTCCACTGCACCATGCCGCAACACATGACCTCCTCATCTGCCCCCTTTGCGCGCTGGTAAATAGCTTTTCACTAAAGCAATAAATACGATTTAACAGTAAAGTGAACGGCCTTGTTGGGCACAAGTTGGTTATTTTTTTTTTTGTTACTTATATTGTTTTTGTGAATACACTTTTACTATTGCAACAGCACCCAACATACAAACAAGCAACAGCAGCCGCAACAACAACAACAACAACAAATATTTCATTTGGCAAAATAAAATTTTAGAAAATGAAACTGCAAAGAAAAATAAAACATGCAGCGAAAAATAAATCAGAGCAAATGTTTGCATGAAGGCAAAATGCAAACAGCAAAAGAAAAAAACAAAAACAACAACCTACGGCAACATGCATACTCATTGTTTGGTTGTAACCGCATGAGGTTGTTGGTGTTTGCAGTCGTTGGCAACCGTTGCTGCGCCTAGCAGCGTAGCTTCCAGTTGGCGGGGTCTTAAATGCTCGAATTTGTAAAATGCATTGGTGGAAAAAGCCAGCAAGCCAGCCAGCATGCTGCTAGGCGAGGTAAAAATGCAGCAGAGCTTGCGTCATGCTTAGGAGCACTGCAGTTCAGTTGGTTGTTGTTGTTGTTGTTGTTGTTGTAGCTGGCGATATTTGGTGTTGATGCAGTTGTGATTTGAACGAAGTTTGGCTTGTCTTGTTGAAAGAATAGATATATATGATCTAGGAATATATGAACGACAATCAAACTCTGAATTTTTCATTCTAACATCGACTCGTTTCTCTGTGTGGTTGCTGCACGGTAAGGGTGATATCTACTACTACATTCGCTGTTCATCAGCGTGAGCATTGCCAAGTAGTTGACCGGCCATTTGACTACACAGTATGGCATAAAGAGTGGCAGTGGCTTGGTCACACTCCAATTGACTAGAAGTATGTTTGGCCACTTCAAACTGTTGCCCCGAAGAGAAGCCTTAAGTAAACTGCATTCAATAATATTTCGGAGAGTGAGAATGGGCGTGGTTGTAATAATAACACAATGTTAGGTTAGGCTACAGTGTCACATGAGACTAATTAGGTCCAAAATGTTACCAATCTATGGTTACTCAAAGCTTGCAGTCCTTCCGTTGTGATTCCCATACAATCCCAATGTTTTGGTCTGGGACGTTTTTCAATTGATAGATTTGTAGTGCATCCAACGTATTTTAGAAATAAAATTTTGGAGTCCTGACCAGCGCTGGCAAAAGCAGATAAGATGTTGAAGCGTTTCTCCTTATTTCTGACTCATTCTGTTGTACTATTCAGTTCGTGATTGTTCATAATTAAAATTGAATTTCAATTTACCTCGAAGGGATATTCCATATTCATATTAATTTCTTCCATTATTCACTTGAGAAATTTCTGCACAATCAAATCACCGAACAACCTTGCCTGAGTCTGTTTTAAGTTTATTTTGTATGATTTTCAACAACAAACCAATTTTAATAACTTTTATATACTTTAACACTTTTGATTGATGAACAAAACTAATTTGCGGAAGTTCATTTCTTCCAATTGACAATTTGATAAGCGCAAGTCATTAAAATCGAATAGAAACTGAATCTTTTTTTGGAAGTCTTCTTCGTTGACAGCAATTCATCTACAAAACAAATTAAACACAATAAACCTGTTCACCTCACTCGCGAGCTATGCAAATACTGAAGAACCTCGCTAGACTAATGGTAATCCAAACCCACTCCATGTTACCATTGTGAATCTCATTAGCCACAAATACACGAATAAACCAAAAGAAAAAATAACAAAAAAGGCGCATCATTCCATCCAATGTGCCAAATATAAACTTTAAAGTTCAGTTAACTTTAAAATGAAACTTCAAAGTCGTTACTAATGGTAAACTAGAAACCAAATAACTCCTAGTACCCCAGTAACCAAGAATTTATAGGCGCGCAATCAAGCGCTAACTGAACTCAACATACAGCATAATTGTGGCGAGCTTTACTTCAAATGGCAGACTTGATAGCGGAATATCTCAAATGAAAAATCTTTTAACAAGACACATGCTCCAAACTATGGAGAACCCAGCGTCAACTCTACTACCCTCGTCTTCTTCTTCCTTTCCATAATCAACAGCTAGTGTTTATTGCCACTCCACTGTTTCTGTCTGTCTATCTGCCTGTTCCGTTTGTACATTAAAAATGCAAATAAATCATGTAGTAAAACTTGTTAACCTTTTAGTTAATTTTTCAAAAATGTAAAAAACAATTCAAAAAGAAACATACTTTTTTGTGTGTGTGTAGAGAAAAATTAAAACAAAAAAATTAAATAATGTTAATTTCATTTTCATTTGAAAAATTTGTTACTATTTTTGCTTGTTCTTCTTCTTCCATGGGTAAACTGAAAACCACTTTTAATTTTTTTCTTCCAAAATTCGAAACATGAACTACAGTTGAAGAAGATTCACCAAACTACTCTTCATGGCATATGAATTGCTGAGTTCTGGTTTTTGTTGTTATTTTTTTTTTTTTCATTAGAGGCCTAGCAGGTTTGTATAATTTGTGTTTTGTCTACCCATCTGCTTTTCCAGTTAACATACTTGGGTAAATGTTGGCGCAATTTAGGCCAGCTTCGTACTGGTTTTCGTATATTTGAGATTTTAGGCTTAAACATTAGGCCTTAAGCATTTGATTTGAGCTTTTTGATGCGCTCTGGCTGTGAAATCTTCAAAGATTTCAAATGGCAAAGTTCATCAATGTCGTATGGTGTTGTCTATTGATGGTGTATTTTTGTGTATTTTACTATAATTAGACTTGAACGGTTTTTTTTTTTGGTTGTGTGACGTCGAACAAATTTGTCAGATGAATGTTTTTATAAAATGTTGGCACCTTATTTCGATATAAATTACTTTTACTTCAAATTAATGCTATATCCTTCTTTAAAATGCTGGGAATAGAGTTTTTTTTGTTGTATTTGACTTCGGTTGCCATAAGAATTTTGTAGACTGGTGCCTTCACTTGCTTGTAGTCGAGCTCAAAATAATTTGTATTTTTAGGTTTTCTGGTGGTCAATAAGTTGATCTAATAGGACGCGCATTTAGTATTATTAAGAAGGTGACTTCAGGAGAGTGTTGAACTGTGTCGTCTAATATTTCTGGCTTTTATTAAATACTTGCTACTAAGCCTGCCTTCGCCAGGGATTAGTCGAAGAGGCGGAAACCATTTTTTAAAGTTTTTTTTCATCATTTTTTCATCAAATTTCAAAATTCTATTTCATCGGGAAATATGAAAAAAAAACACTGGATGGGCCTTCATCACCAACTACTAACACAAATGATACCAAACGTTTGGTCAACCGATATCTAGGTTCACGCGAAATCAAAATATTTCAAGTTAAGGTGATCTTAAAAATATTTCATTTAAATGGATTATACTTTTTATAGAGTAGGTACAATGTTTCTAAGAAGGTTACAAGTGCGTGGATTGTAAGTTAGTATAAGTGCAATATTGCTACCAAAGTAACTAATTAGCTCAAAATGTTGTGATTATAGAATTAAAAGAAGGTGTTTTCTGTGTAACTAGTAATCAAAGCTACTAAATCATTGCTTTTGGACTATTCACAGTGGTTAATGAAAACAAAATAAGAAGAAGAAAAAGACAAACAAGAAGTTAATTAATTTCTGCTCAGTTTCAGTGAAGAACCAAAGGAAGTATCAAAAATCAGTTAGCCAATTCGAGCAAAAATCCAGTTTTAAAACGACTGACCATTTTGAAAACTTGGCATGCGAGTAAACCAGAACCGCCAACACGTTTTGACAAATAAAGTATAATGAAAATGTTAAAAATGCTATATAAGCAAAAAAAACGCATTAACTGAAATCCATGAAACCGTTAAAATATTGAGCCATGTCATGTCAAACAGAAAATTCCAAAATTTCGCATTTAATTGAAATTGCAAAATCTAAAAAAACAAACAGATCACAGTAACCAAAAAGCCTAAAAGCACCACTTCTTACAGTATTTAAGCGTAATTACAAATTGCTCAATAACAGCTAAACGCTGCCATCCGCTTACACATAGAAGAAAAAAAATGAACACTCTTCAAAGAGTGAATCGTTGGCGACGATGGTGGCGGCATCTGTTTAGCAAATTGTGCGCTTTTAATAAATGTTAAATAATTGTTTTGCTAATAATTATTTTGAATTTTTGTGTTGCAGCAAGTTGAAATGGCGCCTGACTGACACCATTCACGACTTCTGAGCACGATGGCGTCGCTGTGCTGTAAAGAGTAACATCAGCACGTGTATTCTTCGCGTGAATTAAAATAGCAGAAGTGGAATAAATCTGCAACATTTTCACTTTTTATAGTAAAAAATAAAACGGAAGTTTTTACTTTTTTTACGCTTTTGATACTTCACTGAAGAGCTTCTTTTGAGAATCTTTTGTATTTGAATATGAATTCACTTTTTTTTTTTTTCATTTTTGATTTGTTTTGAAAATGTTGTTGAACTTTTGCCGTCACGATTTCACTAGTTTAGCATTATATTGCAGCAACAGGCGCAGTAGATGTGCCACCGGCTCTAGTACACTGTCGATCGTTTGTAATTGTTGACATTTAATGAAGTTGCTTCTTCGATTCGGCGGCGATTGTTGTCGGTTTTGTAATGGTTTTGTGTTTGGTTGTTTTTGCTGCTGCGTGATGCGAAACATCGTAAATGTTTCCCAGAAATGCAATCGTAACACAATATCAGGTTCGTTTCTTAAGTCTTACGAAGTCAGGTTCTTTTTTTCTTTACAATTAAAATTTCGCTTCCCAACCATTTAATTTCTTTAAAACATTAAATTTAATTTATTCAGATACATATGTATGTAAGTATTCGCACTTTTTTTTTCGATACCAATTGCCATTAGCGGACTCATACAAAAAGTACAACTGCCTCTCAATGTGACCGACTGCCTTATGCCAAATGCTTGGGTAAATTGAAATTTAATTGTGAATTAATATTTGTTTCGTTGTTGTTGTTGTTGTATAAACAAATACAAATCGACCATGTGACCCATTTTTCGAACAACAAAGCTTTTGACGCCTGCGGAGTGGGTCAGTGTTTTGTGTAAATATTTGTAAAGAACTGAATGCTAAGCAGGAAATAAACGTTCTTGGCGGTTAATTAAGAATTGCTCACAGCTTGGCATACATTATTTATTGGGAATTTTTCCATAACGGTAACTTTGTTGGCGTCCAATCTTGATAACTAAGTGGGTGAGCATTCAATATTGAATTTGGCGGAAAAAAAAAAGTTTTTATATTATTACATACTGATACTGATGGTATCCTAATGGGTCACACAATTAAACTGAATTGAGAATTGCTCTTAACCCATACGACGCATGAGCAGTAAATGTCGATCGCTACAATCGATATTCATACTAAAATTTAAATTTAAAAAAATTTTAATGATCAGAACACAAGATGAAAATTTTTGATATGTGCCTGTATTACAACCAGGGCTGGATTCTCATTTAGGTTGGATTCTCATTCTGTGAAGCAGTGAAGTGATAAAATATGAAAACATTTTATCACTTCACTGCTTCACAGAATGAGAATCCGACCTCAACTCCTCAATTTAATTTAATTTTGTTTTATTTTTGAATTTAAATTTGATTTATTTTATTTTTTTATTAATACATAAATGGGACTAATTGTTAGGCACGGTAGAAAAGACCAATCTCACAATTATTATTAAGAGCCCTGCAAAATGATTGATATTGAAAAGAAATCATCAGCGATGGTATACAAATGGCTACAAAGAGACGAGTGAATCAATTGATGGGAATACGGAAATACTTATATATGAAAATCGACGCCATGATTGACTCCATGAAACAGACTGAACACTTAATCGTTCCCCCCTCAATATTTACGATACCCCACATGCAATTAATCTTAATTATGTATGTGTAAATCTTGTGAAATTGTGAATTTTTCCGGCAACTGCCGCGAAATTTTCCCCTATCATAAAAATGTCGTCGGCAAGTATTTCCTTTTGAAGAGATGTTTGCCAAAAGACTCTTGCAAAAATGTGTCTATGAATTTCTTACCAATACTGCCTACTAATTTGAAATCAATCAAAGGCATTTCATGCCAAATCCATTAAACCTTACGGAAAAATTACCATCCCGAAGGGTTTTCTTTTGCCGACACTAAACGATTGCAAATGAAAAGGCATTGATGGTGATGATGATCATGATGAAAAAGTGACGTTCGGGTTAAATATACACAATGAAAAGTGAATTTCTTCAAGTTGTCGTTTGACTATTGCAATCCGTTTCGTTGCAGCATGTAAATTACAGCAGAGATGCTGAAAAAAGACCCCACCATCTGTACCACCTCTGCTACAACTACCGCAGTCATCGTCTTCATCGTCATTGTCTTCACCACGTATCAAGTGGTGGCTGGATGTGAAGGCGCGTGTTTTCTATTAACTTCATGGCGCATGCTCACAAGCCTATCAACTCGCATCAGCTCATGCTGTTGTTGTGGTTTGTTGCCGTGAGGAGTGGCGGGAAATTTGAAATTCAAAACTTCAAACTGTTGCTCAACTCGTCTAATGCTTATCGTTGTTATTGTTGTTGTTGTTGTTTTTGTTGCCTTTGTGGTTGTTTTTCCTGCATTTTTTCTCTCTGCAGTCGCCAATCCTGTTGGTCGGAAACCAGGTGAACTAGTGGTACTTTGCTCACAAGAGTGAATATGTTTGTGTGTGTTTGGCTGTTGGCTAAATAGAAATACTTTGACGTTTGCGCACACAGAAAAGCGAAAACCACCACAAGCCAGCAAACAACTTTCATTTTCATATTACGAAGTTGGTTGCCATGTGTTCTGTCTAGATTTCTAGAGAATTTTGTGTTGGTGGGTTTAGAAGTTGATTTGGTAGAAAATATAAACAAATTAAATAAAAGTTTCAGGAAATTAAAAAAAATTTTATAGTTTGAAAAATCTTAATAATTTGAAACAACAATTAAATTTTAAAAATTAAAATTAAAAATTTGTTAAAATTTAAAAATAAAATAATTTTTAGCATTTGACAAAAATGAATATAATCTCAAAATCAATTAATTTAAAATAATTAAACAAAACACTTAATTTTTTTTCAAAAATAATTTTTTGGTAAGCAAATTTTGAAAAATTTAAAAAAACAATAAAACTAGAGAGTGGACTATCTTCGGCTATGCCGAAGCTGAAATACCCCCACACAGTAGGAAGAAGTACCTCGAACATAAAAAAAAGTGGTCTCAAGACCCCATTTTGAGCCATTTATAGGTGCTTTTGGAACCATGTCCAAAATCCATTTCTAAAAATTTCCAATCAAATCCACAAAAAAAAAAAATTTGGTCTCAAGACCCTATTTTGACCCTTATATATGTGGTTTCGGAACCTCGGACCATGTCAAAAATACGTTTCTAAACATTTCCAATCGAATACAGCAATAAAAAAGACTTGAAAAATGTTGACCTTTTTTTTCGTTATATGGGAGCCACGCCCAGTTTTTGTCCAATTTGGCTGATTCTCGAACTTGATCTCAGTAATCACAAGAAAAACATGTACCCAAAGTTTCAAGTCGATATCTCCAAAACTGCGACCGCTATCGTGCGGACGGACAGACGGACGGACAGACAAATCGACTCAGGAGGTGATTCTGATCATGAATATATATACTTTTCCATACTGGACACGCCTCCTTATGGGCGTTGCAAACGTTGTGACAAAGTTAGTATACCCTGCCACAGTGTGTGTGGGGGTATAAAAAATGTTGCTGTTATTTTTAAATACGAAATATTAGGGCGATTCATTCAAAGTTGGAAACCCCTCGGAAACGATTCAGATGTGCAGATGAGCAGTCAAAACATATGAAATTTGACAGTTCTTTTTAGCAACTGCGCGTTTTCGAGGGGTTTGCCACTTTAAATTAATACCCTCATAAATTTTTCCAAAAAAACTTAATTGCATTTGCGGATTTTAATTTTTTACATTTTAAGGATTTATGAATGTTGATTCCAAAAAATCTGGATCGGAGCAAGGCCGACACCGGATGTGTGATCAACGACTCATATCGATGCCCCAAAAGTATTCCCAAAGGTTTTCATTTGTCGAACAGGGGGTAATTTTTTCCATTCCATTTTTAACAATTTTTCATTATTCTCTTGCAAATGGACGACCAAAGCATTTAGCAAAAATAAAAGTTATTGTCTCCCACAGCACAGGAAAGCGTTAGCAATAACAAAAGCCTCTACAAATCCACCAAAATCTCATCGTATTTATATCAGCTGCAAAAAAAAAAAATTAACTGTAAAAGCAACAACAACAAAGAATTGCTCAATCAAAAGGCATTTGACGTTAAATCGCTAAAAGCGAGTGAAAAATCTTTTTTTTTTGGTTTTTTTTTTGTGTATACAAAGCGTAACAAAAACCGCTATAATTCACCACAACTTTATCATGGGAACAAAAAATTGGAGGAGGCAAAAGAAACCCTTTTCAGAGACAAAATAAACACAAAACTAAAGTACCACAACAACAAATAGTAACGGTGGAAACAACAACAACAAGAAGAAACCAAACCATAACCAAAGGGTAAAAAAGAAAAACTCAAAAGACATTTTCATTTTGATTTTTTTTGTTATTGCTCTTTTCCATTTCAATTGTCAACTGCCTGTTGAGAATGGGGGAGAGCGAGGAGATTGCAAGGAAAATCTGCTCGTGTTAGTCTAAAAATGACATAACGCCGCTTTGATTCTTTCGCAAAAAAAAGGGAAAACCACCGCAAAACATGACAAGCCTTTTCTTCGTTTCGGATTAAAGTTTACGCTCAATTGCATTTTGAGTTGAAGTAATTTTTAATTTTATTAAAATTATATATTTTTTTATTAATACACAAGTACAAATGCATTTTCCGCCCACTCGCGCTAATTGCTAGGCTGAGGAAATTTTCACAATCATTTGTAATTGTTTAAATTATTTTCTTAACTTTTGAAATTTTATGAAAATACGTATGTCTGTTCAGTTTAGCCTCTACTGTAATAGCCAAGATTTGCTACACTTTTGCACAGGCGACACGATCGTGTTGAAGTGGTTAGTCTCGTTGTTGTTATTATTATTGTAGTTGTGTGCCTAGTGTTGATGGTAGTGTAGGTTGGGTAAAAGTGTTGCAAGCAGCGAAAGTTGTTCGGACACTTGGGCAATGCAAATCTAAACAGCAAGAAAATTAGAGCAAAAACGTAACCAAATCTTAGTGAACAGCTGATGAAGGCGAGAAAATGTTATTCTATTTGAAGTTTTGCAAGGAAAATTGCATTTAAAAACTGGTTTGAAAAAAATAATGTAACGAAAGACTTGAGACACGAACTTTGCTAGACTTATGAAATGAAAGTGAGAATCGCAAGATTTGTTGCTTTTCTAGAAGTATGTGGACAATAATAATAAATTATTTAAGTCTAGAAAAATCTTTTTTAAAAAAGTTTATACTTTAAATTATATTTTTAAATTATGGATCATTTTAATTGAAATAAAAATTATGGCAAGTGGTGTTTTGTGATCTGAAAGAAAAAATCACGAAAAATCTATTTTAATGATTCAAAATATTTAAAAAATGTATATACCTGTTAAAAAGATATTTCATGTATACCGAAACTTTTCCTTGATTCCCTCTAATCCTATTTTCCTTTTGGTAACTTCAAACCGACTCATAAAGACTCAAAGTCAAGTAAAGTGTTTCGTTGGCATGTTTACCTGAATCGACAATCGATTGATTTAACCGACATTTACGTCTACTGAAGTTACTGTTAAAAACATAACTGTTAACTAACCGCAAGGTATATAAATATTTGTGTCTTGCATTTCCCAGAAATTGACTGCATACGTGCATGAACGTATCAATAAGCATTTGGCGTTTGCAAAGAATGAATAAGGAAATACATACGTGTGCACTTGACTATCATTTACAATGAAGGCGAACGAACAATTGCATACAACAAAATTTTATACTAAAAACAGTCTGACACTAAAAATGCATGAACATTTAGTTCAATTTATTATAATACTAACTAATAAGCCTGCCTTCGCCAGGGATAAGTCAAAGGGGCGGGAACTTGTTGTTATACTACTAGAAATAAGAGGGAGCTCTACTAAAAAAAAGAAGGTACTGTTCCATTTTCGTTTTTTTACTTCGTAACGGTAAGTCTCCAACCTCTAAGATTTGGTGGAGAATTGCTTGGCACATAGATGCAAAATTGGTTCCTATAATTGACGCTTGCGATACTTTTGCGATGTGAGCTCGATATTATCAGTTCATTGATGTAATGAACATACAATCATAATCACTGTACAGCAGGTTAATCGAGCCCATAATTGTATGCTTTGTGTTTCTATTTTTTAGCTTAGAAACTATTCAATGTCCACAGCATCGATCAAGTAATAGTTTTTGTTTCGATTGCTTTAATATAATTATGTCTTATTTCATTCAATTAGTTATGATCTCACTTTCGTTGATAAGCGATTAATTGTTGTAGGGTAATTAAATTAAATAATCTATTGAAAAACGGTTCAAATTAAATAATTTCATCATAATAGGTTGTTGCCCAGCTTAATGCTCATGACAGCCACTGTACGTAATAACAACTAATTTCATATTACAAGAGCCAATTAAACCGACAAACGAGCTTAAATACATAAACAAATAATAAAATGAGTATACATAAAAAGAAATAAATAGAAAAAAATAGAAAGTGGACATAAAAGCCTAAAATGTTGATGTTACTTTTCAATTAAATGTTAAAATTCATGAAATATGTACTAGGGAAAAGCAGTAAAAAAAAGTTTATCTAAACCTACTGAGAGAGCAAAATTACATAAGTAATAAATAAACGCTAAAGAGCACAAAAAATATTATAAAAAATTCAATATTTGAAAACTATGTATTGACAGCTCGAATGATAAGCCCATGTGTGTAGCAAAAAACTTCAGTGTATAAATTGGAAAAAATATGCTAAAATATAGAAGAAGAAGGAGAAAAAATAACAAAAACTCAAGAGCTCATATGCCAACGCAGCCTTAAGGTGGACTGAATCGTTAGGAGCTTGTGCGACGACAACAGCAGCAGCACACGCAGTTAACCCAGTTAAGCGCTAAATTATTTATGACACGTTATTATGACCACGGCATAAACAAAAAGCGGCCAACATATGTACATACTGTGAAACAAACACCAACCATGGATAACAACAAAAACAAACAACGTAGGCTGACAGCGACGACAAGTCAAAGCTCCCCCAAAATTAAAAAAGAGTTGCGGCCAAATTTTGTTGGTAATTTTGTTTGTTTTTTACCTTGCCGCTTGCGAACTAGCGATTTTGCAACAAAGTGGTTTAGCTGCGAAAAAAAAGCGGCCTCTACCTAGTAGGCATGGTCATTAAGGTAAAGCGTAATTTAAGTTGCGTTTTATTCAAACAATTTTGCAATGCAAACATTTGCGTGGTTTTTAGGTGTACCGAGGTACGATGGATAAAATCATGAGGAATATTTCTAGGATTCAACTGGTTAAAGATTATGTAATTTTGAAAAATTTTTACAAAACCTCAAGGCTTCTCATACAAGCTTTTTTTCTTATAAAACAAATTCTTGATAAATTTCGAAATATTGTTAACCAAATATTAATTCCCTACCACTGTGCTTTGGTAAGCACCATAAGCGACGTGCGCAAGACAATGGTTAAATTGACAGTCGTCGAATTCGTCATTAAAAATTCGTTCCACAATTTCATACCTTAGCTTAACGGTAATTAATGCAATTGGTCAATGGTTTGTTTTGTTTTTTTTTTCATTTTTGTTTTTGGGTTGACTGTGTGTGTTGAAATTCTGTTGTTGTGTGGTTGGGCGCCTTCTTGGCAATTGGGTCAAGAATGCATGGCTTATTCAAAAAGCAATTGGGTCAAAGTAAGGTTTTGAATAATTTTAACGATTTTTATTATTGAAGCCGAGTTACACAAACTAAACTAAAATGAAAACAAAATTTTAAAAAATACCCACTAACTTTAAATAAAATCTCTGCCAAATGATTCATCTAAACTGCAAAAAAGATGTATACAAAAAAACGTAAACTCCATACCTACACCAAAGCAGAACAAATTGCCGTAATTAAAATTTACACGCCTTTTAACTTGAATGAGCGCGAAATTAAATGTTTGTCGTTTGCTTTCGTATGTGATGTAATTTTTCTTTTTCTTTTTTTTTCGAAATCGTTTTTCTTTTGTGCTTTTGATCATCCTTAATTTATGCAAATTTAACGCATCGTTTTGGGCTGAATTCTGATTTAGTACTGCCACTTAGGCCTTTGAATGATTATCAACGTTTTTCGTGCTCTGGTCAATACGGTAGCCCAACTAATTATTTAATTGCAAAAGCAGTTAAGATATGTTGTGAGTTCTGGGCGTTTTGATTGAATGCGTACATAAATATGGCAATTTCCGTTTTAATGTTCTTCTAACGAGCCTTAATGATGATAATTAATAGTTTGTTTTCTCATTACTACGAAGTGCATGAAGTCACAATGACACATACGGTACACATACGGTACCATGAGGTATCGCGAATATTTTGTAATCTTTTATTTTATGATGCTCCTCTAATTTTGCTTAACACTTTTCTATTAATTTAATTGAACGTCGTACTTACTTTGTACAATTTATCCTTTTGATACCAGACATCTTCCTCCTCTTCTTGTGGACTAAAAGTCTGATCCAAATTTAGATCATCTCTAGAACGTGAAAGAATTTTTCTTCTGGACACCATTTTACTGCAATGAAAAACAATAAAAAATAAAATAAGAATCTTCTTAATGAATCAGTGAACAGGGGACTTAAAAGCAAATTTCAACAAGTATATTAAATTTAACGTTACATTTAAGGCGCGTATTTCTGACATTTCCTGACAAGCAACACAACTTAACATAAACTTAAAACATAATGAAGATTTCGTTATATTTTCAGAAATATTTCGCAAAATCATGTTAAAAGTAAACAAGCAAAAAACGTTTGAAAGTCTCAAAAGTTCTTCACATCATCATTGAAACGTATTCTTCCTGATATGAAAACAGAAAAAACTCAAAACCTAAATACAAATGCATGAGCTGTGCAAAGTCAATGAACTCTTTCTTGCAATAATTCTCAAGTGTGTTATGTGTAAATATTTGCCTGATTTTTAAGAAAATCATCAAAGACCTGCGCCTTTCTCGGCTCGGTAAGGATACAAACGAGCCGCTGTACTGTATTCCCTTTCTTTCGACTTCCCTTCTGGGTGATTTTGTTAATTTTTAATGACTTCATTAAGATTATTTACAGGAACTGTCGTTTTAGTATGCATGACCAGTGCCTGGCGGTACAGGCATTATTGATGTTTACCACCGCCAACGTCACTACCTCTGTTGGCCATCGCTGTAGTTCAAATTTTATAAGAAGATTTAATACTTAATATTTCGCATTATTATGCGCTAAACCCAACCAGGATGACATCAGTAATTGTGGTCGAGCATGAGGGATTGAGTGTGTCCGATTGATTGAATTGACAGTCGTTTTTTAATGTATATTGACATCTTTATTTTATTGCATTTTTATTGGTTGTACTGCAGTGGATACTTCATTAGAAATGAAAGATATTGACATTGGAATTGACCTTAGTCTTTCGAAAATTCTCAATATGAAATAATTTGACCACCTATAGTTTTCTTATATTATCCTTATAACAAATGTGACCCTGGAGCCGGTCCAATCTTCTACACGCTATACGAGCTGGTAGATAATATCACCCTTCACCCATCATCCATTGACTTTGTCCATGTAATCCCTTTATAAAATGTAACCAAGGGACCCCAAGTAGAGCAATTTGAACTATTGAATTATATGTGCCCCTTTGGTCAACCCCACCCACTGTTAGCCTGTGTTACTTCTTCGGATCCTATAGTATCAACATATAAAATTTCAGAAAAATCGGTTCAGTGGTTTGTTCATGAATCAAGAACAGACAGAAAGACAGACAGTGAATTCTTTTAATATAGTTTTTTTTTTTAGTATCGATTCTGAGCTTTATACACGATTTTCTTATTCGAAAGAATGTAGAAAATGTGAATACCTCACCTATATTTTCCAACAAACATATTCAAAAATTACAAAATAACTCCAAGCTTCTGTTAAAAGGCCCCTGTCAAATATTTACCCAAGCACCAACTGAAAGAAGTAACGCACAAAAGTCATTTGTTCCACATACCACATGAAGCACGTTTTGCGCTGTGTTGCCTCAAGAAATCACCTGTAACCAAATGGCATAAAACAGTTTAACATTTCTTTGTGCGTTGTCTTGGCTTGTCAACGATACACACACACACACACACACACACAAACACATACACGCAATACAAGCAGCAATACGTTCGTTGCATAATAAACACCTTTTTAACCCAAGTTAAAGCCAAAGCGCTTTTACCACGCAGCCTGCCTTGGCTCAAATGAGTTTCCCCCTCCGTCCCGCCCAATGCGATTTTTTGCTTCGCCTGCTGCTTCTTCTTTCCTTTTTTCTTTCCTCATTTTTTTTCTTCGATATGCAAATAAGGTTCGGTAACCTGTCGCTGTGATTTTGTTGTCTTGGTGGTTATCGTTGCCATCCTCCTCAATGTCTTCGTCTTCGTCAGCGTCTTGGGCAAACGATTTGTGCGTTGTTATTATTAGCAACTATTAGTGTTGTTGTAATATGTGAATTTCTGTTGTGTTGCGCAGTCTGAATAATGCTGTCAACGCATAAACGGCTCTCATACACATACGCACACTTGCACGCTGGAATTTAATGCGTAAGAAATGCCTAGTGTGTTCACAAAGTTGCAAACGGTGACTTTCTTTTTTTTTTTCGTTCGCTAGCTTTTTGGTATTTCTTTTGGGGAAATGTGGGTATTTTTTTATGAAGAATTTACAATTTATATTTTTCATTTATTTTGAATAAATAAAATTCCTTTAAAGTCGTCAATAATACATTACAAAAACTACAAAAAATATAAAAAATATCTCCAAATCAAAAGCAACGGCAACATTGTACTCCTCCAGTGTCCAGTTTGGATCTATTTTAAGCACAAGAATTAAAACGTCAAGTGCCTTTGGAATAACAGCAATTTGAAGGCATAAAAGAAATGGCAGAAGCAACCATAACAAAAACATTAACTGCAATAACAACAACAGAAGTTGATGACTTCATTGTTCAACGCACACAGTAACGGACAGCCATGCGACTCGAGTCTTTGTTCTCCACAATTTCTGTTTATTTACATTTAATTTGTATAAGAAGAAGAAAGAGAATTTCCTGTAAGTGAAACTCAAATTGAAGTAGAATTCCTTGAATTAATTTTCAAGAAGAATTCCATAAACGAAATATGAATAAACTTGCTAAAGTAACAAAATCAAGTTATCAGCTTGTCTTATAAAATAAAAATTTACATCTTCAAGCATACTTGAGAAAATAGCCAGTTGAAGCTTTCGCAGAGTGCCAGACGCTTGATGCTGAAGTGTAGTTTCGTTTTGGGTGGTTTTTTTTGTGCTTATCCTTCTGTTTTCTCAAATGGCATTGTTGGCTGAAATGTCAAAATTTGACAAATTTTCTGCATTGTGGGGAATTATTCTCAACTTTAGGTGTTTGCATGATTGAAAGCTGAGATTGCCTTAATTGCCTCAACTTAATCAACGAAATTCGTTGAGAGTGTTTTTTTTTTCGGTTTCGACAGAGATTCAAAAGGCGCTTTTATTTCTTAGTGCTTGAGATTAATGGGTTAACATTTGTTCACTGCATTATTGACTTTTATTGGATTTTGTGACTGAGCAGGGATTAACTTCGCACATAAATCGTGCAAAGCGTACTTTTGGGTTATTTCAGGCTTTTGTTAAAGATGAATTATGAATTGGTGTGTGTTCAAAAGAATTTCTGTGAATTTAAAGAAAAATGTTAACTTTGAACATAAAAAATCTATATTCCAATCATGTGCCGTTAAGGGGCTAATAAAATAAACCAACTAGAGCATATACACTCCGACATACAAGTACGTGGGCACATGCATTGCCAGTCGCATTTATACAATAGCCAAGTTTTTCTCATAAAAATGCTCTAAGGCATACAAAAGGTACAATAACCAATTCAGTAGAAAAGAATTACCAGATAATTCATGTTGCAACATTGCACGAATGGGAAGTTCGTTTTACCTACTGTAAATTATACAAAATAAAAAGCTGAGGGAAAAAATGTTACGAACAATCAATGCAAGCAAATGGCAATATTGGCACATATCAGTGACAGACAACAAGTCAAGTCAAGCCAAGCCAAGACAGTATAAAAATGTAGATACTAAGTAACGGCATAAGTTAGCCAAAGTTTACGACAATTGCTGCCTGCCTGATGGCAATCAAAGAGAAACAGAAATGCATTATGGCGCCCAATGCAATCCAAGAAATAGGAAATTTTGAAAGAGCCAGAAACCGTTTCATTTTATCTTGCATTTGAATGAAACTAATTTACATTTAAGTGTCATTTTGATTGAAGGTATAAGGCTGCCACCCTTTAAACAACATTTATGTATGACACACCCAAAGTAAAAGGCGAGCGAAGCAAAAGATCAAGCCACAAAGGTTTCAGTTACGTTCATCATTCAATATGAAAATATTTTTCATAAACTTAAAAAATTAAATTTTAAAAATGTTCCTATTCCTTTGAAGTGACTTGGTAAAGGTTAGAAGACAAATATTGCAGGATAGTGGTAAAAAAAATCAGAATGGTAAAGCATTAAATTTTCAGTGAATTATTTATCAAACATTTAATAATTTCTATGTGCACCGTAGCTCAGTTAGTACATAGCACATCAGCTTCACAGTCGGAAGGTGTCGAGTTCAACTCCAGAACGGGGCGAAACAGAGGCAAGCAATGGCAAACTTACAAGAGTATGATTTGTCGTGAATAAGCTTCACATGCCGTTCGGAACCGACTCAGAAACGAAGTCATCTATATGAGAAGTTGTAGCTAGGAGTTCGGCCTAGCTTCCTTCGAGAGTCGTAGCACCAAATATTTATTTTTTTATGTGCACCCAAAATACCCTCCAGTAGCTTATATCGGCGAAGCCATGTATATCTTGAAAATCAGTGGAAAAGCTTTTCGATACATAGGAATTATGGAATTATTCCGAAGCTTAACAAGGCTGGGCTACTAAATAAATGTTAGTTTGTAATCAAGTGCATTCCACTGAAACTGCCTATTTGCATTTCACAAATATTTAATTCAATGAAAGATGCAATAAAAAGGGTGTGGTGGTTAAAGGCATTGGATAAGTCGAAGCTTGAATTGGCTGTACCGACATAAGTCACATTACCTCGCAAACACAAAATTAACAACGAAACAATCGATGGTTGTATTAGAAAGCCGAAATATATGGTAAGACGACAACTGCATAAGAATCTATTGTAAAAAATCCAGGACTTACTTTTGTATCAGTTTGGAAAAGTAAGTGAATTCCTAGAGGTGGCAACCATGTTTCTCTGTACTCTTATTACGCATTCTTGTTGACAGCCCACGTAAAATGTGTGCGCAATTTCTTGCTGCCTGATAGCCATCACAATGGCGCGTCAAAAGACTTTTAACGTATTGACTACTCTTTATTCTCCTCCTCTTCATGTACATACCTACATATTTTGTCAACTTCAAGAAAATACAAACACTTGAGCGCCGTTATTTCCAATTGGAAATTTTCGCAGTGATGGTTTATTTTGCAGCGCTAATGTTTTTTGTTTAAAATTGCTTGTGAATTTAAATATATTTTTGCCTCTGCTTAGATTTAAACTATTTTGCCAGGCAGTTGGTGCGAATGAACGTTCAAGTGTTGTTATTGTATAGACTTTATTTTTTAAATGTTTTTGTGTAGATTGCAAGAGGCGAAGTTACAGCGAGATAAGGACCAATACGCATAACAACTTTTGAGCACTGCTTTAATAGAAATCACTTAAATACTAACAATAGAAATGACAACTATTGAAAAAGTCGAGTAAAATAGATTAAATATGAAAAAAAAATGTATGATGGTCGTAGTAAATTCTATTATGTGCATAATAAATGCAATAATTAAATTTCCCTTAATTCAAATATTTAATAATCCAAATTAAGTAATGGAAAATTGGTACTATAAACATAATGACTTTTACTATGATCATGTTTATTTTTACTATAAAAATGTATATTTTATTTTAATGTATAAATTAAGCATCCTTAATTACGATCTTGTTCAACTTTGATTCTATTCTTTGTTCATATTGTACCAGTGTGCATTTTGTAATCTCAACTCATAAATAATTAATTTTGAAAGTTTTTTGGTTCGTTTCTATCAAATATGTACATTTTGCAATTAAAAATTGTCTGCAATTACAAAAATTCCGCCCATAATTTCATCCAATTCGTGGTTCAAAAAATTAATCGCTTAACTGCAGACGTTTGCCAGTCATCCATCGAACGACGCTTACTTTCAATTTATGGCCGAGATGTGCGGAATGTTGGCCATATGTGCGTTTGGCACTTTCACGCAAAAACTGCCATAATCCAATTCGAAATAGGCAATGCGAATGAATTCATTTTAAATTGAAGTTACAGAAAAGACATAAAAGCATTTACAAAAATGAATTTTATGTTCAACTAGAGACAAAAAACAACCACAATTAAAGTACAATAAACGTGCAATTAACTTGATTTGCCGCTGGTAGGCAATTGCTGAAAAAAAACCAAAATTTTAAAACGTGAGCGCATGAGTTGCATTTGTTGTTAATTGAAATTTGAGCGAAAGGTAGCAGATGCAATGATTTTTCAGAGAAATGCAAGGTTTTGCAGCAAAAAGTTTGTGATTGAGGTCTCGTTTTCATAAGGGGACGATGCAGTGAAATGTGAACACAAAATCGCCTTGTATGTATAACCGCTTTAAATATTTCTTACCTTAACACTACTTGCTACTAGTCAATCAGTCAATGCAGACCACTTTCAACATTAACGAGTTACTCAATTAAATTAGTAAAAATAAAAATTTAAAAAAATAAATAAAAACTAATTAACAAACACAAGCCGATGCAAAGTGGCTGCTTAAAAACTTTCACATGTCTGCCCCTACCTCACTGATATGATACTTTTCAACTTTAATTATTGTTAAATTGTTAAATAATTCATCAACTCAGCAAGAGTGCAAGAGCTTTTACCATTTCGTCATACGATTTTCGGAGTCATCTCTACTAACGAAATGACAACAATTTCCCAGCGCGTTGTCGGAGTTGTGAACAGCAGCTAATCGCATTGTTGACATTTTGTCAACAACAACAACAACTACTGCTACAACTACAGCGATACTGTTACAAATGCGTCACGACTCAGAGTCGAGATACGTGAGTTGTTCGTTCGTTCATTCGTTAGTTCGATCATTGTCTGACGTTTTGTCTCGCTAAGTTATGAAGCTGACGCTCTGGCGATGATGATGATGATGAGGATTTTTCACAAAAAATATTATCGAACGGAAATTACTCTTGTGGCCGTTGGTTGCCAGTTGCAACCATCTGAACGTTGAAGATGAGCAGCAGCCGTCGTACCGCAAAATAGTAAATTGAAATAGAAAGTAAAAAACTGAAATTGGAATCTCTTATCGACACGAATTAGTTTCGATTAATTTGATGAGATATGCCACAGTGTTGCTTAAGAAATCGTGTTTTTATTAGATCTATTTCGGTGGTTCGTTGCCTAAGTCTTTTGAATTTGTTTTTAATGATATTTGTTTTCTAATGAAAATTGCCTGTGTTGAATTTGGAAATTAGTTATGACAAGAAAAAAAAGACTATACAAAGAAAAGTTCACAGATGAAATTTTAATTTCAATTTAAAAAAATATGAAAAACATATGTGAAAAAAAATGTAATTAAAACTATCGAGAGAGTCTCACAAAATATGTACAGAAAAATAAAAAACCAAAAACTAAGCTCTAAACTCGCTCCACTCCCATTCCCCGGCTAGTTCCTTCATGGCATTATGGCCACATTAATACAATACTTTCTCCATTGGATCACGAAATATATTCATATTTTATACAAGCCACAAGTATATAAACTGCATACCAGAACAACCAACAAAAACTCATAGAATTTTATGAATGAACATATTCGCTCAACACATAGAAAATTTCTAATTATTAATGCAGACCTTATACGAATCGATGGCGGAGGTTGTGCTTGGCACATCAATTGAAGAAATGTACAGAAATTCTAGACATTTTTAGAAAATCAATAAACAATAATGAATTCACACATAGACAGTCATGTAGAATGTGACTAATTTACAAAAGAAAAGCTTGGTGTGTTCCGCTGTGTATGAGCCAATTGATAAATGGACAACAACAGCGAACAACAAATACTTAACGCAACTTGACATGTGGACGAGCTGAGACTAATTGTAAAGAAAATTGTTAATTGTTAAGAAAACGGGACGGTTGGCTTTTGTTGTGCTTGGTTTCAATATAGTAAGTAGTTGTTGTAGTTTGTAGCATTTGCACTTGTTGTTGTTTGGCAAATACTTGTTTTTTTTTTGCAGTCAGCGTTTTCCGGTCAATCACCCGAATCCGTGATTGCAGCGATTACAGCGTCAAACGTGCGTCACAATTTATTTATTTATTTCTTTTTGTTTTTTTTTTGTTTGTTGGTTACTGCTGCAATTGCTGTTGCTGTTTTTACTGTAATTGAATTTGTGGCTGTTGCTAAATGCGCGTGGCAATGTTAATTTGTGCACAAAGACAAAAGTATATGATGCAAATTTGTATTGGAGTAATGGGATAGACGTTCTCTGACATTTTTTCCAAAAAATTTGGGCTGTTAGTAGAAAATGTCTACGGGTTGATATGCAAAAGCCCAAGCCAACATTACTCAAACCGTAAATAAAAGCTTGGTACATAAAAATGTCAATTACGTCAATTTAAATCTATCATTTATGCATAATGTGTGGTGCAACCACGCTTGAAACTAAATTTGTTGACAACATTTTTCATAATTTTCGCCCGAAGGTGGGCGTTGTTATTGCATTGTTGAAATGAAAAGCCAAACAAATCAACATTAGGTGCCTGTCAATGGAAATGTCAGATGCAACTTTTTTTGTTTCTACCGAACCTACGTAAACTTTAATAACATTTTTGTATTTGATTTATTAAATTTGAATTTGGGGTTCAGTTTAGGAAGGTGTTGGATATGCCTAAGCGGCTAATTACCAAAAAAAAAAATCCTAGTCTAACATTGCGTACCTTAACAATATTGAAATGTACAATATCGTGACATGAGCTGCGTGTAAGGCCTAAGCACGTTTAAATTGCTAGCAATAAAATAAAGTAACAACAACAACCCACATGCAACTGCCTTGCGTGCAACCTATCGCCTTTTGTTACGATTATTTGAGGTTTGTCTTCCAAAATAATTTTCTTTTTTTTTTGGTTTGTGTTTTGTTTCTTCCAAAAATTAGTTTTTGAATGTTTTCAATGCGTTGCCTTATTGCGTCTTGAAAACAAAATGTTATGTTGATTTCATGACTCGCCTCACGCGTTTAGGGCTTAAACTATGAATTACAATTGTACAATTGCATTAATTTGTGAGCAATTTGCGTTGTTTGTTGGCTGGTTGGTTGGTTTGTTTGTTTGTATGGCTGCCATACACTCGCACAGTTGATTGCTTCGAGGTTTGAGCTAGGTGCGCTTGGTAGGTGGGCTGCATATTAGTTTTTGTATTTCTATTTTATTTATCTGATTTTTGGATAAGGAAAAAAATGTCTCAATAACATACTATTAAGTAAGTACTTTACTGAAAAAACTTTCGAACAACTCTGAGAAAACATGGACTCGAATTTTTCTCGAATAATACAAGAATCCTTTCAAAAGTTTGCCATCAAATCCGCGTGGAATTCATCCCTACCGCTTGTGATTCTTTAAAAAAAATACTCTGTTATCTGCAACCATCACTCACATCTTTTTTATGGAATTTTTTTCAATCCACTAAAAACAACAAACTAATACTTAAAAGCTCCATTTGTATTTATTTTTTATAAAACCCCAAAAAGCTTTAAAATAACTTTGAAATTCTACATGCACCGTTGTTGCTGTTGAGACGATGATGTAAATTTGCTAAAATTAAAATTAAATTTCGTACATAAATTGTGTTTGGCATGTGGCTTTTGTTCTAACTCCATGTGAATGTGTGTGTGTGTGTAGAATTTTTGATTAGAATTTACTTGGTTGACTTGACGTTTATTTTGGGCATTTATTTATTTATTATTTTGATGATATTTTGTTGATTTTTCGACAGAGAAAAGCCAAAAAGGCACACAAAAGAAACATACTGGAGACCGTTTATTGATTCTTGAAGACAAAAATGGGTCAATCAGATGCAAACACCATTTTCGATTAGGATTTATGACTGACATAAAACGTTTTTTTTTTGCCATTTCTGTTAGAAAAAATTCCAGGGAATTTCATATTTAATTTGAATTGTTTGAAGATCCACAAAAATTAATAATTTCTTTGCCACCGTTGTGATTATCAAGCAAACAACGCTAAAAATTCACAGAAATAACAAAAATTATAAAAAATTATGATGGGAATATCCCTGCATTAAATAACGCAAAAACGCGCCCACCTGAACTGGAAACCGCACAAAAAATGGCAGAAAAAAAACTTACACACATAATAATAATAACCAAGCGCATTGCCAAAAGAAAAACAAGTTTGCCGCTTGAGTCTTTTGTTTTGGATCATCAGCAAAGATGAGACGCGCTAAAAGCTGCCCAAATATAACCAAATTGCAACTCATCGAAACTTAAGGCAGCCACCGAACACCGACAAGTTAAGGTCAAAAGCATGCTTTTAATGACAATGATTTTTTAATTGTTTAACAAAACAAAAAGCACAAGGCATGAAACCAATTTTTGTGTGTATAAAATGGTCAAAAGGTTGGGTATTTTTTTGGAGAGAGAAACAAAATTTAAAATAGAAAGTTTTTGACTAAAGTTATGTAATTTTCGCACTGTGGTCTGCCCAAGTGACATAACTCAGAGAAGTTTATTTTATTTTTCTTGTTGTTTGTTTCTAAAGCAGTTTGTAGAATATGTATTTTTCATTGGACATTTATGACTGATGACACTACTGATGTAGAAGAAGAAAACGGGAGAGAAAGACAAAAAGACACCCTAAGTCAATGGTGTGTTAATGAAGCATGTAATTTGGTCTGCATCACTGTGGCACAAACTTTTTGGGACTTAAGCCGATTTCGAATTGTGTCTCGTTTTATATTGGCAAAATACCTTGCTGACGGCTAACAAACGACGGAGCATGGTCAGTGATCTAGCAGACCGTAAGAGAGGAGGAGAGCGGCTTAGAGGAGCACAGAGAAGAACGCCCGTAACTAATTTCACAGAATTTGGCGTAAGTCTATCCGAAAAAAAACATTTGATTGATGGATTGACTGAAAATATCTGAAATTTCATGTTGAAAAAAAAACATGGCAGGCGTATATTTATTCTTTGAAAGGAGAAGGTATAAGTGTTAAAGGAAAGCGTCGGAAATTTTAAACCATATTAAGATGTCATTGACTGTGAACTCGTAGAAGAAACGTCATCAATGAGTTCAACATGAGGCACTTCTTTGAAATGTTAAACTAATTTTCGACTTTTGTTGTAGTAGAGATTTTGATGTAGTTTTTAAGGTTGATATTTTTACTATATATACTGTTGGATACACTCCCAGTCTGTTACGTCTAGTTTTCTGCTCATATCTCGCTTTATATGCTTTCGAACGTGGCAGATGCCACCTGTAAACTTGTTATGCTTGCATACATTTCTCACCTGTGATTAACACTTATTGTTTTTGTTTTGTTTAATTTACTTTTCATGTACTTAAGTGTAAATACATCTGCCAACGAAAATGAAAACAGCTACTCAACTGCGCTGGAGTGTGTACGGAGAAGAGTTCAATCTACTCTGGCTGGCTTTTGGTTATGAAAAACAATTTTCATTATCAAAGCATTTTTTTCCAACACCTCGCCCTCAAAAATTTAACTGAAGCACATACAAAACACATATGCGTGAATGAAACATCTTGGGTGAATGCTATGTTGTCTCTTCTGCTTCTTCTTCTTATTTTGATTTTTCTTGTTTACGTATAATTTAACCGTTAAATTTACATAACAACAGCGTGAAAGTGTTTTTCCAAGCAACATTTTGTACAGCGTAGGTTAAGGTAAAGTTTCGGGGAAAATGAATGCAAATTTATTGATTTGATTTTTCAACAACAAAAGTCAGAGAGAAAACGGAAGGAAGCTAAGCTAGTTTATGAAATTTATTTATGAAAATGTAATTTTTAGGTGCCATATTTCTTAGATGCATTTCATATGCACATACTTGATTGAGGAAATGAAACGTAACATAAGACTTGGTGTTAGGCAAATTCGAACTTTTCAAATTCAAATCAG
This sequence comes from Heteromyza rotundicornis, assembly GCA_951394025.1. Classification (NCBI taxonomy): domain Eukaryota; kingdom Metazoa; phylum Arthropoda; class Insecta; order Diptera; family Heleomyzidae; genus Heteromyza; species Heteromyza rotundicornis. The sequence continues at coordinate 19,654,837 of OX596011.1, read as the reverse complement.
GTAAGTTTGTTTTTAATTAATACAAAAATACAAATTTTAAATGAAGAAATCCACAACAGAAAATATGTTTTACATTGTTTTGTAATGAAAACCACAACCAAAGCAAAATTTCTATACAAATCAATCATAGAAAAAATATTTGCATTTAATCTATTCATATGCTTACTTAATTTAGCGAGTATTTCCTTCAAAGTCTGTTTTTCTTCTGCTCTTTCACACAACAAACTTAAGTCATTAACATTTCAATTTAAACGGCTCTTACACGCACATTAACACACACACAGGCGCACACACGCCAAAACATGTTGAAATCAGCCCGAGCGAATGAAATCAAATTGAAGAAAGTTATCGACGCCAATCACTTATTGGCCAATGCATTGGCATTTGTGTTGGTTGTATGGTTTAAGTCGTGATTACGAACGATTTTCCGCATTTTAATAAATTAATTTATTTGCGCAGAGAAAAATGTATAGGCTTCAAAAACGAATTCAGTTAGGGTAATTTATGAAAAATGCTCAAAAATAAGTTTTCCTTTCTAAACACCTGAGAGTGGCATGCAAAAAAAGATCTGCAATTTATCGAAAATGTGTTATGACAGTTCAGAGTGAGTACAATTCGGTTGTATACGTGTAAACTTGTAAGCTAACAAAATCACTTTGACTGTAGCAGGTGCAATGGCTCAATCATTCGTTTGTCGGCGCTAAATGCTGAAGTTGCATTTCGTGCTGAATTGCATTTCAAAGAAAAATCAATGAAATAATTGTTGCAAAATGGTGGGCAAATTAAACTCTTTGAAGTCTTTAGAAATACTTTAGCGTAGAATATGTTTGAGTTGGAATATTCAATTTAAGTACCAAAGGAACCATTCCAACCTAACGAGAAATAATTTCAAAATCTAATGAAACACGAGACAACAAACTTGTTTTACCCCACATAACAGTTATATTCACAGCATTTTTCCTTCTAATCATACTCATATTATTTTTGCAAAATACTAAAATCCATAACTTCATTAAAATAGTCTCACATCAACACAAAATTGACCACAACAACAAAAAAAAAAAACCAGCCCGACCAAAAACTACCAAAACAAGTTGAACGAACACGAAACGAATGAGTTTTTCCGCATTTTCCAGCTGCAACATTTTCATAGCCATAAATTGAAGCAAAGGAATGAATAGAAAAATAAAAAAACATTTCGAAAAAAAAACATTTTTTCGACAATTTTGCTCGCATTTTTCCATTAAAATGAAGAAAAAAAAAATAAAAAATCAAATACAAAAATTGAAAACAAGAAAAAAACTTGAAGTTTGCCAAAATAAGTTGGAAATCAAAATCACCAACTGCAACTGTTGTTCATTGCAGACAGACAGACAGACAGACACAAAAAACAAAACGAACGTCTCGAAAAGTAGCAGTGATTTGCTTTCGTTTTCAAAAGCGTTTAATACACGCTTCAATTGCGTCTGGCTAGCTGGCGTGCAAGTATTTATTTATTTATTTATTTCTTTTATAATTTTTCTTTTTTGTTTCTTTTTGGTTTGTTTGTAGTAGTTTCTTGTTGTTGTTGTTGGTGATTTTGTTCGTACATTTTATAGCTTAAATGAACTGAAATGAATTTTCCACAAGTCAGTGAGTTCGAAATTGAAACTGATTTCTTTTGATAGCTTTTATTTCACTATTTTCGAATTCATGCTTTCTTGATATTGCTGATGGTGGTAATGATGATGACGATGAGGATTTCTGTGAAATAAAAGTAGCCATTTTTTTTGTGAGGTTGTTGTTATTTTTATAATAAAAATAAATAATTTTGCCCATCATTAGCTAGGAAAATATGAAAAAATACATTTTTTACTGAATTTGAAACATTGTTGGAAATTCAAGGCACGTTAATGTGAAAGCAGCTTCTGCCGGTGCCCAATGGCCGCCGCTTCGTCTCCAGTGGCCTCTATAATTTATGCATTATTTACTGTTTATCAAAGAGGTGGCAATCTTGCATTTAAAATATTTTCACTTTTTTTTTGGCCCGCCTTCTCTGTGTGCACCCTTTTCTAGTAGCCATGACTTGAGTAGCTTCAATGAGAGACTGGCTTGAAGAGAAAAAATGAAATGATTACAAAATAATAGTTATTATTTTGATTTTTTTCTTATTTTTTTTGTTTCTGTATTGCAATTTAACCGTTAACCGTTTGATTAATAAATTTTTGTATGTAAATGCGTTTTGAAAGATTGTTGGTAATTATAAAGCGGAAGGAAGTCGACAGCGAAGCTGATGCTGCCTTAAGGCATTCGGTTGGATTTGAGTACTCAATTTTTTTCTCTGTTTTCAAACCGCCACACAGTACTTTGTCTCCATATAAACTATGGTTAAAAATAGAAGGAGTATTCCACAATATTTTCAAACTCAGATTCTGAATGGATATCAGAAATGTAGACCGACTTTCTCTCAACCTTACTGTTCAAAAACGCATTTTTATTTACTTTCCCAAGTGCCCAACCAAGGCTGTGTCCCACAGTAGCCGACCTTCCCTTATATACATTATGCAATAAGATTTTTTTCGACTAGTTACCAAAACTTCCCATTCATTGATAGAATCTTCATTTAATTATTTTTACTATTATCTTTCATTGTTGTTGTTATTATTGCTGGCAGCATTCTAATTAGTTGCAATAGATGCCAGTCAGCGCCAACAGCGCAAAGAGGCCACCTTGAGTCATCGTCGAATGGTGGCGATAGCTGAATTTTTCATTTCATACCCATTGTTGTTGTTGTTGTTGTTGTTTTTCTTGGTAATGGTAGAGCTTCCTCTTTGGCTTTGGGTGCGATTTCCAATTGAAGAAACTGTTAAACTAACAACCACAACAAAAACAAAGACACAACATTAGCCACTCGTAGGCATGTGAGCGCATATTATGCAATCCGCATACAACAAACGCAGTATGGTAACAACAACAATAGTGCAGCACGCAACAACTTAACTGGCAAAAACTTTGGAAAACTAAAGAAGCAAACGACCCTCCCCAGCGTCGACGCTGAAGACAGCCAACGACGACGACGCTTTGTCAGACCTTCTTGCATATATTTGCCGATGTGAAAATGAAGTCAACTTGGAACTGACTGACATTTCCCATCAAATTGCTTTTGTTGTGTTGTATTTTTTGTTGTTGCTGTTTTTTTCCCCTATATACACATACAGTTTTCCACATTCTTACAACACATACATGTACGCACACACACACACACTCGCGTTTGCTTATTAACAAAACATATTAGCATTTCTAGCATTTTAAAGGTCTTTTCTGGCGCATCATCGTTGCTTGTCGTTGTCGTTGGTGAAGTAACTTCTTGAAATTGAAATTTACTTTGCATCTTTATTGTTGAATAATTGCATTTGTCTGCTTATTTTTGTTTTTTTTTTTTCTTAACTCAAATTTGCACACAAATTGCCTCCTACGATGATGCTGCAGAAGACGCATCATCATCGGCTGCATCATTAACATTGTTGTAATCATGATCATCTTCATGATATTATTTTCGCTTTTGTCTGGCCCCAAAAGAACAGCAGCAATTGTCACAACACCTACTATGCAGCAATAGCATCATAATCATCATCAGCAGCAGCGGCATCAGCAGCCTTATTAGCTACAATTGTTTAAAACGATTCTCTTCTTTTTGTTAATTCTGCGAGGCGTATTGCATTTATCATTTTGGGCTTAAATCGAGTGTACTTGTATGGTACTTTACTGGCTTATTTCTGTCGCTTAGTGGGTATGTGTATGAAAATTTATCGAGGTTGCACTGTCATGGTGTTTTTGCCTTATTAAGAAAATTTTATAAGTTATACAAATGTATCTAGAAACGTACACACATATGTATGTGTGATTATCTCGGAAACTAATTTCGATGAGCGCAGTTTAGCTAAAAAAATAAATCTTTTCAATCTAAAAACTTTTAAAAGTAAGTGAGATAGTGTTAGTGCCTTCAGTACAATTATTGCACTAAAAGACCCTTTGGGGAGAGTTTAGTGATGCATAGTGTGATTAATTTCCTTTAAAACGAAGAACTATCAAAAATTTATATGGAAATTAACAGTTACAATATAAACTGACGGAAGATATTTAAAAAAATAAGCTTCACATTTATTTATTTAAAGCGGTAGTTAGTACTAGGGTGGTATGAAAAAATGTATAATGTATATAAAAGATTTTATAAATTGTATTTAAATTTAATCTTTACTTCTATAAAATTTTTTGTGAGTTTGTTTGTAGGTTTGTATGCTTGTTACCTTATAACTCAAGAAATACTTGTCCCATTTTAATGAAACACATATCAAAATGTAGGTAATTTCATTGACCTCATCATAGGCAATTTGATGCCATTTGATTAACTTTGGCCGTTCGAGGTGGGCGTTGCAAATATTATTCTAAAATGCAGTGTTCAACCGATTTTGCTGAAATTTGTTATGTGGTTTTGGGTAATGAATGGGTAAAATGTTGATTCTGAAAATTTTCAGTCCGCCCACTGCCACACAAATTTTTAAAGCTCTGTAACTCGGGTCCTATTCAAGGGATTTCGCTGAAACATTGGATTTGGTGGAGGATTTTGAATGGGCAGAGGGATGACTGGTTTCAGTTGCTTAAATAATACATAGTATAACATTAATACAATGACGTGAAAATACAAAATTATTGCGAGCGAAGCTGGGGGTATAAGCTGGTTTAATATACTTCTTAAAATTTTATATTTTATAAAACAAAAAGTATATTTTTGACAATTAGGCAGTCAGTCTATTACCTTCAAAATATATAAAAAAAAACAGACCTGAGTCACTCCAAACATTTCTATCATAACTTAAATTCGTTCCTTAAGTAATTTAATGAAATTTAAATGGAATTTTTTTCGTTAAAACTTTTTTTTTTCTTCATAATGTCTTAGTAATTTTTCAACAGATGACAATTTTTCGCGGTGAATACTATAGTATAAAAAATTCCATTCGAATGAAATACGAACCCAACCTGTTGTCTTGTGTGGTGATGTACTCTGAAGCGTTGTGTGGTGCGTGCTTATAAACAAAAGACTTAAGAAAAAAACCACAACCGCTGACTGGCTTCCACTGAATTGGCGACAACCTTGACTTAAGTTAAGATGAAACATATGTACTTCAAGTTTTCATTTTATTTTTGTGTGTAAATCAGAATGGAAAAATGATATTTAATATAAAAGCTAAGAGATAACAAAGCAGGAAGTGCCAAATCAAAAGTGAAGGAGGCACAAAGTACAAAAATCACTACAACAAAAAAAAGTTACAAAATATCAATGATGTTAACTTACATTTCAAAAATGTTTAAAAGTTAAAAAAATTTAATTTGATTCCAAAAAAATTAATTAATTAAAATCTTTTAGTTATTTAAAAAATACTTTTATTTGCTTCAATTTACCTTTAATTCTTGTGTATTTGTTTGTTTGTGCTGTTAATTGCTTGTTTATAGTAGATTTGAGCAATGCAGAAGACTTTGCCTTTCTTATGTTGAGTATACGCCCCGATGCGTATTTCCTCGAGAAATTCACTTCAATCCGAAATCGGTCAAAAATCCAATATTTTTTTATGTTTTGTAAGTTTAAAAATATTTGTGTTTTGTTTGTGTTACAAGGTTGCTGAAGTTTTGTTAACAATTTTAAATTTTTTTCCTTGGCAACATTTTCAGTTTACGTCTTCTCGAATCTTGGTCTTCTCTTGCCAATTTTCTGCTTGCGGTTTTACGTAGTTTTGTGTAATTGCGTGCACAGCTGGTTTTGTTGTTGTTTTTTGCTTGTTGCGGTGGACACAATTAATTTCACTTTTTTCGCCTTCAAAATATATAAAACTTTGCAGTTGTAGAGCCAACAGGTTTCTTTTGGTTAATTTCTCATCGACAGTGCGTTTTGGTTTTGTTGTTGTTGTTTTTATCTTTCAATTTGCCATTTTCCAGTTTTGCTGCTGCTAAAGAAACTGTTTCTTTTTTTCACAATAAAATTTGATGTTATAAATTTTCTTAGTTTCCGTTCAAAAAGGCTTCCTCACTTTCAGTTTTCAATTCAGTTTTCACTCTGGAAATTTTCACTTTTTCGTAATTTTATGCAAATTTTGATTGAAATTAAAGAAGCAAATATTTTCGCTTAAGCGCTTGCACAATCTCTGCCAAATTTGCGATTAGTTGCACAACATGAGTCGAAAAATCACAATTTTTTTTGTTAATCTCTAGGAAAAAGCACCTGTTCGATGACGTTTTCTTCACTTATCTACAATTAACCACACTTTTGCCCCTTGCGCGCTGTCGATCTCTCTGACACACGAGTGTTAACTTTGATTAAAGCTTCAAACTTTTCTATTTGAATTTACACAGATGCCAAATTTGTTGTTGTTTTCGGTTTCTTCTTGCCCGCAGCAGCAAAAATTCAAACAGCAAACGCACTCGACGACTTTCGCGACTCAACTGTCGCGGCGGCGCCGCTGCAAGTGGCCGCTCACCGTTCGCTTGTCCATTTCGTTTCTTTCATTCCGCCTCATATTCATATTCTCGCACGTCGTCGCCTTCTTTGTGCTGGTTGACGTTGGTATCTGGCACTCGCATTCCATGGCTAACTTGGCTTAATTTTGTTTGCACTGCCTTTTCGGCTTCTTCTTTGTGAAGCTTTTTCCTTAGACGCGCATGTGCAAGAAGTGAGCGAGCTTAAGACAAACAGCTTTGTACCGAGCTTCAAAACTGAATTCGAGTTTTTAAATATGAAGAGAGCCTTTAAAACTGAGAGAACAACATTTTGTGATCAAAAAAAGCTTCTTCGAACGAAGAGTCTTTAGTTTAAGGTACTCTCTTTTACTGAAGTTGTCAACTTTGTTTACTTCCATAATCACATTTTTTTAATCACAGATTTTTGTACGTTTTTCGTTTTATAGTAATTATACGTTCGTCACTTGTTCCCAAGCCAATGAAAACAAAACAAAAAAAGAAAAATCAAAAGACTTAAGCGACAAACTAGCATTTTAATATGATTGGAATTTTAAGCTGTTTTTTTGCTTGTCTACCGTAACGTGATGCCCAGAGCAGGAAATTTTATTAGTTATGGTAATACTTTTTTAATATTATAACAAATAAGAAAAAAATTTTACTGAAATATGTATATTTTGAATACATAGTATGCCAACAACACAGTAGGTTTTTAAAGAAATGTGGCTACGATGTCTAAATGTCGTACATAAACTTAATTTTTAGTCAAAAATCCATTTTCGGTTCAATAAAATTAGCAATAACCTAAGTCTTAATTTTTGCTGCTCAAAAATTTCTAATCGGCGCCAGTGATCTTAAAAAGCATCGTCTGCTGTTCGTTCTTTGATTTGAAACCTCCTACCATGCCAGAGAGAAACATTGAACTTGCGAAAATCAATCGAGCATTATATTTCCCGCATTTTGCCAGTTAACAAAACGAACTCGCGCACACATTGTGAACCCTAGGCGTCCAGTGAGTGTCTGCTGAAAATGAAGATGGCAAAACAAAAAAAATTGCACACATATATACAAATAGAAAAACAACAACAACAAACACAACCACACAGAGTACGTTTGTGATAATGACAGCAATAATTTTCCCAAATTTCTACCAATTTGCATATTTGAGTCATAAATCATCACCAAATAATATAACGACAAAAGCTTTCTTCGTGCATTATTACATCATCATCCCCATCTCCTTCAACGTCAAAGCCATCCTATCAATAAATGTGAATAGCAAAAAATAATACGGCCAAAAGCCAAATTTCTTCTTTTGTTCTTTGTTTTTTTTTCTTTGCTTTGCTTTTTTTTTGTCTTTCATTTCATTTTATTTCATTAAGTTTTGTTGCTAAAAACAAATTAATTTTAAACTTGATTAACTGTAATTTCTGCTACCAGAAATTTCTAATGACATTCTGAAGGTCAAAGTGTTGGCCGCAAGCGGTATTTGCAATCGATTTGGCCCCAGCCAAAGTGAATTCTGAAATGTTCCCAAGAATTCATTATTAATTTCAAAGTTGAGAGATGAAACAAAAGCGGCTATTTGCTTCTTTTTTTGTTTATTTTGTAGATGAGTTTGAAAAATTGACACAATCAAAATGGCAATATTTTTTTAATGAACTAGTGTGGGTTGGTTTTTTTGGTATTATTCTTTTGTTTAGAATTTGTTCTCTTAAAATTAATGATGAAGTGTTGAATATTGTTAGTGGAATAGTTTGGATTATTCAGTGTGGTCTTGTATTTTTTAAAGTGAAGTGAAATGAAGTGAATTTAAATGCAAAAGCAGCTTGGTGATTGACTAATTGATTAAAACTAAGATTGGCTTAGGTTCAGGTGTCAGTGTCTCAGTTTTAGGCAATTACAGAATGTGTCTTTACATTTCATAAGCCCAGAGCCGGATTTGGGTGTAGTGGCACTCTACACTAAAAAAAAAACGGTAAATCTAACCGAAAAAGATGGTAAAAAACGCTCCAACCCTCCAATGTTGGTACGATTAACCGATGAGAGATGGTCAATTTATTGCACCACTTTTTTCACGGTTAAGTTGTAAATTTTTCAGTACTTAATTTTGTGAAAAATTCACATTTAATCAAAAATTGTGGTAAAAGAACTTACAGCAACAACTTTTTCAATTATGTGAACTATTTTATGTCGAATTTTAAAGATTTTTTTAACATTTTTTTTTCGGTTAATTTAACCTATCAACAACGGTAACTAAATTCAGGTTTTTCATACATTTTGAAAAGTTGTACGTTAACAACTTTTTTCGGTTAATTTTACTGAAATTTTTTTTTCTGTGCAATTTTTATTTCTTTGCGAAAAAAGCAAAAAGATCGATTGAATTTTCTGTTTTGGCTAAAAAATGTTGGCGCTTAATAACTAGTCAAAAGCAGAAAAATTATTGCTGGTATGGATTCTTTTTGGTCATTTCGAACATTGAACTGATTTTTGCGTGCATTTTTCCATTTCAATGATTTTTTAATACCAATTCAATCAAATACAAGTGAGTAAGTTTCAGTCTGTCAAACCCGACTTATATATACCCTACCCAAGAAATCTTTTATAACCAATGTGTATTTCACATTTGGAAAATAATAAAGCCTGCGGTGGCACACAGTGGTCACAGTGCTCGTCAAGCATTGACAAAGTTGTGAGAGTATAAAATATATAAATTTCGTATAACAGATCATGAAAAGCTTCACAATTGGCATTTGGCATTAACCTATAAGTGCCCGGCGGTCCGCAGTAGAAAAGTCATCGATTCGACAGCAAACACGCATCAGTGTCAAAGATGAATTACATGCTTTCTGCTGTGTACAATAACATCGAAAGTCACTACTTCAACTAGAAATCTACAATCACATTAAAATACAATAGCAGGAAAATGGTTAAATTGGAAATACTATTTATTTTGTCTCCTAACGCCTTCATCCACAAATTGAATTCTCTATTTAATGACGAGAATAAAAAAAATATTGCAATTTAATATAATTGAGATCATTTGCATGAAAAAATCATATCAAATTTTGAATATTTTTCATGTTACATTTGTCAACTGTCACGGAAATCAAATTAAACAGAAAGAACATACCATCGTCAAGACACCAGCACCTGCTCGAGCGAGAAAATCATTTTAAAATCCAAGTAAATGTCTGAAATAAACGAAAAAAAAAAACGAATTCAAGCAAAAATTTAAATAAAATCACATCACAGCATGGAGTACTGCGCCCGGGCTGACAATAGCAGCAGCAGTAGAAAAACAATAAAACTGAAAGTCAAATCACAAAAAAACAAACAAAAAATAAGAACACAGTCTTGGCAATTAATGCATGAAACTGAAATGCATTTTAACATCGAAATTAATGAATTTTTAATGTTAAATTACTTAATTTTGCTGTTGTTGTTTTTTATTTTCCATTTCCTTTGTTCAAAGTTAAATGCAAATGTCAGCAAACATTTTGTTGAAATGTTCCATTTTTTGCAATGATTTTATTCGCTAGCGCTGTTAGAGGGGAAATGCGTGAAACTAAAAAAAAAATAGAATGAAGTAATTTAGTGGAACAGCAGATAGACATAGACACATACAAACAGACAGCCAAACCGAAACTGCGAATGAGACTATGACTGAGTTAAGACTGAGTGTGTCACTAGATCAGACTCGTATTCGTATTTCGTTGGTCTTGGTCATAATTCGAAAATGCACAAATGTGGAAAATTATTTGAGGTTTGAAAATGAAAATGAAATTTATATAGGTACCACGCAGCTACAAACTAACAATGATGCGAATGGAACAGAATCAAAGGTGCAGAAAATTAACATTTCAAATTGCTAAAGCCAAAGAATGCTCCACGGAAGACTGAAAAGATTTGCATTTATTTTTAGAATGACTGCGAGTTCGCTGTTCAAGTCTTTTGTTATTTGAATTTGATTGCCACTGGAGTTTAGCCATTTGGGAAGATTTCAGTATTAACAATTTTAACTTAGTATTCAATTAACTACTGGCATTTGGATTGCCTTCGAAATTCCATTATTCCATTTAAAATTTTTCCCTACAAAAAAAAATTAAATTGGAAGACATTGTGCCAGAATGACGCCATGCTTTATTTCGCCTTAATTGCTTAATAATCTATTTTTTTTTATTTTTTTATTTTGCGACTACTTAAAATGATAATGGATACGAAAAATTTCATATTTGTGTATGTACTACTGTAATGTGCTAATTGATGTGATATGAATGTGCGAGAGGAGAGGAAATGTACACAAAAAACATGTGAATTAGTTCGGTTGGACTTAAATGAAACAACTAAAACTAAAGTGTAACACTTTAAAGTCTCAAGTTCACTAAGCCGACTGAGGTAGAGTAGAGAAACGTGTTAGTATTAAACTTAAATAAAATTGGAATTTTTATACCTTTGATACTAGAAAGTGTTTTGGTCACAGTGTTTGTAACGCCCATAAGGAGGCGTGTTGGGTATGCAAAACTATTGATCAGTATCACCTCCTGAGTTGATTTAGCCATGTCAGTCCGTAGTTATTGAGCAATCGACTTGAAATTTCGGCATTCCCCTTATTTTTGCTTATGATTGGAAATTGAAAATGGGCAACGTCGGATAAGATATGTAAGTCGACTGATGAAGTAACGAAAATTATCGATGAAAAAATGGATCGGAAAATGGAAATTTTTGATAAATATTGAAAAATTGTCTATATTTTCCAGAAGATCGAACCGACATACTTACGCCCGCAGCTACTAACGAAAAATTTTGACAAAAGAACAAATTATTGTTTTTTACAACTGAAAACCATTTATTGACACGAACTGTATAAAACAATAAAAAGTTCATTTAAAATATTTATTTGATAAACTCAACATATTTCACTTTTCCGAAAAGGAAAAGTTAAATTTGGTAACAAAAATCTTTTTCGCATGAAAATACCAATCACCCCACAAAGCATATTCGCCAGTTGGTAGAGGCAACGCAAATAACTCATGTTTGAGGGAGAAATCCCTGATGAGTTGCTCACCCTGAAATCAAATATCGAATCAACGTCTCAGAAAATGATTTCGTAGAAACAAGCCGTTGCACTTACCACAAAAGGACATGTATGATTTATATTGGTAGTATCCTTAAACAAATCGTATATAAGTTTTGCAATTGGATTATTTCTTTTGATCATAAATGAACACGCATCAATTGAAAAATTCGCAGGAAATGGCTTGTAACCATTGGCCCTCTGCAAAACAGCTCCTACCAGCTGGAAAAACAATGCGACAATATATCGGAAAAATGTTGGCATTCGGAACTCACATTGATTTTAGAAGCGGGATGCAACACTTCTATGTTCAAATTTAAGGCATTGGTGTCCCGCTTGATTGCGCGCAAGCGACATTCTCGTATCACAACCCATGATTGGTTAAGGGACTCGCAGTTAACATTAGTAAACTTGAATACGGAGGAGACCTAAAAAGGCACATATGCACATATGTATGTAAGTAGAATTGAATATAAACTAACTATTTACTGTTTGTAATTCTCCGAATATTATAAAGGAAAAAACGACAACTTCTGTCAACAACATTTCGTACTGAAATGAAAATGGATTCTCATTCAACCAATGCATTGAAGATGAGATAATAATTACAGTATGCATTGATCAAAACATTTAAATGCTCAGTTATTGGTTTTTAAAAAACAAAAAACATTTGCAATTAAATCTACATATGAGCGACTCAGTCTGGTAACAACAAATGCGATTGAAAAGATAAACATATTTCAAATGTTTTGAAAAGAGTTTTTAGGTAAAATTTGATTTAGTGAGTATAATAATTGTTTACCAACAAAAAGGACAGACAAATGAACAGTCGGGCATTCCGATCATAACTTCTTGAGCGTATAAAGCTTTCCTCAATCTTTCATTTCCAATAGGTTATAAGCTTTAATGGTACAAAGTTCGATGATCACGAATACTTGAGATGGCCTCGAAAGCTCCAAGGAAACTCAATCAGGGCCGCCAGCAGTTGCGGTGTTTTGTTTTGTGAAATCGCACATTCAAATCCTCCTCCTTCCAAGGAATATCGGTGAAATTTTGGATTTGGTTTTGAATTAGTGAATGGACAGAGAGGGATGACTGTGGAAATATATTTTGGTTTCAGTCAAATAAAGATAAACCCATTAAACATTGAGGGGTCAAAGCTAGTTTGATATACAAACATTTTGTAATTCTCTGAATATCAAATATATAATTACTAGTGTCCGAAGGATTATTCGGCTTCGGCCACATTCGGCCTTCAATTTCACATTCGGCCCATGATTGGCTTCAGCCAATATTAAGGCCGAAGCCGAATGTACGGCCGAATGTCAAAAATATGTAAAAGGTGAACAATTTCTATTTTTTGTAAATCAATCATTGCACACAAGAATTGAGAAGTAAAATCTACTACAGAATTTAGCAACCATGGAATTTTTTCAAACCTTTACACCATTTTTGCCAATTTCGCAATATAGTTTAAAATTAACCTTCTTTGGACACCATCTTTATCAGCATCCAAAATCCGTTGAGAAGCAATATGTCTGCATTTTATCGTATGTAAAATTAAAAGGACTTTGGCAAATCCTTTTAACTTTACGCCCCATATTTCGGCTTTAGCCGGTGAAAAAAGCGGAAGTTCGGCTTCGGTCGAAAAAACCACCTTCGGTTGGACACTAATAATTACATCAATTTGGTATATTTCATATGAATTCAATGTGAAATTGATATAAGAAAAAATAATACATACCATTTTCACGTTGAATTGATATGAAAAATACCCAAATTAATGTCACGTTTTACATTGTAATTTATCTCGAATCACAACATTGAAATTGCAGCAGCACATATCATTTTCACAATCAAAAAGATTTCTTGTTCCAATGTAAAATGCATCTTATGATATGAAGGACAATGGTATTCTCATATCATGTGGCAATGGTAGACAATAAATCTACATTTACTTATAACGATGGTAACTTTAAAACTAAACGAACATTTTTCAATATAACAGCAATTGCAGTGATTGAATGATTACCATTTAAAAACAAAACCTCATAAATTGTTTACCAAACAATGGCCAAAATTAAAAAAATTCACAACAACACAAAACAAAATCCGCAAGACATGCTCTGAATTTAAATACAAATTTTTTATTTTATTAAATGTTTCATCATTGAAATGTAGTTGCAGTCTAATTTTCGAAAAATATTTCTTTTCCAGGCAAAATAAGCAATAACAGCGAAAATCGTTTCTCATTTAAAATACATGACCGTACACGAGTATACTTGGATATTTAGTACAAAATAAAAACCGCCTCACTGTAACATTCAAGCTTTTCAATTGTTATATTTTCGCACAATATTACCGCTGATAGTAAAAAAAAGCGAAATTTACTCAAATTATAATTTGAATAAATTTGTGTGTGTTTTTTTTTGGTAAGTATTTTTCAAAAATTAGATACTTGTACATCACGTGATACCGTTTTAAAGTTTATGCGCTGCATTTTAATTGTCGTGACTCGTTGTGCGCTCGAGTTATATAATTTAAACGATAATTATGAAGTCATTATAGTTAAATACTAAATGGATGTAGGTACCAGGCACGAAATAGTTTTAAATGTTGTGTGTAAACTTTGTTTGGTTTTCTCTTGTAAATATTTTAGTACGTTTTGTAAACATAAATGCTAACATCACACATGAAAATTTTCCATAATTTCATATCCTTTATTGCATACTTTTCAGCATTTTCTTTTCATTCATTTTGTCTTCGCTTTTTTGCGCAAACATAAGCCATTCTTCTTCTTTAGAGACGAGTTAGATTGGCGAGATCTATAATTAAGCTACTGCTGAAAAAACAAATAAAAACCTCAAAGTTCAAGTCTATCGTCAGCATCACTTCTGCAGCATTGACCCTAAACGTGAAGCACATTCATAGTTTTCGCTTTAACATATTTATCAAATTGTTGCTGTCGTTGTTGTTGGTGCTGCTGTTTGGTTTTCTTTCCACCAATTCAATCATTCATCAAAGACAAATGCATTAAATGATGTCTATTTGTTCCCAAACATTATGTAAAGCTAAAAAAGTTATAGGTATAACCGATTAATATAAATTAGCGTGTAAATACGATTAAGAGTCAATGAAATTTTTTGAATATGCAAAAAGGTATTTAAGTTTCAGATTGTTGTTGTTTTTGTTTGGATTTCACAGAGATCGTTTAATGAGGTATTGGTTTACTTTAATGTTATACTATTTCCAAAAAACAAAAACAAGCCACTACGGTCATAAAACGGTGGCAATAGTTTTGGGAGTCTTTGGTAATTTTGTTTGTAATCTTTTACCAATTTCAACTGTTGCAAGGTTGCCAGCATCGTTGTAGCCATCCACCACATCATTAACAGCATAATTATCATTACACATTTCTGCTTACCGAACTCGAGCAAAATTCATCGCTTTTGCCCAATCGAATTGTCTTAACCATTTGATTAATTGTTATTTGCTGTTGAAATCATTAATTTGGTGACATTTTTGTTCGCTATTGTCCAAAAGCGGCACGTGGGTTGACTTAGTTTTTTTTTGGGATTTTTGTTTGTTTTTTTTAATGAAAATTAATTGTTTCTCACAAAAGAAGTGACAAGAAACTGATGCCACGTTTTTTGATAAGTTTCATTGAGAAAATAATTAATTTTTTTTCATAATCTTCAAATTGTTGTATTTTTTTAACAATATTTCCGTAGTCAATTATAGCCTTTATGGCATTTGATTTGGAGCCATGTTTTCGCACTTACTTCTACAGGATCTGCCCATCTGTGGGACAGTGGATATAGAGCAGTTCAAACATCCAATTGCTTGTATGATTCTCCCGAATCTTCTCTCGAATAAAACATGTCCAACCACTGGGCATGCTCCTTTACTAAACATCAAATTGTATAATCAAAGTCGGTTCCTGGGCCCAAAAATTCACCAAAAATGTATGAACTGAACCCATTTTTGAAATCGAAATATCTTCCACTTAGGGAAATCGATCTCTCATTGAATAGTAAATATAAAATCATAGATTTCGTTTCAGCTTCCACTGACCATTGAGTCAATTGAATCCATTCAAGCCAGAGTCATTGTTTATTTAACTTAACGGCTTGTGCAGTGAAACCTTAAAACCAAAATCCACCTAAGAGCATTGCATTCAAAGAAGTCACTTCATTCGGTAAACTCTCATCATGGCATGTGCTGATATAATTTAAATAAACATTGTCTTAACTAATTGTTGAGCCAAAGAAAAAAACCTTTGCCTTTAGGTAAGAGTCGATCAAAAGACCGGTGTAAGCGGTCCCAATCCCAGTGACTATTATGGTTTAGTATTGTTGTTGTTGTTATTACTGTATATTAACGGTGTCCGCGGGCGTTGGCTTTATGCGAATTCAGAAACAAATTTACGAACGCTTGTTTGCCATTTACCACCGGCACTGACCGGGTGTGTGCCTTATGTGTTTTCTTTTACCAACCATTCCCGTGCAGATTATTAACATATTCCGGCTGTTAGCTATTATTTTAGCCATTGTTTGAGGTATTTGATCTGATCGCTTTGTGGCTTTCTGCGCATTTTTTTCCATTGCCTTTTTGGCAATAATCTCTTATGCAATATTTTGCTCTTGGCTCGCCGCATGGGGCGCCCCCCATGCAAAGGTGGAAGAAATTATATCATATTTATTTGAAAATTTTTGTGAATTAAAAAGTATCACAGAAAAGGTGGCGCTCAAGTGTTATTGTTTTAATTTGGAATAAGTGAAAGGAGCCACCGGAAAAAGATTAAATTCATTTAAATTTGTTCACATAATTTAGATTTATATATAGAGCGTGGAATATATAGCTTAAGGGCTAAGACTTAGTTTTAATGTTCGATTTAATAATATCGATTCATTTCCTTCAAGTGACTGATGCGGTGGGAAGCACGGAATAGTTTCATTCTTTCGTATAGCTTCTCTGTCATTTCAATTAACAATTCATCAAATTCTTTATTTATTTATTTAAACAACGTGACACTTGTCCACTGAGCCCCTAAAGCACTTCTTTTTGTATTTTTCTCCTTCAACTCAAACCCAAACGGAACTAAACGAATTCAATACAAGAAGTTCATTGAATTCTTCAACTAAATAACAGCAAATGGAATAGAAACCGTATACAAAACGAGGCACATTTTTACGCTTAACAATTTTATAATTGAATTGGAAATGAAACATGAGTTCGAGATCACAATCGAGATCGATTTCAAGTTGAAAAATTGGAGCCAACAAACAATTATGGCAAATTAATACAATTGAGTTGGGGCAGCAATGCCAATAGCAATAACACCATCGGCAACAACAACTGCCGCCACTTCGCTAATCCCTTTCAGAATCATAATCAATGTCGCTCGATCAGCGCCACTTTAACTTATTTTTCTGTTGTTACGATTTTTATTATTATTATTATTTTGGTTTGTTGCTGCCTTTGTGGCATTTTGTTGAACTTGATGGCAATATGTCACAGTCTCGATTGGCACTCAGGCCATCGTAATGGTATCAAAAGCGACATGAGTGAGTGAATATGTGTGGAGCCCGAAAAGGTAATTATTTTCGATTTAATTGAGCCAATCTGATATACACACACACTCGCACAGGCGAATGCTTAGGTGCGTTTATGTGTCTGTTATTGTCAACTAATTAAATCATTTACTGGCATGATTTCGCGAAATTTTTGAAGTTCAGTTGCTTTTACTCCAATGTATGTAGTTGAAGTTTTATTAATGTTTTGAAGGTTAAATTTGATTTATTTCTTGGAATAATATTAGAAAATTTAAAAAAAAAAATGCACTAAAAATAATGTTTGGTAAAGTGCAAGGTAATTGAATGGCTAAAAATTCAAGCACTTAGCAATTCGACCCCGATTAGTTTTAGCAACTTTCAGAAACTGTAATTTTCACATGTATTCCATAAAAAAGAAGCTTTTGATATTTTGAAATTTTTATGATTTTATATAATTGAGTTTTTTTTCCTACTATGGTGCAGACCGTCATGAACTCCGTCTATCTCAAATTTAAAACAACCATCAAGAACTATTTTGGAATGGCACTTGCTATCTATTTACCAAAAGGTTATTGGCTAACGTAAATCTAAGAAATTAAACTGACCTCGTACAATAAATGTTATAAATTTATCGAAAGTGAATGAAAATATATTCCCATCGCAACTCAATCATCTTCTGCAGAGAATGTAATGAAAAATGTTCAAGTATTCCATTTTTATTATCATCAACAATTTCCTCCTTGGCTCTGTTTTCCTGTATTTGGTCATCAGCCTCTTGGACTCACATGTGTGTTGCATAACTTTTGCAAGCCAAAGCCCTTTTTTACAGTTTGTCTCTACCACCAAACATAAGACACGCACGCAGACCATAAAAGTAGGTCAACGCAAAAAAGTGAAGAAAAAAAACCAACGTTTTTCTTACTAAACACCACTAATGCCGCTAAGCGGTGAACGCCTGCCTTCTGGGGGTTTGACTCATAAGCTAAAAATAAATATATACATATGCTGAAAGAGCATGAGGCAAGCTACAAGGGCTTTATTATATGTTATGTAGGAAGCATAAAAACAAGTTTCAGGTAAGGTCCCTTGTAAAGGAAACAGCTGCATTGCGGCAAAGGAATTTTTATATCTTGAGAAGCGATTTTCGTATATTTTTGGTATATTTTGGAAGGGGAATATGTGGAGTCGTTGTGTGCTTTTTTTGTTTTTGTATTTCCAATGGAATTTTTAAGATGGAATTGAAACACGAAGAACAGGTTCGTGTTTTTTTTTGGAAGACACTACTGCATACTCTTGCTTTCGTTACGAAGTGGACTTCACCATGACCTTAGTCAAAAGGGTCTGTATACTTTAGAAATATCCCAAAGATGAAGGCAGCATGCGAATCAAAATGAAAAAATTTCAATTAAATTTACTTTATTAAATAAAAAAAATATTTAATTTAATCGCACCAATCTTTGGTTATTTTTATTTAATAGGTTTTTGTATTTATTGTAGTTTTTTGCTCAAATTTTTCTCATACTACTGTTGAATGGCAGTTGACGTTGAATTAAAGCCACTTTAATGTTAGATGTTATCGCAAATCAATTTGTTTTTATTTTTTTTTTCTAATTATTTTTTGTTTTTTTGTTTTGTACTAACCACGTACAACTAAGCAACTTTAAAAGAATTTCCTTACATCAACTGATAACCATCAGCTGGCTATGTTTTGGCTTTTTTTTAAAGTGGAATTCGCTGTAATTTGTGTATTGTGCCGACAGCGTCTACACGCGGACAAACTGCAAAAGAACTTTTATGAAAGGTTTGTCACTTACAGTCTTTTGTTTTGTCATTTAAAATCAAAGAAGGCAAGTGAAATTCAAAAGAGTTTTTTTCCATATATTGTTCTAAGGAGTTTGTTGCTTGTGGACCAAATGTCCTCAAGCTCAATTATGCTACTTACATTTAATTGCAATTTATTTCAATTCTCTACAAAATAATTTATTTTGAAAAAACTTTTTGTCACGTGCGCTGAAAGCCAAATATTAAGCTTACCTCAGTTTTGACACCTTCAGTCGCAACTTTTATGTGCTTTTAAAGCAAAAGTAAAAAACAAGTTGTGATTGAAATAAAAAATTCACCGTATATTTGCATAAAAGCACACACCACACCACACAACTCAATTCATTATTTGCGAATCGGCAGCTGTCATTTGAAATGTTAAATTATTAGAGATAATCGATTCGGTTGTATGTTTTTTTTTTTTTGGGATAATAAAATCTGTGGGGTGCGTGTTAGTTGCCTTTAATTAGTTTTATCTGATCGTGTTGCAATATATGAATGGGTCTAATAAGCAGGATGTACAGATTATGATAGCCAAAAATTCGTTTTTTCAAAATTTAGCTCACCAGCGATAGCAAAAATCTAGTTTAGCGGTGAGAGGATTGCAATTACTTACTATTATTTTAAAATTTTAATTTGTACATGTAAAAGTAAGTACTTTCCACATCATTTGTGTACATTATTTTGAATGAATTCCGGCACGAGCTATGTATTTATAACAGCATTGAACATGAGCTGAACGTGTTTTGAAACACCCCCTTCGATAGGAAATTATTGCTAACATGGCAAACAAAAAAAAAAACAAAAAATGCCTAACAGTAAGGAAAACCACACGAGTGGCAAACAAATTGAAAAGCGCGCGCCAGCCAGTAGCAGTGAAGAGTTATTGCCAACAACGAACTATTATTTTTTCGTATTTATTGGCAAAGGTATCAAATTATGAAATTTTGCGGTGCATATGTAGTATGTTCGTGCATGTAATTTGCCAAAGCCTCAAATGAAGGGAGTCATAAACAAAGATTTACACAATCCATGATGTGAGGCAAAAATATTTTGTCTAAAAAGTGCAAAAAACAAAAAAAATGTACCCAAAATATTTTTCATTTCTTTATGTTAGCTTGTGGGTAAAAAAAAACAAAAAAAACTTCTGAGTTAGCCACTATTGGCCCAATCGATACAATTGGTATCGCCGATTGCGGCATAGTGCACACAAATTACCCCTTGCAACACACAGTCGGCGTGCGGCGATTTGGCCAACAATTAAAATCCATATTTGGCCAATTAAAATCGCAGACGAAAAACAAAAACAAATTAATTGTTTTCCTGCACTATGCTCAATTAATGCAATTGATTGCTCGATATCTTTTGCAAATTGCAATCGCATTCAATCAATTTGTTTCTGATACGAGTTTGCAGCTGCGCGAATGTAATTCAATTATTCAGTTTATACATGTGGCTGGTGGCCTCAGCAGCACTAACAATAACCATACTTGTTGGCTTTTCCATATCATTGTTGGCAACTCAGCCAATAAGTTTCCAAAAAAAAAACCGAAACAAAAATGAAACTTGTGAATTGTTTCTTCGGCTGCCCTGAATGGTTAACAAATTAGCGGGTGGTGTTTGTGGGGGTGTCATTAGTGAGGCAGCGCTTTACGGCCCACCCACTGACGTTTGACGTCAGAATCGACCGCCTCCTTTAAAAAGTGATTAATTAAGTAAGATGTTTCGAAAATAAAATTGAAAAGGGTTTCAATGAAATGTATCTTAAAAATTTCATTTCAATTAAACTTTTCAAGCATTATTATGTTCACTTTTAATTGCTTTTACAATTAACGGGGGCGAAGTGGGTGTTGGTTGCTCGGTTCGTGTTATGCAACTTCTAAGCCTTTCACTTGTTTGTGTCAGTTGTGATTTGGGACACTTCAATTAAAGCGGCCAGAAGTGTGTTGAAATTTGGGCGCAAATATGCAACAATTAAGCGTTTAGAAAGCAAGTTCGTTGCTTGAGTCTTTTGTTTGTGGATGACAGTGTGAACAATTAGGTTACGAAAAGTGAACTTTGCTTTTCTGTAACATAATCTGCATTTATTGGATCATGTAATAAATTTCTTAGATCTGGCAATCATCACAGTACACTGTGCTATAAATGAAAGCAAATTTTTGAGACTTCAAAATACTGACTTCTTTATCAGTTTCAATTTCCATTCTATTTCCATTCAACAATTTCTGTTAAATATTCGCTAAACTATCGAGTGTCTAAGACTCTTCAATACTTAACGCTAACCACATACAAATTGACCACCTTCCGACCTGCAATCGCACCACCATCATCACCCAACATCAACGCAATTGCCATCATGATTGCTACGATGTCGTTCATTCTTTCGTTCGTTGGTTCGTTCATTCGTTCACCGTAGCTCGTCAATTGCCCGCCCTACCCATTCTTGTTAGCCCAAGACAATTGCAGTTGGTAGTTGGCATTTGTTTGTTAGTTTCCACACGTAACCTTCAGCAAAATTTCGAATGAATTTCGAAATTATAGCAGAATAGCATTTGTGAATTATTGTTGTGAATTTTTGTGGTTTTTTTTCGTTGTTGTTGTTGTTGTTTTTGTTTTCAATTTAAATTTCAGTCGCACTTTAATGCGTTCAAATTGGAGCATTTACGGTACCATTGTCCAGTGTCTTTTAAATGGGAATAAAGCGGCATATGTTTGAATATAAAACTGAGGTAGTTACTTAGGAGTTACCGCCTGCCGGCTCGGCTGCTCCATCTGATCGGTGTATTTTTTGTGGAGTAAGATTTCATAAAAATTCAAATTCAAGCTTTTCATAGCTTCGGCAAATGCGTCAATCTATCAACGCCAGGTGTCACGTCATGCCGCTACTTTGTATGAAGCTTCCAGTTGACCACAGTCAGCGGCCAACTTGTTTGTTTGTAATTTGTATTTGTGCATAGTGCGGGCGGTGGCTGCTGTAGACATGTGCTTTTGCGTTGTTTTTGGTTTTCGTCTTTGCATTTGCAGACAATTACTTTTTGCATGGGCCACTCCCAATGACAGTTTGGCAGGGCTGTTTGTCTATCGTACAAATTTTATGAGGGACAATATTTTATTTTATTTTTGTTTTAAGCACACAATTAATAACAGCAATTGACTGTCCATTGTAACTACGTGGAGCCTTTATTAGTGCTTAAGTACTTTTAATTTAAGCAAATGGTTCCAGATAGATTTTTGCTCGACTCTTTTTTCATCGCATACTAACCCGCTTGTTCTAGGCGCAACTCACGTCCGTAACATTGTATAATTTTCACATTCAACACTGACATTCCGAAAAATATACGACACCGAAATTCTGGCAAAGAAAACAAAACAGCACCAATGCCTCAATCGCTTCCGGTATCATAAAGTCAACTGCTTTGGTGGACATGAGGCGACTATTAAGACTATAGAGGCTATTGAGCTTAAAGAATAACCAATTGACTGCCACCAAAAGCAATGCCAAGAAGTCATTTTATTTCATTTTCAAGTACAATATTTGGCTCTACGGTAGACTGGCAATGCATACAGTTTTGACATACTTCAGAAAGGTTTTTTTGTTTACTACTCCACCGTGTACTTTTAATTCCTTCTCAATCTGTGGCTTTTAATCTTTACATGCAATCGCAAAGATCTGCCAAGACTTTTTATTTCGTTTTATTCTGACACTTGATAAATTGCATGCAGAAGAGTGAATCAAAGGAACTGCAGAGAACTTTCAGTTAAATAGTGAGTAATTTTAGCCTTTGTACTTTGTTGTTGCGATTTTTTGAGGGTAATAAAGGGTTTTAAGTTGGCATTTATATTAAATAAAGCCTTCCTTAAAGCATAATAAAATTCATCGCAAATAATTAATCAACGCGCATTTCTGAAGAATTCTCTACGCTTGAAAGACAGACAAAAGTGCGGTAGTGGTGTCGGTGCTTTTACTCGACAAAGAAGAGCAGCAAATCTCGAGAAAGACCATACTCTTGAGATGTTTGAGCACAAGCTGAACAGCGAATGAAACAAAGCTTTGCTTCTTTAAGTGAAAACAAACAAGAGTATTTTCAAGGTCTTTTTGCTATAGAAAATGCAAAAACATAAAAATAAGAAAAAACACACGGAATGATTTATGGCCAGAGAAGGTGCTTAATCCTCAAACTGCATCAGGCAAGAGCTCTTCTTTTTGGAAATAAATTTTGAACTTCATTTTAATTTCTGTTGTTTTCTTTCTTTAACATTGCTTACTCTATTAAACTAGTTTAAGTCGATTGACTAAAAATTTCAATTTATAAAAATCTAATGAATATTTATTTTAAAGAAGAAAAAATGCCAGCAAAACAAATGCAAAACAGTGTGATTATCTAGATTAATTATCATCTGCTGCAGATATTGATTAATATTAAATAAATGAATTTAAAACACGTTTTTAGCTTCAGTCGATAGCATGTATTTGTCTTCATTAAGCGGAGTTGTCTGTCTAGTAGATTTTCGCCAAATTAATTGTAAAGTGTGCTATGTGGCGTTGGCAATTCAAATTAATTTAATGTTTTGTTAAGAAATAATATGGTTGTTATCAAAAATCAAAAAAAAACAAAGAAGAAAAATTGCTAATTTGAATGTAATGAACGAACAACCTTATCTAATTAGGAGAATGTTAGCAAATCTTTCAAATGCTGGATACTTAGGTTGCTTTCAAAGTTCTTAAGAACGTAACGTCAGATAACACAGTTTGTCTAGTGTGGGTCCCAGGGCACTGTGATATAAAAGAGAGTGAAAGGGAGGATGATTTTGCAAAGAATGAGGTTCAATTAGATACTACACCTCTGTTTCAGGCGGCTCTGGCCGACCATTGCCTGTAATGTATGAGAGTATAGTGTTTTTATATAGCAACTAAAATTTGTTCAAGGTTTTGTTATAAATATCGTAATAATGATCGTTTACGAGATCGTTAGCGAATTCGTTAACGAGCACTTTTTTGTTCAATAACGATTATTCGTTTAGACGCGAAATTAAGAATAAAGTCTGACTCGTGAACGTATCGTTATCGTGTGTCGCCTACGATTGCTTTGTCCGCTTTTTGATCGAAAAAATCTTCGTTTACGAGCTCTTTAACGATAAAATTTTTGGCTGGGCTTACATACATGTATGTGAGTGTGTTAAAAAGCTTCAAAATATGGGTTCATATGATTTGAATTTCCACTACCGAATTGATCCAATTTGGGCAGCAGGTTTTCAAAACGAGCGCTGATCTCTGGACGAGCGCTGAAATTAATAAATTAAATAAATTGAATTTATTACACTTTCCACTTAGCTTTCCAACCAATCAAATGTCTCCGCCCACTAACTTGAATCAATTTTCTATAACAAAAGCGCAATAAATTTAGTTGTAGGAAAAAGAGTAACCGTTACCAGCCTACATTTCCCCTCCATTAAAATCACTTAAAGTGCGAAATTAGCATAAAGTAGTTCACATGCATAAATCACTTTTGGATTTCGACAGCCAGCCGCTAAGAGAAGAAAACAAAAACAATTCAAAAGGCCCCAAAGTTGTGTGCCACTTTCAAATTAAAAAAAAAATCAGCCTCAGCCTGAGTCAAACGAACACGCCCTTTTGACCTCATCAATATTAAATTAAATACAAAAAAAAAATAATAAAACCAAAATTAAATTAAAAATTAAATACTTAAATCTTGGCTTTGGTGGATCAATTCGAAGCGCTTCGAATTCAAATTAGATTTTTGGTTTAATATTTTTTCAAACTGAATCATTTTTTTCGGTAAACTATTAAGAAACCAACAA